>CAOLHI010000100.1:600000-950924 GCA_948474755.1 Ctenosaura bakeri
TGGCACTCTTATCACATTGGTAACTTCCACTTTCTTTTTTGTCCTATTTGCCCCACCTCCTGCATCATGGTTGCTTTCCCTTTAATTTTTATTTAAAGTTAAGCTGTAATAATGCAATTATGGCATAACATCACAGCACAATTACACTATTGCCTTAAAATAATAATAATTATTATAATGATATTTTTTTTTAAAAGAAGTAACACTGTGGTGGTGGTGGTGGTGGTGATACTGTGGCATGTAGTAAACAGAAGGCACATCTTTGGAAAACACCCCCATGTAGAAAGTGCATCAGAATAGTGACTTCCAAAGGTTAACAGACCCATATCATAGCATTATTGCACTATAACAACAAAAAGAAAATTATGAAAAATATAGAACAGGTTTTAAGAGTGCAGAGGAAAGAAAATGGACTATGAAACATAGCTATTCTTTTGGGAAGTCTTCAGCCAAGCACCAGAAATAACCTGAGGCTTTGCTGCTAGAGATTTCCTTGGGAATCCCCATGAGAGGAACAACCAGACCACACCCACACTGCACTTACTTTTCCATCATTCCCACAATGAGGTGGAACGAGTCATTTACACTCAAACTGGTTACCGAACTTCAGCGTGAACGGGAATTGTTAATAGATTGTTTCCAGCATGGAAAAAAAATGAACCCCCAGCTACTCTACAGCACAACAACACCAGGAAAGTCATGCTGTCATGCTATAAGGCTGAGACAAAGGCAAGATGAATACACAGCTAATCAGGGTCAGTTCTGGTTAGTACTTGGATGGGAGACCACCAACAAAGACCAGGTATTGTACACTGCATTTCAGAGGAAGGAATGGGCAAAAACCACTTCTGAGTATTCCTTGCCTAAGAAAAACCTATGAGATTCATGGAGTGACCCTAAGTTGACAGGTAACTTAAAGGAACATTTAACAGTATAATATTGTTGTCTGATAAACACCAAGGTCTTTTATGTTCAGTGGGGTTTGTTCTTCAATTAGTGTGGAAAGGATTAGAGCTTCAATGTGTCCAAAGTTGAGATTGTCAAGTAACTTACTCCAAGGTTATGGGGTAAGGTTAATTTTTATCTGAAGGTATTATACCATAATTTATATTGTTATGCATTTTATATATAAATAAAACTGAACGAATGAGTGATCAATCTGTCAGAATAAAAAATTTGCTCAGACTGAGAGTTCTGTGTGGAGAGAGTAAAATGCCAAGCAGAGTTATTAATTAATCAGACTGCAATTATCATTTGGACTGTAGAAAAGAGTTGGCAAGAAGCTCGGGGAAGACAGAGAACCAAAAGGAGTTGAGAAAAGTCAGAGGTTACAATATAGTGGCAGCAAGCAGTAGCTGTCCTGTGGAAAAGAAGTCAGAAAGAAGATCTGGCAACAGAGAAAGGGAACTGCTAGATTACCTTCTAAAGCAGTCCTTTTAGGCTAGAAGCTATGCTTCTGCTGGAAGCATCTGGACTCAAGAAACTGCAGAGAACTGTTATGGATAAACATGTTCTGTGTTTTGTCTATGCTGGTCCGGCTGGTAGCGTCCATGTCAGTTGGACAGCAAATCCACTTTGGGTTTAAGTCCAGATGTTACAAATGCTATCCAAGGTGTTAAATCTGTTTCAGGGACAGAGTTTAACACGTTAGTTCCTTTAAAGTTTGGAGCAAAATGATTCACCATCACACTGGCATGGAAGCCACTAAACCAGTGGTGTAGGGACGGGGAGAGGGCAGTGTACCATGGGCAGCAATATTTTGGGGGTGGGGGGTGCCACTGCTTCTTGCCTGCCCCCTGCATGCCATCACCCCTCCCCTGCATACAGTCACCCTGCCCCTAAGTGCTGTCACCCCAATCCACCCCTCCGCCCCTCCCCTGTTCGCACCAAGCTACACAACTGCACTAAACATCACTGATACCAGTGTAGCCAGAGAGATTTCCTTTGGTTTAAATCTCTAAACTAATCTGTAAGTAGTTTTTAAAAGGGACAATTGGCTAATTGCATTGTTTAAGCAAGTGGCCAAGCTCAGAGTGACAGACACTTTCTTAACATCAGAAGTAAACCTTGAGGTCATAGTAATTCTTGAGCATTGGACAAAACCAAATTTTAATATCCAATCTTCTAAGTAAATATTTGTTCTATGTTGTAAAGAAGCTTAAGTGAGTTATATTTTGTCCAGTTTTAAATAGGTCTTCTTTTCCACTCTGTCTGCTGCTCAAAGAATGTGGAATATAGGGGAAAGGGGTGTACCAGAAATGACTGATGGGAGCAAAAGACAAGGAAGTCAGGCTTGCCGAGAGGTATCAAAGGGGAACCTTCATAAATGTGGGACTATAATATATTGGAGCAGCTATAGAAATAAAAGTATACATATTTCCACAGCTTGGGGACATTACTACTAGTGCATATTTCATGTTTGATTGTGAGTTTATATGGAGAACAGGAGCCCAACCTTCACAGTCACATTTGGGCACCATTATAACATAACCAAATATGTTATGTTGCTGGTGTACTAGATGGCAAGGACATTATGTGAGCACTGCTGTCAGAAGAAAAATGCCAGTACAGGTCCCTCATGAGAATCAACTGGAAAACCCACACATTCCATCTCGACTGGGACGTGAAGTGGGCAGCACAGAACTTCTAATGCTTACAAGAATTGTTATTCGATTGCAAATTTATGGTGCGTGATTCCTTTTTCTATAGAAGTGGACATGTTTTTTTTATCATTTTAAAAAAAGTGATTGCCCTTCACTGCTAGAGGAATTATGAACTTTGGACTTTTGATTCATAACAAGAAAAATAATGAGCCAAAGTGGCTTTGGCTCACTCAAGTGCCTTTCCACTGAATGCACTGATTGGGGAACTGAAATTACCAGATAACATCTAAGTTTCAGCTAAAGGTGTTTGATTTGCAATGCCAGGATGCCCTATTTGTAGTTGCAGATGTGCGACACCATAATTATAGACTTTGGAGTAAAATGTGATATCATTCTTCACTCGGAAGAAATAACCTTTAAAGAGCAAACCCTAATTTGAACAGAAGATTGATGTAAGACAAGTAGTGCTAATGCAAATAATAAAGATTTTTTTATATATATAAAATAGTTCCTGACAAAAGATTTTAAGTGGGGTTAATTATTAAACATGCCTGTCATGGTTGCAAAAGAAAAAAGAAGAAAAAGAATCAGCATGTAACTCTTTGTGATGCCAAAACCTAGCATTCAGTGAGAAAATTAAAGCTGAGTACAGAAAACAGTTCTCAGAAAGCAGTTATTTCAAAATTGATACAGATAACATTAGAGCACCCACCCCTAAACTGACACTCTCTAGAGATGTTGGATTACAACTGCCATCATCCACATCCGGTTCTGGCACTTGGGAATAAAACTGTTATGCTTTTCCCTTACCATCTCGAGCCAACACGGCATTCTTATATTAGCCTCTGCTTTGCAAAGTCAAAGGATTCTGGCTGCAAACGCTGGTTTGAGGTTGTCAGTGTCCTGCTTAAGATTGGCACTTTAACCATATGGTAGTAAGCTCTGGAGCTGTTGTTTATGCTGTATTTTCCCCAACATAGTTCTCCTGCTGTCCTGGTTCCAGGCTCTATCACAGACACAGCAGACAGAACCAACAGCTACTATCTCAGTCCTGTAATTAAAAAAGATGTGGCTGCTAAAATGGGAGCAGAAAATTCATTGCTTTGAGTTTTCTTCTTTTACATCCATTCCTTTTTTTGACTTCAATAATCACCAACTGTCTCAGATTTATTCTATTTTGCCTGATGTAAAGCAAACTTAACTGTGCTTTTTTATGATTTAATATAATAATACCAAAAAAATCAACATGATTCTCTTGAATCTTCTCTGACACATATTGTAATATTCTGTGATAAAATGAATGCAAAAAAAAAAAGTTTAATCAAAAGATTTTAAAGTAATATCTTATGTTGTCCCATTTGATTAAATCCTTAGACTTCATTCCTTAGGAAAACTACAGTGATATTAGTTTACTTAGAGAAATGGTTAATTTCAATGTATTATTATCTTTTCACTGTGTGCTAAATAAATTTTCACTTCATTTCTAATGATTAAAGTGTGATTACAGACTGAAAAGTGAAATGGCACCTTTATTATATAACAGTTTTGCTCCATGGGCATCATTACTATCTTGTACTTGGAACCTTTGAAAGGTATGGACACAGAAATCTTGGAAGGAAGGATAACGAACTGCCAGAGAGTTCAGGCACTGGTCTGGATCTGAGAATAGGGCAGTGCAAATGAACAGCCAGGGATCACTTAGACCTAAGAGGAATACAGATGCTCATTTACTAAGCTGTCTCACTACAGTGACAAAAGGCTTACCTAGTGGCTATATTCAAATCACACTTGAGTTACCATGTGTAAATAGTTGCCACTTTTCTTACTATCTATGGACAGTTAAGTGGAGAAGTTTATACACTATACTTCACAGAGTGATGATCACTGTAAAGTATCACTGAGTCCTATCAGTGCCTTGATCCAAATATATGGACAGTTTTTCCCCACAGTCATTGATGTCAGTAGCAAGACTTTACATGGTTTTTGGAAAGCTTTCAGACATTTTGTATTATGGAAAAGATATCTCAATTTTTTAAAAAAATAGATACGATTTGGTGCTAGCTTGAAGGTTAAAGATGTATTGGAAAAGGTTTTGCAAGACAGTTTCATGCGGATCTTGCTATGGGATTGATTGCAAAACTTGGCCCATATGGAAGCAAGCTTCATGAGAAGTTTTAAAAAAAAGCTTCAATACTTGTTCATGAGGGATGTATTTACAGCTGGGGTGGGTAACATGCAGCATTAGGTTTGTATGCAGCCCTCAGACTAATTTGATGTGACATGCAGCAGCATTCAGCTATAAAGAAGCTGTAGGCTCACTTTTGCTCTTTGAAGATGAGGTTGCACATTTTTGCACTGCTCCAAACTGTGTCCACCTTATCTCTGGTTCTATTCACTTTAGTATACCTGCCTTTAATCCTTCCAGCAGGCCAATAGCTTTTCATAGAAAAATGTTCCTCACTTGTGATTTATTCTTTTTGCATAGTTTCAGTGAGGCGAAAAATTCTGGCACTGGTCAGAGTGGGTTTGACCATGAGAAGTATCTTGCCAACCAGCCTCTAGCTGTTAATTATGCAGTCACTGAGAGAAAAGGTCTTCATATTAGCCTTGCACAGAGCAACAACTGTGTGAGATGGGGGGCATAATAATATCATTTATAGCATGATAAGCATACCCATTAAGCATTGCGTCCTCATCACTGTTGTCATCTGTGTCTTGCTGCTATTTCTTCTACTGTGTTCAGCCTTCCAGTAACTTCATAGTATCTTGCCTTGGCTGTCTAGCAAAAGGTACTGAGTCCTGTAGCCCATGTTTCATCTGGTTTCTGGGACCTTCAACATCTGATACAGGTCTTGTTGACTTCCGCAATGAGCAATCAGGTATGGAATTTGTTTTTTGTTTCTGCACCTTTAAAAATATTGGCATGTTTTAGTCTGGACACTTAGCAAAAGCCTATCTGATTTCGGAGACCTTACCAGCAGCAATGCTAGTCTCAGCATAGTCTTATGCTCCACAGGAACACACTATCCCACCACTGTGAACTGTGAAACTGATAACAGTAATAATAGCAATCATCACCACCATCATCTTCATATTTGGACACTTTTAGAAGTAACCAATCTATGGAAGAAAGGCAAAAAAGCTAGTCTGAATTTCCCCCAGCAGTTATGAAGCTGAGTATCCTAAGAGGGCAAAATCAACTGAAGGATACTTTTAATTTCTTTTCACATTGCAGCATATCATAACATATTAGGGGCTTTATGTGGAGTCAGACCATTCAATCATACATCTAGCTCAGGTCCACTGTCTGGTAGCAGCTCTTCAGTGTTTCTGACTTGTGTGACGGTAAAGTCCCAACAGCCCTAACCACCTTAAGTCAGTGATGAGGAAGTCTGAAATAGGAATATTAGTGGGAAAGTGCCACTACATTGTGGTTACGCTGGAAAAAAAACTTCTAAAATTACAGTGCATACATTGCTACTGAAGAGTGGACAATTTTTAAAATGATGTTTCTTCTGTGTTGGTGTACAAATTTATATTACTATTTATTGGAATGCATCTTGATTTCACTCCTCCCCACCCTTATTTTGAGCATGGAAAAGAAGGAAACAGCTGCATAGATTTTGGAAAAACCTATTTTTCTTTCATCTACCTACTGCAAGGGCATGAGTGAGGTGAAAAAGAAATACAGAGACAGAGGCTTGAGTCTAGACAGGCTAAATAATACATCCTTACCTTGACCCTACACTGTTGTAACACACCACGTTCCTCTTGTTTTGATGTGAAAACACGGTGATGTGAAAATGCCAGAGAGCTTTAAGGCAATTAGGAAAAAAAAAACACCTCTATTTTACTCTGCTGTTTTGGGGAAGAACCAGTTTATAAAATGTATGGTTTGACCCCTGAATTGAGATCACAGTGGAATTGGGAGTGGGGGTGTAGGGAGGGTGAGGCCAAGTTGGAGGGGTGGTTACCTAAGTCAGGTGGTCATCTGGACCACCTGATCATCACTGCTGTGGAAGGATAGCTCCCTTGGTTGTATCAGCTTCTGGAAAAGGGCAGTGTCATCTCTCTCTCTCTCTCTTTTTTCTTTCTTTTTGAATTTGGTATTTGTATGTGAGCCTTCAAAATACATACCATTGCACCCATTCACAGGTCAGCATTTTCACCTGCCCCTGCTCTACTGGCTTCACTTTACAGGAGTGCAGTTGGAAACCATCAGAATGGCAGAAAAACAGAAAGGCTATGTGACTAAGGCCATTTCTGCACGAGGTGAGGGAATCGCTCCGTGCCGTTACTCACCGGATCTTCTGGCTCCTCGGTCTGGTCCAGGGTGAATCGAAGTAGTGTGAGGTCTTAGATCTGCACTGCTCCGGCTTCCAAAATGGTGGCTTCTGGTTGGTCGTGGGTCCCGACCAACTGCTGAAGCTCACCATGCTTAAAGCCTGCCCTCCGCAGATCGCAGGCTCGCATTGGTGCAAGCCTGCAAATCTGCACAAGGGAGCAGGTACGCAATGGCGTGCTCCTGAAAAATGAGAAACCTCTTTTTTCCGGTCTTTAAAAAGCGTGCTGGAGGACCAGTTGGGGGTGTTTCGGAGCGGACTGAGGTGCGGATCTCTGGTAAGTAGTCCGAACCTAGCCCGCTCCAAGGTGCAGACGACCTCTGTAGAGGACGCACTGCACCATTTTAATTCCTCCATGCGGACAAGGCCTAAGTGAGTATAGAAATATGTCAATGCGTGGAAGGAATTAAAAAAAAAAGTTCATTTGCTCCAGTCATATGATAGGACATAAACTGATATGGAGGACACATACATGGTAGAAATACTGATGTGACTACACAATGGGGATTTCAGTTTGGATTAAAAGAGATGTGTGTGACGCTAAAGGGAAAGCCAAACCAGGGCAGAGATACTACATAGTGGATCTGGGATACAGGCCTTGTCTAGATTCAGCCAGAGAGAAGAAGGTTAGAAGAAACAAAAATCTTTATCAAGTAAATATAAACTATAATCCAGATCCACCCACCATCATAATCCCAGTCTATCACACCCCTCTCCTTGGTTTAGAATGATAATTTTCAAAAGTAATTTGTTCCAATACCCACTACAGTGGTTTTAAAGTAAGCATAAAAAGGGGGAAGAAAAGGAGAGAGGTTAAACCTCAGATTGGGGGAAGGTATCTTTGATGTCGCAGGGGCAGGCCGTTGTGATGTCAAATAGATGGGTGGGCAAAGATTGGGAAGTGGGCAAGACATGCTTCTGGGTCAGTTGACAGTGCAAACAGTCATGAGGGCAATTCATTTAAATGTGCCCAGAATTATGATAGAGTCCAGAATCTGGGGAGCAACAACTCAAGCCATTTTGGGGTGGCAAAACGCAACAATTCTTGCCATTTCCACTACAGTTTGTGTTCCACTTGACCTTTCCTATGCTCCTATTGGCTCTTGTAGAAGACTAAGCACCTGGTGGTGCAGTGGTTAAATGCCAGTACTGCAAGCCACAAGCCACAAGGTTGTGAGTTCGATCCTGCCGGGCTCCAAGGTTGACTCAGCCTTCCATCCTTTTGCAGGTCGGTAAAATGAGTACCCAGCTTGTTGGGGGCATGTATAGAAATGTTTTGAAATACATGCTATTTGTAAATTGTTCGCCACCTCGATCCATATGGAGAGGGGGATATATAAAAAAAAAACAACTAGCCTTCACAGTGTTTTCCCACATCCCTTTGCTGCTCCTGCCAGGGCTTGTGCTACAAGAAGTCTCACAGTCATAGCTCCAACATTCCACTACCCCACTTTGTTCCAACTGATATGAGGAGCCCAAGTGCATGGACTCCTTCCCTTTCCCAGCACATTGCATTATGTTGTACTGATGTTGGATAAATGCAACACACGTACAGACACCTTTGCACTGAGTTAGTGACCCCAAACATCAGCTGTGAATGAGTAGAGAGAGGTGACCAGACATTAAAGTCATCTCACATTTAAAAAGTTATATATAATAATATTCAAACTCTCCTTTCTTCTAGTGCTGCTCATTTGTCACCTCACCTGGAGACCCGGAAAAGAGAGTAATTCCCTGCAGCTACAGCCAGTGCCTTCAGACATTGCAACCTGTTGTGGCTGCTGTTATACACACGAGCAATACCTGTGTACATGGCTATAAACAATGTACAAGCTTCCACAACTTATCTGCCAGGTTAGGGACTGGAGTGCCTTCAGAAAACAGAATTGGTTGAAAGGCAAAACCCATGCACTGTACTGTAAGGAGCATGAAGGACTTTCAGAGGCTCACTTGGGACTGACCACATGTACACTGCTTGCAAAGTCTCTCAGCTGGCTTGGCGCTTTCCCCCCCTCATCTCAGCTTGTTTTGCAAGCAGTGCACACATGCTAGTAATCCCAAGCAAGCCTCCATAGGTAAGAAGAATTGATGAAAGAGCAGAACCCCTATCAAATTAATGGAACCTGTCCTTAATTTGGAAGCATCAAAAAAAAAAAAAAAAAGAGTGAGTTTCAGATAATAGAGCATGGAAAGGCAGGGGCTTCCTGTATCTGTAAAAAGTCCTCAGTATGACAGATAATGCAAAATTCCATTTTGTAACTCATCCTAAAGGAACTGCTTCCAACATCATAGGACTTTCCAAACATCAAGGTTTTTCTTTTCATGTTCCATATTTAATGTTTGTGGATTCCTGCCTGTAGCCTGAGGTGCCTGAGTCTTGAGATGAAAGCACACATTACATTCTTAGCATGCAAAACCACCCGTTAAGAAATACCAACCTGCCATTTCTGCTTATTGTTTTGATCCTGGCCTGAGGTAGAGAAGATAACACCTTCACGTTTGATTCCAATTAACATTTTAGAACAGGAGAACATAATTAGATCATATTTGATTACAACCTTCCAGGCCGTAGTCAGTATGACTTGAGTGAAATATTGATCCTCTGTATCCTGAGATGCAGAGAAATTGTCTTGGTCTTTTGATTTGGTGAACATTATTCTGTGAGTGTTTTCAAAAACAGAGCATAAATAATCATATCTGGTTAAAGGTGATTCTAAAATATAGCCATGGTATCAGACTGTGAAGGCTGATGCTGGAGCTTGAAAAACTTACTTTTGTGGACTAGAGCTTCAAGAATCACCCTAGTCAACAAAGCTACTGGCTACATTGGTTAGTATATTCTGGGAACTGTCATCTAAAAAGTTAACTTTTCCAAACTCTGCTCCTGGTGTAAGTGGAACAATCAAGCTAGTTAATAGGTAAGCTGATAGCTGGAGGTTTAAGGCAGGGAAGAAGGTGTGTTTCTAGTGTTAGTTGCAGGTTTTGTGAGGCCATCTCAATATGAGTCCTGTCAGTAGGCCCACATCTTTCTCACTGCCCTGTTGGCTCCCTATCATGGGGATGGATGAGCAAATCAAAATAGTAATGAGGAGGAAGGGAAATGAATGGCTGTTGGTGGTAGCCTATCTTTCTCCCACTCAATAAGGTGAGGAATTGTTTAGGTATGACCCCTATAGTGACCTCCGCACCAGTCCTGTAGAGTTAGCCTCATCACAACTTGGGCCCTATTAAAAAAATGGATTTCTCACCCTTAGGCTGTAGAACCAAGACAAGTATGGAAGTTTTGGGTGCCTACTGAAATCTCATTATCCTTGTGTCACCATCTAACTGCCACTGGCTTAATATCATAAATAGTACCATAAAAACCATAAGCAGTTTTAGAACTTGAGTGCAGCAGCCAGCAGGTGAGATTTTTTTTTAATTAGCTAGTATGATGGCACAAAGAGGAAGGTGTCTGGATCAGGGTTAGCAGACTTTCTGATTGAAAACAACTGACACTGCATAGAGAAAATGTTTCCATATGCCACCTCCACAAAGAAGGGAGAGACATGATGCCTTCACAATATTGTGGTAAATTGCTGATCTTAACATGTTGTTTGGCTGTACCTTGCACAGTGCGTGGGCAGATAATAAGATCTGATCTTTTTCTGTTCCTCCCAGTTTACCTATAAGGGATATGAATTTTTTTTAACCCATTAAAGAACTGTAAAGGTCATAGTCTGTTTTGACAAACAGCTATATAGCATAGCAATCTGCCCCTTAAAAGGAGAGGGGGTGAACTCCCCTCACAGTTTGGCATGCCCACTCTACTTCCTTTCCACAAAGGAATAGCATGCCCTAACAACAAGAACAGCCATTTCCGCACTAGACTGTTACAGCGCTATTATTCCACTTGCAACATCCTATGGAATCCTGGGGTTTGCAGTTTTGGGAGGGGGAGCCAGGGAGGGGCCCCATTCCATAGGATGTTGCAACAACAATGGGCAACAATGAGCAACAACAACAATATTTGTTACCCACCTCTCTCCAAGGCTTGAGGCAGGATACAACATACATACAATTAAAAACAAAATATCACTAAAATACACTAAAAACACAAAACTATTTAAAATACAAATATCTTGTAATTAAAACATATCATAAATAAAAGTACAAATAAAGAACAAGTACAATTAAAAGTATAATTAAAAATAGACTGGGTAGGTCAGTTGGAAGAGATAAGTCTTTAGCACTTTCTTGAATTTGGACAGTGTATGTTGCTGTAGAATCTCTTCTGGCAGGTCGTTCCAGTCTAGGGGCAGCCGACAAGAAGATCCTCTAGAATGACCATTGCCAGTCTAGTCCTGGCTTAAGTAAATTGCCCCCAGAGGACCTGAGTATACAGGGTGGATTGTATGGGATGAAGTGATCCTGCAGGAAGCTTAGACCCGAACTATCTAGGGCTTTAAAGGTAATAACCAACGATTTGTACTTTGCCCAGAAACTAATTGGCAGCCAGTGGAGTGATTTTAATATTGGTGTGATATGTTTGCTCTTCACTGTACCTGTAATCAATCCGGCTGCCATATTTTGGATCAGTTGGAGTTTCTGAACTTGATACGAAGGCAGCCCAATGTACAGCGCATTTCAGAACCAACCTTGAGCTTACCAGTGTGTGCACTGCCCTCTTAGATTGTCCACTTCTAGGAAGGGGCGCAGTTGGCCTATCAGCCAAAGTTGTAATAAGCACTTGTGAGTTGATATTTAGAGGGATGGACCCCAGGAGCACTCCCAAGCTATGAACACAGTCTTCAGGGGGAGTGTGACCCTGTCCAGAACTGGTTGATACACCTCCAACCCCGGATTAGGACCCTTAATAGTAAGCACTTCTGTCTTGTTTCCTTAGCAGAAACTGTTTTTGAAGGCATAGAGAAATATATTTGAGTCATCAGCGTACCAATAGCACCTGCGACATGCCTAATTAAGGCCTAGTACTTGTGTAGAATTGTACATGCATAGGCTCAAGCTAAAATCAAGTACACAAATAAAATCTGGCAATAAAGTATATCATTTTGGCTTATAGTGACAGCATTGGGCCATGGTATGGCTATGCCATCCCTAAAGGAATATGCCAGAATGATAGAAGGAAGGATGTTATGCTGCTCCATGTGGCAGACCTGTAAAACAACCAGTCATCTGGATGTCATCTGATCCATGAAGTGTGCATCCCACTCCCAACAACCCAGTTGACAAAACTTGAGTAGGGCTAGGATCTTGCATGCATTCACTAAATATCTTCTCCGAGATTCACTGTAGAATTCATTTACAGCCAACAGATCTGTTTGACAAGGAATTGAGGACTCCTGGAGACTTATGTGGATTTATTCTAGGTTGAGGTCTGTGATTCCCTCCTCATTGTGTATGGAATCATCCCAGTATCACCAGTATCCACTCCTTTTCAGAAAGGTAATACTACTTCATCACCTGGATGTATGATATGAATTATAGTCTGTGCAGAACTATACAAATTTGGGCATTTGAAGCAAAAATGGTACTTTACTGATAAACACAAAGAGGTAAGCGCATCAGCAAATACAATTTAGGGAAGAAAAGCAACAATTATCATTTTTGAAAGAATACCTGAACTGCAGATCACTGTTTGCTGAATCTGCTGAAAAATATTTAAAGCTATTGACTAGTAACTTAGAGCAAAAGCATTTTTCAAAAGGTTGCTTTTGAAGAACTTCTTTCTCATTCAATCCTGGGAAGTACTAGCAATAGTAACAATGACGACACTTTCATTTTGAATGCCTTAACCTGGAGTATTTTCTAACTCTAATTCCATATTTTGTGAGACATAAAAATACCCCATGTTCGCTGGAGAGTTTGTGGTACAGAAGAACAGGTTGCTTACCTGTAACTGTGGTTCTTCGAGTGGTATCTGTGCCATCATACACTAGGAGCTTTAGCGCCTGCGCGGTAGCGTTCGGAAACTTCTAGAGCTTGTTCGCTTGGCGGGAACCCCTCCCCCACGCCGGTACTGCGCATGCTCCTCCCGCCGAGCAACGGTCTCTCCTCAGTTCTGTCGTCCGCCGTAGAACCTCAGGGACCTGAGAAAGAGGGGAGGAAGGGCGGGTGTGTATGATGGCACAGATGACCACTCGAAGAACCACAGTTACAGGTAAGCAACCTGTTCTTCTTCTTCGTGGTCTCTGTGCCTTCATACACTAGGAGACTGTGTAGCTTACCGGTCGGACGGCGGGTCAGGTCCTACAGCACGGAAGCCAACACCTCACGTCCAAACCGGGCATCTCTGCGCGACCGGCAGTCGAGCCTGTAGTGGCGCACGAAGGTCGATGGTTGGGACCAGGTCGCCACACGGCAGAGTTCATGCAGGTCAACTCCTCGCAGGAGGGCCGCAGAAGTAGCCACAGCTCTGGTGGAGTGGGCTCGAAGCAGGACTGGCGGAGGCTTCCTCGCGAGCTCATACGCCAGTTCAATAGTCCTCACCACCCACTTGGAGAAGCGCTGGGTGGACACTTTTAGGCCCCTCCGACGTCGCCCATAGCAAACAAAGAGATGCGGCGTCTGTCGGAAGGAAGCAGTCCTGTCCTTGTAGAAAGCCAATGCCCGACGCACGTCCAGGGAGTGGAGGGGCCCCTCCAACGGTGTCGTCGGGTTCGGGAAGAAGGCAGGCAGGATGATGTCCTGGTTGAGATGGAAACTGGACACCACCTTTGGCAGGAACAAGATGTCAGGTCTCAGGACCACCTTGTCCCTGTGGAAGACCGTGAAGGGCTCATTGGAACGAAGAGCTGTGATCTCACCCGCTCGCCTCGCTGAGGTCACCGCTACCAGGAAGGCAGTTTTCATTGTCAGGAGCCTGTCATCCGAGGTGCCATCGGCTCGAAGGGGGGCTCGTGCTGCGAGAGCACCAGCGAGAGGGACCACGGCGGTAGCGGCGGCGATACCGGCGGGTGAGATGATGAAGTCCTTTCAGGAACCGCTTAACGGTATCGTTCCTGAAGAAGGCCGAGGCAGCAGATCGTGGCGGTTGGTATGCCACGATCGCGGAGGTACACCTTCAGGGATGGAAACGCCAGGCCCTGTTGCCGGAGGTGCAGGAGGAAGTGCAGGACGGTCGAGAGCCCCGCGGGCGATACCGGCTCACTCCTCTCGTTAGCGAAGGTCAGGAAGCGTCGCCACTTGTATTGATAGTTGCGACGGGTGGTTCCTTCCTGGCCGCGACGAGGACGGTACCGGACGGGTGCTTGCGTATCCTCCAGGCATGGAGGGCCAGGCGTGGCAGGTCCGGATGGAGGACTCGGCCGCCGGAGTGGGAGAGCAGGTCCGGTGTCGGTGGCAACCGGAGCAGGTCGTCTCGCGCGGCTTGTAAAGGGGGGCGAACCGTTTCCTGGCCAGTACGGGGCTCCAGGATCGCGTCGGCTCGGGCGGCGAGGTCTTTGATATCGTCCGGCCGGCCGGGGGCGGGGGGAACGCGTGGGGTTCCCCGGTCCACGGAAACTGGAAAGCGTCCCCGATGGAGGCACGATCGTGGCCCGCCCGGAACAGAATCGGCGACACTTTGCGTTTTCCCTGGTCGCGAAGAGGTCGATCGATGGTTCGTCCCCGCGGTCCCGAATAGTTAACGCCTCTCCGGAGAGAGACCATTCGTGATGGGATGAGGTGTCCCCGCTGAGGGCGTCTGCCGTGGTGTTCTCCTGCCCGGGCCCTGAAACCCCCACGGGATGCGTGTGGGCGAATGCACCATTCCCACAGGCCGAGCGCGATGTCGAGCAGGGTCGTGGAATGAGTCCCACCTTGTCTGTTGATGTAGCAGACGGCGGTGGTGTTGTCCGTCAGAATCAGGACCGTGCGCCCCCCCACGGGATGGCGGAACGCCCGTAGGGCTTTCCAGACGGCAAGCAGCTCCAACGCTTTATGGAGAGCGGTTCCCTCGTCGGTCCATCTGCGCGGACTTTTAGATCGCCGCAGTGGGCACCCCATCCATACAGGGAGGCGTCGGTCGTTACCGTCACCTTCGGGGTCGGCTGTTGGAAAGGCACCCCGACATAAAATTCGTCGCGCTCCACCATCGGAGGGATAGGGACGTCTCCCGGCAGCTGCAGTGGATGTTGCGTTTGCAGGGGGTCGAAATGGGACGAACCAGTGTTGAAGAGGTCTTGCTCTCAGCCTGGCGAGATATGTCACAGCGGTCGTCGCAGCCATGTAGCCCAAGAGCTGCTGGACGTTTCCGCAGATAACGTCGGGGCCGTACGGCGTGAGCGGGGGCCCCGTAAAGTTTGTGCTCGAGACTCTGGTAGGTACGCCCTGGCGGAGGTCGAGTCGAGCGTCGCCCCGATGAAGTCCAAGATCCTCGCCGGCTCGAGGTGGGACTTCTTCGGATTCACTCGTAGACCAAGGCGGGTCAGGAGTGACAACGTCATGTGGACGTCGTGGTAAAGTCTCTGTTTGCAGGACGCCACCAACAGCCAATCGTCAGGTGGGGGAAACGGAAGCGCCCTTGTCCGCAGGTAGGATACCACCGGGGCCATGCACTTGGTGAAGACCCTTGGGGCAGTCGAGAGTCCGAACGGCAGCACCTTGTACTGGTAACAGGTGTCGTCGACTGCGAAGCGGAGGTACCGTCTGTGCTGCGGGCGAATGGCGATATGGAAGTATGCGTCTCGGAGATCGATGGAGGCAAACCCAGTCCCCTCGATGTAGGAAGGGTAGGATCACGGTTGTGCCATTTTGAACCTTTTGGGGCGGATGTAGTAGTTCACCCCTCTGAGGTCTGGTGGGCCGGGAGGGTCCGTGGGGCTTCGGACGTGAAGTCCTGGAGAAGAAGCCGGTGGTCTTGGCCTCTTGGGGGACCCTCGATGCCCCTTTCTGGGGGGGGTGGTTCTTCCGGGGGCCGGACTCGACCGTGGAGTAATAAACGCCGCGAGGGGGAATTAAAATCGATGGCGTAGCCAAGACGGACGATGGAAAGCACCCAAGAGTCCGTAGTGACTCTCCACTCCGCTAGGTGGAGCGAGGGTGGGTCGGTCTCCGAGCGCTGATGGTAGGCTAAAGAGTGGGTATTGGCGGGTCCTGCCAGGCACGTAAAAAAAGGGGCTTTTTTTCGGAGGAGGACTTCTTCGACGAAGGCGGGCGCCGCCTAATCGTGCGTCTGGCCGATGAGCCGGAGGGCGGTCTCGACTGTCCAGACTGGGCCGAACGCTGGAACGACGAGGTGGAAGATCGTCGCCAGGATGGTGGGAAAGGGGGAGGCCCTGCGGGTCTGCGTCCGGCTGCAGCCCGATCTTTTTTTCGGTAGTCTCGCCTTAAAAATTGCCCAAAACTTCGTCTGTGGACGAATTGAATAGGCCTTCACCCTGAAGGGGAATCTAATCCTCCTTCTGGTGTCCTCCTGGATGTCGGCCGGTCGAAGCCAAGCATGGCGGCGGAGGGCCCACGGATCCGCCATGACCCGGGGGCGATCTCCACTGCGTGCCGGGAGGAGGCCATTGGTCCCAGCGATGGAGATAGCCTATTGAAGATCACGGAGGAGGCTGGGGATGTCCTCCGGTACCGCTTCCATCGCTGGTTGCAGGCGATCGAGCACCTTCTTCAGGTATGCCGCGAGGCAAGCCTGAGTGTTGGACAGCCTGATCTGCAAGGAGGCAGCCGAATAGAACCTCCTTGGTAGGGGTCCAACTTCCTGCCCTCTTTGTCCGGCGGGGTGGTGTGTTGCCTCCGGAGCTTCGTCTGCCGGACTCGACGACCACAGAGTTCGGTGCAGGGTGATTTGTAACCGGCGTTATCCTTCTGCACCCTGTAGAGGTGTTCTAACCGCTGCGGTATCGGCTGAGCCGAGGCCGGTCTATCCCCGGCGGCCTTCACCAGTCTGGATACCCCGGGGGAGGAGAGGCAGCGGGGGTGGAAGGTCGCTTCTCCTCAAAACGGAGAAGGCTGGATCGTCATCCTCCGGCTCCGCATCGGCGATCTTAAGGCCGAGGGTAGTGGCCATGCGGAGCAGCATCGCAAAAACTGGTGGACGTCCTCTGGAGCAGAAACATCGGGCCCCGAAACCCAACGGAGGAGACCCTGGGAGGCCGCCTCAGACACCTCAACTCCGCACTCGAGTCGTACGACTCCGAGCTCGGTGAGTCCTCTCGCCGCTCGCTCTCCGGCTCCTTCGTAGTCGCCGCAGGTGTTGCCTTCCTAGGCTTCTCCGCAGCCGGGGCGGTGGTACAGCAGCGTCCCGCTTGGGATGGCTGACCACGGACTTCACCCTCTTGGTGGTGACCGGGGTAGTCTGGCAGGCTGACGTCGTCGTAGCCCGCTAGTCACCACCGACTCCGTAGGGCGCGTCGCCGTCGCCGTGACCCTAGGAGGTGGCGATATCGCCCGATACCGTGGTGAAGGCTCCCTCGCCCTATGATATCGAGGGGAGGGGGAGCGGCTGAAGGAGCGGCGGTCCAACGGAGATCGGCTTCGGCGTCGACGGTACCGAGCCTCGTCCCCTCTAGGCGAGCGCGATTCGCGCTGTCGACGAGGTGACCGGGACCTCCGGAAGGTCTCCCAGCGACTCGGGCCACGATGGTACCGATCCCGGTACGATGGCGAATGGGACCGATAGGAGGCCGGGCGCTCTCTCCACTCAGATTCCCTCGCGTACCTGGCCACGTAGGACGCCGAGGTGTATCTGGAGGCAGACGAGCGAGGTTGTTCCTCTCTTGTCTCCCTCGGAGGCGGCGAGGCCACCGGACGCTCGGAAGAGCGGGACCGGGACCTGAAGGAGGTCGAACGCCGTTTCGGAGAAGCAGAGGGCTCTCTCTGCTGCAGGTCGGCCGACCTGCGACGGCTAGGGGCGGTGGCGCTCCTCCACCAGGGTTGGAGGGTCTGCCACAGGCGAGTCCGGGCGCTGTTGGGGAACGTCCTCGATCTCATCCTCCGAGAGGTCGACGGACTCGCCTCGCCCTTTGGAAGGCTGCTGAGTAGGAGGAGGAGTAGGAGGTTGAGCGTCCCCCGCCGGGGAGCGCTTCTTTTCCTTCTTCTTCTTCTTCTTCTCCTTCTCCTTGCCCTTGCCTCCGTCCGGAGCAGGGCGCTTTTGCACGTTTTCCGTAAAGGGGGGCCTCAGCCTTCCTCGCCGTCGAGGATCCTTTAGCTGACTTGGCAGCCGCCGACAGCTTCGGGATCCTCGGTAACGCCGAGATCGGCGTTTCGCCGGTACCGAGCCCGATACCGACGAGGTGGACGGAACGGCAGCCGCCGATACCGTCGATGGCGTGGTCGTCTTCTTGTCGGCCATCTTGGAAGTGGAGGTCTCGTCTATCGCCCGCAGAGACTGCTCCCAACAAAAAGACTTGAGTCTCGCGGAGCGGTTGCGAAGAGTTTGGGGAGTAAAATCCCTACAAATTTGGCAAGTCCGGATATTGTGGGACTCGCCCAAACGAAGAGACACTCCTTATGGCCGTCGTTGAGGGCAACCTTGCGGCCGCAGGACACGCACTTCTTAAAGAGCGCGGACATAAGACGAAGAAACGCCAAACTCCGAAATCCAAAAAAGACGAAAAACCGAAGGGGGAGTCCGAAAGAGAGGTCAAAGACAGTCCGAAAGTCCGTAAAACCGTGAAAAAACAGCAAGCCAAGCACGACGTGAGAGGAACAAACTAAAGAACCTTCCGTACGCGGCGGCGGACGAGAAAGAACTGAGGAGAGACCGTTGCTCGGCGGGAGGAGCATGCGCAGTACCGGCGTGGGGGAGGGGTTCCCGCCAAGCGAACAAGCTCTAGAAGTTTCCAAAACGTACCGCGCAGGCGCTAAAGCTCCTAGTGTATGAAGGCACAGAGACCACGAAGAAGAATCAAGGGTTATTCCAGATTACTCAAACACCAGAAAAGACATATTCACATGAAGTAGAAGTTTGCTTTCAGTAGCTGTCTAGATAGATGAATGTATGGACAGACAGACAGATGTGTATTAGTCAATACAAATGCAATAGATTCATAGGGGCAACTTTTGTCCCAGCCACTTTTTGTTTGTTAAAAATGTCCAAGCCAAGACAGGTAGCTAAACTCAGGGACATTGTTTACAACTTTTTAGGTAATAATGTCATAAAATGTCTGCCTAGTTTGTCTTCTGCCTAGAATTCTGCAATAACATAAGATTCTGGGGACCTAAAATTTAAACAACAAGAACAAGAACAATGATGTCAAAAACAAGGACAACAGCAACAAAATAACAATGACAACAATACTGTCACACCTTTAGAAGTAACCAATTTATTTTAGCAGAAGTTTTCATGGCTTATAATCCATTCCCTCAAATGAATGGAGCACAATATTGAAACATTTGATATATATGCAGTGTACATGGTTGTGGGAATGTGATCCAAATGAAAACCGTTTCAAGTGCCACTTCCAGGTCTGAGGCCATCCCTTTGGGACCTTGGTCCTCTCATGTGTCTTATTTATTTCTAATAACAAATGGAACAAGGAGGGATTATCAGGGCAGAGTCTGATCACTGCCGCTGGACACATTGCAATCTGGAGTCTTGAAAGTGTAGGTCCTATTATGTTTAATGGAGGAAGAGGCATCCCTACACTTGGGTTGCTTTCTAGTGTGTGGATAGTTCAATTTCTTTTCATACCAGACTCTACCTGCTTCCTGCCTGTTGTCTGATATTTACAGTGCCCAGACTGTGTTCTGAGAAATATCTTTGTTACACATTTGTATATACACAGCACCTGCCCCATGGGACTGCACTTGTTTCTTGTCGTTATCACAAAATATAATTGCAATTTAAACCATCTGTCACCCAAAACAGGGGTGTTTATCTCAGTATTTGCATCTCTCAAAATTTGTAAGCTCTCAGAAACAAAGCAACAAAAATATTAATTCTCTGTGCCCTAAAACTTTCAGTACTTTAATTTTTATACAAACACAGGCATGCGTGCACACACAGTCATACACACACACACACACACACACTCCTACACACATTCAAGTTTTATTAGGTTTAAGCTGCCCTGAGGCTGACCAAAATTTAAACAATTTATAATCTACTTGCCATATCATATTCATTATCAACTGTAGAGGGAATGGTTCATCCACTGAGCTTGCCTCCAGCTCTGAAAAGCAGCTTTTGAGCCATGCTTGCTTCAATTTGAGAAGAACTAGAGAAAATGACTGGATCTAAAATTAGGAAGCCGTAAAACAGTGGCAACCAGAAGCAGCTCTAGTAGATCATACGAAATATGTAAAAGAGGTACAAGCCATCGTTTGAACTATTATGCATAACTTCTGTACAAGACCCATGGAAGGCTCTAGAACAGAAATAGAGATTTTTCAGCCAGTGAGGTTCCCTCTCTACCTCCTAGAATCTGCTACCTTCGGTGTATAATCAGAGATAAAAGGTTATGTAAAGATCTTAAACTTTAAATGTCCTGCCTAGACCTGAGCTGTGCTTTGCGGGTGTGAAAGCTGTTAGCAGATGAATTCTGTTTCAGCTGTAGGCAATTGGATACTGTCCACAACCACTCATGAAGGCAACAGACTAGTTTAGAGAACGAAGGGCAAGTTGTGTCGTACACACAATTCTTTAGGAGAGGAGAATGGCCAAAGATTCAGGATGAATGGCTGGGAATTTCCCCCCATGGCCCCTCTACATTGATCACCAGAGGTTGGTGCTTCATTTTGCCTCATGGTAAGTTTGGCCCTATGCATCAGTGTGTAAAAGGAAAGTCCCTTCCATCTCCTCTTCTCTACAAATGGCTGCCTTGGTTTAATGAATGATCTCAGCTTACTGTGTCACTTTTATCCATTGTAGGAGATTGGCACACAAGAGTGGCAAAGAGTGAATGACAGTAGCACAGAAAATGCTTACAAAATTAACTGGCTGATTGAGACTTCTTGCATTTCTGGAGGAGAAGTCGTCACTAATCTATTTCCTGCCTAGCCAAATACAGCTAATTTTTTTTTTTTTTTGGAGAAAGCACCCAGTGTTCTAGATATTCTGTTTATGTTCCCAGCAAGTTCTCGGCTCCTCTTGTTGATGTCCAAATGGTGTGATCTGGCAAGACAGTTGGGACCAGCACTCTAAACTGATCTCTGCAGTCTTTCCCTGATTCCCCCTCACCCATTATTCCTTTGTGCCCAGAAAGAGCGGAATTGCAGATGTGGTGCAACTAGTGGAATATCTAAGAGCAGAATGCTTGGCATGAGTCGTACTAAGTGCTATGCCAGGGCAAAATGCAGGACATGTTGCTGTCTGGGGTAGAGATGTAAAGAATATTGATAGACTCTTGAGGAAAAAAAGATGAAATCAGGAAACCCCAAGAAGGAGTAAACTACTGAAGCCCCTTTCCCATCCTCCCAGTTGAGGTCTACAATCCTAACCCTCAGCCAGACTCACCTTTTCCATGGCCCCGCTGATATGGATATGTAGTGACCATCAAGAAGGCAGGGCACAGCCCAGTGAGAAGGCTTTGCTGCCAGCTATGCTCTGTGCACAGCAATGTTGCCAGGACTTCTGGAGGATCCCCAGGTGGTCCTGGAGGATGCTTCCATCATCACGAGCTATCTAACAGAATACAGTCCTCCTCACTAACTTAACCCTTCAACACCCATGACACGGGCCCTTTTCGCACTTTGCCTTCTTGCGCGGGGGGGAGGGCGTCTCGCGCAAGAAGTCTCCTCCGGGAGGCTGCCACTTCCCCCCTCGTTCCTTCCGCAGGCACTTCCTGCTGGCGTGTCCGTCGCGCTAGCGCCCCGCCCCTTCCTTCCGCAGGGGCCTGTGGGAGCTGTAGGCCCCGCGGAGGGAAGGAAGCGTGACCCGGCCGCCTTCGCGACATTCCGCACAGCAGGTAAGTGCACGTGGGCACCGGGAGCGTTGCGCGAGCGCAGGTGATTTTAGCTTCAAGTCGAAAATAAAAAAATCCACGCTCACGCCGCTTCAGCCCCGTGAGCGCCGCGGAAGTGGGAGTGCGTCGTGCAGAGCGACGCTCCCACTCCCGTGAAGCTCACGGGGCTCTCGCGCGAGAGAAAGCCCGTGCGAAAAGGGCCATGGCTATGTCAGCAAAGGGCCGCCAAGTGAAGCTTGTCCACTAGTGGTAAATATATTCTCTCTCCCCGCCCTCTCTTTCAGTTCTGTTTGTTTTAAAATAAAATAACAACAAACAGAACTGAGAGAGAGAGAGAGAATTTAATCACTATAAATACAGACAGAACTTATATACAGATTATGTCTATGGTCCTTTCTGCACTAGACTGTTATAGTGCTATTATTTCACTTTCAACATCCTGTGGAATTCTGGGATTTGTAGTTTACTGAGGCCAGAGAATTCTCTGGCTGAAAATTCTAAAGGCCCCTCCCTAAACTGCAAACCCCAGGATTCCACAGGATGTTGAAAGTGGAAAAATAGCACTATAACAGTCTAGTGCAGAAAGACCCCATGTATATATTGATTAACTGCATCCTTCTGGGATCCAGGACAAATCTGGAAAGTGCTATTGGTTTGCAGTCACACACACATAAACTACCTACACACACACACACACACACAGTTTGAGAGCCAGAGTTATCCAGTGGGTTGAACATTGGACTATGGCTCTGTAGACCAGGGTTTGAATTCCCACTCAGCCATGGTAACCAAAGTCACACTTTCTCAACATCAGAGGAAAGCAAAGGCAAACTTTCTCTGAACAACTCTTGCCAAGAAAGCGCCATGATAGGTTTGCCTTAGGATTGCTGTAAGTCAGAAACGACTTGAAGGCACGCAAAAACATACATAGTTTAATTCTTTTGTTCCATGAGAGATGGGGTGAACCCTGTGAATACTCACAGAAATATATGAATGCCTACAATGCTACGTGTATTTTGGGAACATCTCAAAAATTCTGTGTGTTCTTAGATTTTTACATTTTTTTTCGCATCAAGCATTTGACAAAAATTTGGAGAACTTTACCAATGCCATCATAATCCTTCTGAAGCTATCTGTTAATCATTCCTATGTGCCTCCACCTTTTAAAATAATGGTTTCACATACATAGATCTGTAAGACGATCTGACCACACTTTTCATTCTATAGTCATTTTCTTTACGAGTTCCACCTACACACCAGGCTTTAGTTCATTTTAAACTTAGTGTATATTTACATTGATAAATATTTTAATATGAGCAGTGTCAGGTTTTCCCCACGTCCTTTTTGTAAAGTTGATAATCCTGAAAATAAATGGATTTTGTACTGCTCCTAGAAGCCATTATTCATTGTATTTTGGAAAGGCAGGATCAGAGTGCATGCATTTCAATGCTAATATCTCATTGTTTAATCCTCTCTTTTTCCTGAACAATAAAACTTAATTTGTGTTGCTGACATCTCACACATTTGACTTTTTTTTAATTTACTCTAACTCTCTTTTGTTTGAAAGAATGAAAAACAGAAGATTTGTTTTCTTTGCATGTTCCTATTGTTTTACTATTGTATCATGCTCTGAGCCTTGCATATCTCATAATATGTACTACTATAATACACTTCTCAGAAAGCAAAAGAAGTTTCGCCACTGGCCTTAGAGGATCAGAACTAATGTAACCTTCCAGTAATTAAAGAATCCAGGTACAATGAAATACTACCCAAATAACTGAGTTATAACACTCATGAGGCTTTCTCTATATTTAATTCCATCTGAAGGAAGTGCACTACATGAAATACATGTATTTAAGTTAGGCTACAAATACATGCATGTTTATCCAGGAGGAGGCTTCATTTAAACCTGTGGAATTTATTTCCTAGAAACATAGGATTGTGCTTTTAATGCAATACCTACATAGAGAAGAGATTAATTTAGGGGGAAAAAATAATAGAATCAGAGCTGGAAGGGGCCTTCAATCCTGCGATGGAGGAATACACAACTAAAGCACTCTCAAAAGATGACTGTCCAAACTCTGTTTAAAGATATCCAACGAAGGAGATTCCATCATGCTTTGAAACAGTCTATGCCACCATTGAACAACTTTCACAATAAAAATTTCTTCATAAGGTTAAGGTGGAATCTCTTGCTGTAATTTGAATTCATGCATTAGTCTTTGAAAGAGCATAAAAAAAAGCTTGCTCCATCTTCAACATGATATTTTTCCACATAGTTAAATATGGTTATCATACCAGTTCTTAGTTATTGTTAATTATTGCTTTTTTTCCCTGCCCACTAGTGGAATTGGGGCCCAATTCCTCATGTATCATTGAGGCTATTGTCACCAGTACCTGTGATCCTCAGACCCTCCCCTACAAAAATCAGCTTAAAGCCCTCTTGATCAGGTTTCTGAGGCTCCTAGCAGATATGTTCTTGACAACTGCTCTTAGTTGCAACCCATCTCTTGTCAGAATTTCTTCTTCATGCAAGGGTAGCATATGGTCCAAGAAACCATGTCTTTTCCATCTGCAGAACCACCTAGCATTCTTCTCTCTGTTCCTGTTCACATCCTTCAACAGAAAGGACTGATGGGATAACCTGTTCCCCAGGTCCTTCAGATTCCTACCAGGGCCTCATAGAATCATAGAGTTGGAAGAGACTCCAGAGGCCATCCAGTCCAATCCCCTGCCATGCAGGAACACCCATCAAAGCATTCTCAACAGATGGCTATCCAGCCTCCACTTAAAAACCTCCAAAGAAGGAGACTCTACCACACTCCGAGGCAGCATATTCCACTGTCAGACAGCTCTGAAGTTCTTCCTGAGGTTCAAGTGGAATCTCCTTCCTGCAGCTTGAATCCATTGCTCCTTGTCCCAGCCTCTGGAGCGGCAGAGAACAAGTCCGCTCCCTCTTCAACATGACATCCCTTCAAATATTTAAACATGGCTATCATGTCCCCTCCTAACCTTCTCTTCTGCAGACTAAACTACTAAACTACATCATAGTTCCCTGCAATATGCTCCAGGCTATATTACTATATAATATTGTATTACGTAATTGTATTGGGCAGGATAAAACCCCACTATATTAATGAAATTAGATTGAAGGCCTAACAAAGAAAGAAAGAAAAAACCCTCTAATAATAAAACCTTTCTTTTAAAAAAACAAACAAACCTCAGGATAATTAAAAAATTAACTTAAAAAAAGGGTTTTCCCCATCATTCACTAGTGTGTATATTCATAAATGTACTCTGAAGGATAATGCTCTCCTCCACCCCTCCAACCGCATAACATTTTCAGAGTTTGTTTCTCTTTACACATTCTTTCTCAGACAAGGGGCAAAGAAGCAGGCTAACAGCTGAGTGAAGATCTGAACAATAGTTTCCCACATCCACACCAATCATTGATTATTTCAGAATTTTTTCTAAAAGGAAACAGTCACCAGCTGGGGTAGAATGATCCTCCATTTTGTGAACATTCCAAATGTGTGAAATCTGACGAACTTATTGGGGTGTTGAGTATGCAAAAAACAACAAAACAAAAAACAAAAAAAACCACACACACACACAAAGTTTTAGTTCTAAAGGTTTTATATAAAATTAGGTCTTCTACCTTGTATGTCCCATACCAATCTGTTTAGAAGTGAAATGGAGCACACTAAAGATGAAGATGATTTCTAAACAATAAGAAGATTGCCTCAACACCCCAAAGTATATGGGTTAGTTAAATGGCCCAACAAGAGCGTATACTCAGTTGTAAACAGGATCTACAAAATGTTGAGGGCAGCTGTGACATGGAATGTTGAGACACAAAATTCCCTGGATTTGGGCAAGTATGAAGGCTGTCTTATGCTTACCTTATAGAAGTCAAGAGCCTTAGCCCCCCCCTCCATTTTTTTCTCCAGATCAAATTAAAATCTGAGCTAGAAAAGACTTTCAGGTTTAGCACCTGAAAGTTCACTTGCCATTTATGGAGTTGCAGCCTCCATACTTTCCCTTTTGAAACTGGTTAAGATGCCATCATTCATTAAGTTCAGTAGGAGAAACAAAGGGGATGTAGCTTTAAAATGGACCAGTGAGGAATAAAAAGGAAGATGTTGCAACTAATTCTTAGGACAAGAAGATCGTCAATGAAGGCGTTACTGGTTGCCCTTTACTGGCCCTTTTTGAGGAAGCTGCTGGTGGGATGAAAAGCCTGTTGGGGACGCTTAAAGCAAAAAGTTTGATTCCTCTCTCCTAGCAGCAGTTTTGCCAGGTGCAGTCTTTTAAAATTGCTTCTTTGCAAACCAAGGCCATTTCCGCACTACACTGTTATAGTGCTATTATTGCACTTTCAACATCTTGTGAAATCCTGGGGTTTGTAGTTTAGGGAGGGGTATTTAGAATTCTCAGCCAGAGAGCTCTTTGGCCTTAGTAAACTACAAACCCCAGAATTCCACAGGATGCTGAAAGTGGAATAATAGCACTATAACAGTGGTGGGTGGAAATGGCCCAAGATAATAAATGAGCTTGTAATGAAAGAAAGGAATTGAATTTTGCATGCTCCCACCCATGCACACAAAGGGCTGTGTGTGTGCATGTGTATATTTGATGGAATTTTAGTCCTCCCTCCACCACAACCGTGTTTTTCAAATTGATTTTTTCTGAACTAAGATAACTATTTTGATTAAACTTGGCTTTTGAATGAAAGCCCTCCAATTAATTCTCTCCATCTGTGTTTTCCATTGACAATTTCTAAACCTGGAAAGGAACAAAAATGTTATATTCTGCAGTACTGAACACTGAAAGCAAGAGTATTGCATTTTAAATCTCTCTTCTCAATGCAAAAATTCATGCTTCCTTCTTCTTGTAGTACTTCATTTCCAGAAATGAATGTACACTGATCATTTAAAAAGTCAAACCTAGAGACCAGACTGAAGTGTCCCACTATCAGATGAATGTAATTCTGGAGCAGTTCCTTTACCACTGTAGGAATTAAAGTTCTTGGTTTGAGTGTGTTGAGTTAGGTTTGGGATTATCAGCATTAATATTTAAGTTTCCACCTGCTGCTTTATTGGTTATCTATTGCTGCTAGAAAGGTATTCTTTTGAAGATTTTCACTGATATGGTGGATTCTGTGAAATATCCAGTGGAAATATCAGGAGGCTGGAGAGCAGACTGAGAGCTCCTCTGGGCAAACCTAAAGTCTCATGAAATGCCAGGATTTGTTCCTGTATAAATCAACTTTATTTTTGATATCTAGATGACGGCTGGTATATTTCCAGTGAACTTCAGGTCATACCAGGCCTGTCTTGAAGCCAGTAAAGATGTCTGCAAGCAAACATAGCTATGGCTTCCAGGGCACAGATTCAACAAATATCAAGTGATAGAAAAAGGAATGTTAACACCAAAACAAAAAACCCTAACATTTAACTAGTACAGGTTGCTGGAGCACTTTACCACAATGACTATAACATAAAATTATTATTATTATTATAATAATAATAATAATAATAATAATAATAATAATAATAATAATAATAATATAGCAGTTCAATGGAAATTGTTGAACATCTGTTTCTGAAATGTTGCATGAGAGTGAATGTGACATATGATCAATGGGAGAGGGAAGAGAAAGGACAGAAGGCTGGGACAGAGGTAGAGAAAATCAAAATATTTCAAGAAAGTACTGGTTGCAGGAGCCTATGAAAATGAAGGCATAAAACAAAAAGGTGTGGAAATATTTTATATTTATATGCAGTCCAGTTGAGCTCTGAATTTCCAGCTAACAGAAATTTGCCATAACAAAAATAGGTGTTCAGAGCAGAACGATCTGTCTTCTCCTCCTCTCTGCTATGGCATAATCCAAACATTTTCTACAGCATGAAGCACATACAGAGT
This sequence comes from Ctenosaura bakeri, assembly GCA_948474755.1. Taxonomy (NCBI): domain Eukaryota; kingdom Metazoa; phylum Chordata; class Lepidosauria; order Squamata; family Iguanidae; genus Ctenosaura; species Ctenosaura bakeri. The sequence continues at coordinate 627,703 of CAOLHI010000100.1, forward strand.
ACAACCCAAGTGCAGAAGGGAGCAAATAACCCCAAGTAGTTAAGATCTTAAGAGATCTCAGATAGGTAACATAAAATAACTATGATGGAATGTTTCTAAGATGGCTGGGGCAAAGGGGAGTCTTTCCTTACCTGAGGGACACCTTTTATGCAGGAGGGCTTTTGTCTCTAAAGAATTACAGTTGTCTGACCATGCCCTGAGGCTGAGTGGGAGGAATCTAGCCCTTACTGACAAGGAGTGCTCTCTCCAACCCTTGTTAAAAAAAAAAGAAAGCAAAAAGTTTAGCTTTATTTTGACAAAGCTCCAAAGTTACAAACTTTAATCAAACTTTCTGAAATACCTTTAGAACACTATCTACCATGCAATCTAGCACATAGAGAAAATTTTAGAGAGAAAAGCCAGAGAAACCCCCTATTAAAATGATCGAGCCAACAGTCAAATTATTTCAGAATTGAGAGCAGGGAGGAAAGTGGAAGGCTGCAAATCACACACACAGGCTTTCAAATAGAAATAATAAATTCAACCTGACATGTGTAGTTATATTTTATATTTACACTTAACAGTAAGGTCTTAGGTTTCCTATAGTGTGTGGCGTTGCTTGCAGAAAATATGGTCTAAAAGTGTTAATCTCTTGGGGAGTATCTTCAGTACATGATTTGCATGATTTTAAATGATGGAAGAGATTGGAGTGGTTCCTCACATATTTATGGGACCCTGAAAGCTGCCATTCTTATATGAAGTTTAGTCTGATCAATGATGAAATAAACTCAAATTCTGGAATAAGTGGTCAAAGCTGTTAATCAAAAATTGCTTAGAAGGGTGGATCCACCTTCGAATGAGTTCCCTGACAAAATAGCTGGCCAGCTCATACCTGCTGCTATTGTTTTTCTTAAAGGAAGGAATTAAACCAGGGAGATTGAAAGGAGATAAAACCAAGGATGTTGGCTAATCTGAGAGTTCTCAGCAGAAGTTCAGAGCCCCAGGTGCTCTGGATGATTCTGTTACTTTATATAATAATTAGTGTATATACCCAGTGTTGCCTGGGATTTTATTTTCTCATAGGTAATACTTGTTAGAAAGATATGAGATCCTGTGCATCTAATTCCCCAAACTGCCTTGTCCGGTACCTGTAACTTTCCCCCCATATTCCCCAATCCAATACGTATTCAGAGTTATTGACACAGAGAGGCTGGGTTCCTGAGGGAATACAGTGTCCTCCTCCTTGCTGCTAGGCCTCATCTCCATAGCAACCAGCCTATTCAAGGCAGGCACATTTGACCGAGGCCCAAGAGCTCTCTGCCAAAGAATTCTAAAGGCCCCTTCCTAAACTGCAAACCCCAGGAGTCCATAGAATCTTCTTAGGCAGCCAATCATATGAGGTCTTCACCTGACACAAACAAACTTTGACTTTTATATATTAGATATAAGGGATCAGTTTTATATAAAAATAAGAGTGCAAGTGTGCTATTCTGATTAAACTTCTTGGCGCTAAAATTTTTGATGAGAAGCATGTTATATTTCATTTATTATTCCATTTTAAAAAAATAATTCCAGGAAACAGTGGAAAGGTAGAGCAGAATAAGTTGTTGAGATGTAGAACAGCATATCTAAAGCAATAACTGCCTCTTATAGTCAAGTTAAACCACAGTCACTGGAATTATTCAGCTTTAAGGTCAGTTCAGATGCTGAAAATTCTTCCATATGGATCAGCACATGGACACAAGTGCATGGAGGAAGTAATCTTTCATGGACACCTCCACAGTTGAAGAAGCTACTGCCTGGTAGCAATACACAAGCACAATGACAAAAAGTCTGCCGCTATTGATAGTTTCAGAGAGCAATTTTGTCCTCAGATTAACACACACTAGAGAGGATAGGACTGTGCCCAAATCCCAATATACTGAAAAAACACAGTATTGTATAATGAAAAAATTTACTGGAATAGAGATATCCTGGTTCAGATGTGATGCTATTGATGCAGAATGGTTATGCTAGCAGAGCACTTTTAGGATGCAGAAGATATCAGAGCATGGTGGCAAGGAAGAATTGGAGCTAGGGAGGAATCCTACACTCATTCAGAACTTATTCCTACCTCTGCAGTGCCAAATTCTGATGCTTACAGGGAGGTGGCATATCTTAAACGTTCCTACTGAAATCATGGGATAACCAAGATGACCGCCATCTCATCTTCTGCCCCCTCCCTCCCGCAGCAGCAATAGGGGATAGAAACCTGACTAACTCCGAAACCAATTCATATCCCATTGGCAGGAATATGGGCTACCAAGTCAAAGGATCCTAATCTGATTTACCAATGTTCAGGCCAGGGAGAGAGAAGACCTATTGGGTGAATGCTGTTCATTCTGTCCTGTTGTTACTACTGTATTGTTGCTGTAATGTGGAGGTAGAAATAGCTGTTATGTGGGTCCACTGGGAAACACCCACACATACACCCACACAAACCCTTGCAATCAGCCCAAAGAGACTAACTTTTCTGGGTAGAATGAAGGTATCTGAGCTATACAAAAGGCATTATGGGATGAGACATTCCCTGAGCTTGGAAAAATTACCATTTTTGGACCACAGCACCTTGAATCCCCCAGCTGTCACCCTCAGTGGCCATCCTGTTTGGGAGATTCTGAGAGATGCAGTAGTCCAAAAAGGTAATTCTCCCAAGCAGTGGAGACAACACTGATCTATGCAGAACTCCTTCTGATAGGTTCAAGCCATTTCTGGTTCCACTGAACCTTTTCCTCCTTTCCTTTTCCTTTTCCTTGTTCTTTTTCACCTAGTTCCCACCTCCTAAGTTATTCTGATCCTAGTTGTTTCTTGTAGCTCTAATCTAGAAGTTGTTTAATAAAACATATCTCTTCTTCCTCCTCCTCCTCCTCCTCCTCCTCCTCCTCTTCTTCTTCTTCTCTCTTCTTCTTCTTCTTCTTCTTCTTTAAAATCAGATTACTATTCATTTTGTGAGCAAATGATCTGCCAGGCAAATGGCGTGTGTCTTGTGTCTGAGAGCCTTAATTTACACACATATCTTTCAGTCATGGGTCTGATAACAATGAGCTCCTTGTTCTTGTGAAGAGAGGCTGGAATGCAGTCAGCTAAGCTCCTAGCACTCTTCCTTGTTAAAGCTTCATTAACACTATCTACTAGGAAGCGAATGGCCATGAGAACTTTGCTGCTGTCATGTAGCTGGGCTCTCAACTGCTAATGGGTTTTATTGCAGATCAGTGATTTTTCAGATGCTGGGCAGTCGAGGCATCCCTAAGGAATCATCACAAGTAGAATGAAATAGCAACAAGATAGATTGCCCAGGGCACAAATGGCCTGTTCCTACAACATTGGACAAAGTCAGGCATTTGCTCCAGGTAACTGACTTTGATGGGCAGAAGCAACGTGTTGAAGGAAAAAGCAGTGTATTAAGAGGCCTATCTATTTCTGTGCAGTTAGCCTTCTGCCTTCAAGTGTGGCCTAATGGAGGATGATGTCTCAACACTAGCACTGAAGAATGATTCAGCTGCCAGTCCCATTGACTTGTCTACAGGGAAGCAGAGTGGATGCTCATTTTCTTCGTCACCAGGGATGGACAAATTCTGGTCCATGGGCCACATGTTGCTCTTGGAATGTCAAAGTGTGGCACCTGAAGCTTGCCAGGAGCCACTCAAAGCCACCAGATTCCATATTTTTTATAAAAAATGCACCAATTTCTGGGTGATTTTTTCACCTGAAAACCAAGAAAAAGCATCTCAAAACTAGCCACAAATGTGGGAGTTTACTTTCCCTACCCCTTCAGAACCTCCTGACCCTCCAAAAACATAAAAGACTAAAATTGGTTCAAACAGCAGTCATTATGTCACTTCCAGCATGCCAAAAGGAGACAATGTGGCCTGCTGGGAGGATGTGGAAGAACAATGGCCCTCATCGCCTTCACAGTCACCCACATCTGACTGAAATGAAGAACACCTAAATGGACTTCTAAATGCCTGTGGAACACTACTAGATAGTATACTTGGTCCACAGTGCCACAACCTAGTTTCCCTTCTTCAAATGGTGACCCATCTCGCATATACTGAGCAGGAATAAGCAACTTTTGTGGGTTCAAGGGCCAGTTTTATGCCCAGTTTTGACACAGACTGCCAAAAATGCAAAGAAAGAAAGAGAAAGGAAGGAAGGAAGGAAGGAAGGAAGGAAGGAAGGAAGGAAGGCAGGCAGGCAGGCAGGCAGGCAGGCAGACAAAAGCTGGAAGTGGCTAGAAGTCAGTGATGTAGACTTGAGTCAATTGACTTGGACTCAAGTTAGACTCAAGTCACTCAAGTTGGCAATAAATGACACACTGACTTGACTCGACTCATGACTTGTATATTTTTAGTGACTGATTTACTGTCCTTGGTTCAGTAACATACCACATTCATCCAGAAACCTTTACAACTTTGAAAAACACTTCCATCTCTTTTTGCCTACTGGTCACGTGATGATCTGTCCCAAGTCCAAAGCTTGGGACATTTCTTGGAGGAGAATAATAAATATGTTAGGCAATGGGCTAGATGTGTGGTTGAGATCTGTTCAGCAGCCTGTTCCTCCTGCATATTGGAGAAGCCTTCTAAAACTTTTCCTAACAGCAGAAGGCAAGATTCACCCCCAGAGATCAGGGACTTCCTTCTTCTTCTTTTTAATTATGAATATTTTTATATTATATACAACAAAAATATAAAATACATGGTTTATAAAAGATGGCAATGTTCTTTATACTTGTAAGTAAGCAGTACTAAGCATCTTCTTAACCTTCCTTCATTCCTATCTAGGATATGGTGCTATATACGTTTCTAGTTCTAAATGTACTTCTGAAAAAAGTCAGGTATCTGATTGTCTATTCCTTCTTTAATGTTAAAGAGAAGACATTTGTCCCCCCCCCAATTTCTTATTTCAATGTTCACTTTTGCTTACAAGCTTACAAGATATATTTTGTTACCCTTATGTTTATTCTAAACCAATTTTCCTCATCAAGATGCTTCTTAAGACTTTCAAGAACTGTATCAACTGGCCTTTTATTTTTATTTTTAGAGAAACTTGTTTAGGGATGCCCATTCATTATTGATTTTGTCATCTGTCAAGCATTTGAGTCTTTGAGTTAAAATATCAGCTGCTTTTCGAAGCTTCAATCTTGGGGAGTAAGAAGGACTCTATTCCCCACTTCAGAAATTGGCTCCCAGACTTGAGACTTACTTGAAAGTATCTTGCAAGGACTTGAGACTTGGCTTGAAACTTGGAGTAAAAGACTTCACTGTTAGGGTAAAAGACATTACTGCTGGTTTTGAAAGCAAATTAGGTACTTTTAAATTATTAAGCAGCATAGGGACACCCAAGATCTATTTAAAAGTTGAACAACCACTACCGCAGGCTTCTAAGGTTGGAAATGCATCTCTTTTGTCTGTGACAGAAAGGGAAGTCTAGGTGACCAGGGGGCGTGGGACAACAGCCAGGGGAAGGAGCCATGTAGTTTCAGGGCTGCATTTTGCACACTCTTGATGGAGAGAGTTTTCCAACAAGGGAATTTTTTTTTTCCTTTTTGGAAAATTCTGTCACCCAAGCACAGGACTATGTGTCCTTTATAGGCTGTATGCCACTGTACAGAATGCTTCTGAACATTTCAGCTATAGATGCTGATCAGCAAAACAACAGCTTGAAGACTGGGCTTGTGTCACAGCAATTTGTCACAAAATATGTCTAGAATGTTTATTTCCAACAAATGCCAAAAATCTCCTCTAGAAGTCTTCGGGTGGACTGTATCAACAGACAAATGTGTCACATTTGTTAAATATACTATTGTCCTTGGCCTTTCCTGATATTGAGAGTAACCCAAACAGATCAGCTTTTAAAAAAAGCCCTCCTTCTCTGACTTCTTGTCTCTGCCCTTTTTGCTGCTGCTGAGCAGATTGCTGTTGATTGATGCCAACATCTATACCACTTAGTAATAATGATTCTCATTACCTTGGGCTACACTGTTGAACCACATCTTGCTATAAAGGGAAGATCTTGCATATGCATGCCTTGTAACTAAGAAAATACACTGTTGATTAGCAGAAGGATCCCAGGATCCTTTTCTTCTCTTGAAGAAAACCCCCAGTTCTCTCCTTTAAAATATTGTGGCCTAATCTATACGTTTTATTTTGCCAGGAAATACTAAAATTGTCTCTACAGTAAGAGAATGCCCTCAGAATTGGAAGGGAAAAAGTGAGAGGTAGTGCACGGACAAAAACTGGTAATAAGGGAGAGGTCCTTATGAGCAGCTTCAGCCCCTAATTGTTTTTTTCTGATTCACACTCCATAAAGACATCATATTTTTTCAGAAGTGCTGGTTTGGACACAGCCTGATTCCAAAGGTTGAAGTTATGGTCCATAGGTGAAAGCAGAAAAGCCAAAGAGAAGGAAAAGAAAGTTAGATAACCCTCTGGCTACTAGTGGTTCCCATGTTAATAAATCCATGAATACACTCTGGGATTTAATCCAGTTTTTAAAGGAGTGATCCAAGGAGGTGAACTTATTTTTGGAATAACTTTCAACACTTTGGATAGCAGAACCAGTGTGGTGTAGTGGTTTGAGCACTGGACAATGACCCTGGAGAACAGAGTTCAATTCCCCAGCCAGCCACGGAGACCTACTGGGTGCCTTGGAGTGTCACACATGCTCAGCCCCAGAAAACTCCATGATAGGTTCTCCTCAGGGCCACCATAAGCCAGAAAAAACTTGAAGGCATACAGCAATGACACAACTTTGGATAGCTCCTTTAAAGCTCAGACTGAAACTCAGGGTGAATTCACTACCCCAACACATTTGCTACTAGCCTTGACTAGACAACCTCTAATTAAAAAGTAACACCCAAACATTGTAAATATACACTAAGACTTGATTTTTACGAGTTAGTCTCAAACAGAATAGAGCTATTAAACCCACTGTTGAATGGTGAGTCAACACTTATTTAAATTTCATTGGCTGAATGGGTCTACTTAAGTCTCTCTCTCACACACACACACACACACACACACACACAAATATGATACATACATCGCATTTCCAGATGCTGTTAATGGAGTCCAAAACTAATACAAATTACTATAATTGAATGAATTGCAAAGTCCAAAAACAGTACACTGGGCCTTAGCAGAATTAGTTCCTGCCTAAATAAGAAGTCTTCACAACTGTCTAACAGTTAAAATCATTGTTGTAAGATGCCATTAATGTGACTGGAAAACTTGGAAACTTACACAATTTCAATATCTTCTGTCCTGGAAGAAGGTCTTAGTGGAAGTCCAAACCAGTTGGATCCATTTTGAATGATGTCTCCGTTGTGAGTTAACAGTAACCAAGCAAGCATTAATGTGTATAGCTTGCAACCATTAGAAACTGTTCATCACATAGATCAGCTGTTAAGTGCTCAGTTTAACACTTAGTTGATTTTAGGCACTTAAAATATTCCTAAGGAATTTACATGAAAAAGCATGTTTGCTGTATAGACTCCATTTGGAGAATATTCTCAAATATATCAAACCACACTGCAAATTTATTGATACCTTAAGGTTTAACATTTAGTTATAACATGAGTGGGAACTGTGTAGCCCTCCAAATGTTGCTGAAATGCAAGTCCCAGCATTCTTCACCATTGACCATGCTAGATAAGGATGCTGGGAGTTGCAGTCCAACAATACCTGGAAGGCCACACAATTTCCACCCTGGCTTAGAGTTTGTGAAACTTCCTTTTTTGGATTTCAGCTACCATAATCCTCCAGCCTACATGACCTGTGGCTTTTTCAAGCTTTCCATCGCTCTCTAAACATTGTGAATGCTTATTCAAAAAGAAGAGAAGAAAGAATAGAATCACAAATTGCGAAGAAACTCAGTGGCCATCTAGTTGAATCCCCTGCTGTTCAAAAATCCGTAGCTAAAACGGTGGAGAGACAAGAGATAACCCTCCAATCTCTGTTTGGGGGGGCATTTAGAATTCTCAGCCAGAGAGCTCTTTGGCCTCAGTAAACTACAAACCCCAGAATTCCATAGGATGTGGAAAGTGGAATAATAGCAGTGTAAGGTAGAACAGCCCCAAGTCTCAGCCTTTTAGGGGGACTAATTTCTGGTACTAACCGCACAGCCTAAATTGTTACTACTTCCTTTAATTAGAATTTTAAGCAACTTAGGTTTACTTCCTAACTAGAGCCTACTAATAAGTCATAGTAATTTTGAGGTCTTTTCACACTACACAGTTAATAGCACTATGGTTCATTCCACTTTAACTGTCATGACAACATCATGTGGAATTCTGGGTTTCGTAGTTTGGAGAGGCAGTAGAGCTGAAAATTCTAAATATCTCTCCCTAAACTATAAATCCCAGATTCCATAGGATTCCATAGGATTCCATAAGAGTTACAGTGAAATTGTGTAGTGTGAAAGAGCCCTCAGGTTTCAAGGTTTAGGCTGTACTTTGCCATGTCTGATTCATATTAGTAAATGTTGATGCTTGTAGAAGATTTAGGTATGCTGAGATTTAGCTACAGACTTTATAGCTAGTCACTGAGCTATTGAGAAGACAACATTCATTTTGTAATGTATTATTTGTTATTCCACTACATGGCCCCTACAGAAGTCTGGATTCCAGAGATTTTGTTCCAGCCCACACAGATCTGAACCCACATCTCCCTGGCCCAAAGCCAACATCCCTGAGTTTGGAAATGCTACCTTTTTGGCATACAGTTGCCAAAATCTCCAAGGCAGCATGGCTAGTGGCTGGTTTTTCCAAGCTCTGCACCATTCTAACTACTTCAGCACTAGCCCCTCCTCCCAATATACATTCTACTTGTCCAAGAGATTTGATCCATTAATGCCAGTCTTCAGGATATATGTTCTACTGCCTCTATACATTCATAGCCTATTTTACATTGGCCCATTTCCCACATACAGAATGTTCTCACACCTTCTGTTGTCACATGATTTTATGTATCAGGGCCTTGTCTTACACAAAATTTATTTCACCCTTGGCTCTTAACTTGTCTTCTTTTTTGATTTAGAAATGATTCCGACTTCCTTGGATTTCCAGTCTAAGAAAACACAAGTGATACATAGGCCATTTCCACATTAGTGTTTTAAAATGGTGCAGAGCGACCTCCAACGGAGGTCTTCTGCACCATAGAGTGGACTAGGGCGGACTACTTTTTGTAGTTCCACACCTCAATCCACACAGGAGCGACTGGAACTGGTTGCACGGTGTGTTTTTTAAAAACTTCTTTTTAGATGTTTTTAAAAAGCACGGAGCGCACAACCCCATGCCACTCCGTCGCCTGGCTCCAAAGCAGATTTGCAGGCACGCGCAAGTGCATGCCTGCAGATCTGCCAGGGGCGGGCTTCTGGCTGGCAAGCTTCTCTGGTTGGTGGAGAGCCTCCACCAACTGGAAGCCGCTGTTTGAGACGCCAGAGGACTGCAGAGCAGCGAACTTGCGCTGCTCCTCGTGGTGACAGATTCGTCCGGCCTCTGGTAAGCTCCATTTTCGGGCATTTTCAGGGCTCCCCCACATGCGGAAAGGGCCATAGTAATAAGTTGTCTTTGAGAGTAGACACTTGAAAAAGAACAGCTAATCTTTTTTTCATACTACACTTTTTAGGCTTATTGACCACAGATGGGCCAGCCAGTAATCTTTGGTCATTGATATGTCCAGATGTTCCATTTATAGGTGCTGGTCTTCAATTGTGATTTATATCTGAAGACACACTTTCTTCATGAGTATTTTCAGTAGGAAAAGAGGAAGACCCCATTACAGGTGGGTAGACTCAAGCAAGGAAGCCATGGCTCTGTGTTGGCAAGACCTGAGCAGGGTGGTGGAAACAAGGTGACTTTGAGGTCTCCAGTTCATAGGGGCACTATGAGTTGAGGTTGATTTGATGTCAGTTAACTACAACATGCTTTCTTTTCTATTTCAAGGAACACCCCATATTTCCAGTTCTTACACACCCAGGCAATACATTTGTGGGCCAAACTCAAATGGCTTCTCATTCTCTTACCTGCTGGAGAGCTCCATATTGATTCTCTAGTGAGGGAACATACATTAGATCAGATGGGTCCACCGCTTGATCATTTTCATTGCCCCTTTCTGCACTTTTCCCATTTTTAGGTGCAATGACCAGATCTGTACATATGGTAATATCAAAGATTTGTATAAGGGCAATGTGCTCTTGGCAGTGTTGGTTAAAACTTCCCTGTCTAATTATACCCAGTATGGATTTTGCCCACCCTTCCTTCCTTCTGCCTAGCAGCTGCAAAACATTTGACATTGTCATTGAGCTATTTACATCAGCCCCAAGATTCTTTCTTGGTCACTTGCTGCCAGCTGAGATCTCATCAGTATAGGTGTGAAACTAGGATTATTTTTTGCTGCATTAGGGATAACTTTTTAGAGTGATTGCAAGAGTAAGATCTTAACACTTTTTTTGAATGCTATTGTTCTCTTTTAAGTCCTGTTATACATAGGGTGACATAGATTATTATGTGGTCTAGAACTTATTACAGTGTTAAGCTACATAGAATTGTTAAGATTAATTCTGTATCCAACTTTCCAGTTTCCTTTATAAAAATATTTATCTCGAAATGCTTCACAAAAAGCAATGTGCAGCAGCTGTCTTTTTGTTTTGCTCTTGAACTGTCCACTCCTGGGCAAATGTCACCCACAAAGAAAACCAAGCCTGGGCCTATCCATAAATTGAGCCTGGAGTCAGACTGCAATGGTCTAAACAATACATTTCCTTCACAGCTACCTGGAGTTGAGAGATCATGAAGCCCTGAGACCTTACCTCTGAAAGACATGTTTGAGGCTGGATGATAGATTTCTAAGTTCAAAGAGTTTCTTAAATAAGGATCAACTTGCATGTTGCGCAAACAGAAACTCGGTTTTAACAGGTGCAAGGCCTACAAACATTTTGTGTGGATGTGGTAGAAGAAACAGCATAAGGTCTCTTGTGCCTGTGGGGTTAAACCTGCCCAGTCCTAGTGAGTTTTAGACAGGGTTTGTTCGGTTAAGGCTGTTGTGTCTGTTTGTGTGAGCTGGGAGAAGGCTAGCTCGTGCAGCCAGCATGTGTAGGGAGAAAGTCAAAAAAGCTAAAGCACAGAAAAAGCTCAGTCTTACTAGAGAGGTTAAAAACAATAAAAAGGTCTTTTTTTTAATGTCTGAAGCAAAAGGAAGAACAGGGAAATGATAGGGCTACTTACTACATGGAGAAGATGGCAAAATGATAACAGGGACAGAGATAAGGCAGAACTACTCAACACTTTCTTTGCCTTGGTCTTCTACCAAAAGAAAGCTGTGCTCAGCCTGGAGCAGAGGCAGTAAGGGAAATGCAGCACAAAATAAACAGGAAGGTACGGTAGTACAGGAATACCTGGCTACTCTAAATGAATTCAAGTCCCCAAGGCCAGAAGAACTACATCCACAGGTATTTAATGAATTGGCAGAAGTAATCTCAGAACCACTAGCAACGATCTTTGAGAGTTCCTGAAGAATGGGAGAAGTCCCAGCAGACTGGAGAAGGACAAATGTTGTCCCCATCTTCAAAAAGGTGTGTGTGTGGGGGGGAGAGGACCCAAACAATTACCAATCAGTCAGCCTGATATGAGTACCAGGAAAAATTATTGATCAGATCATTAAACGGACAGTCTGTAAGGACTTAGAAAGGAATGGCATGATCACTAAAAGTCAACATGGGTTTCTCAAAAACAAGTCATGCCACAGTAATCTTATCTCTCTTTTTTTTTACAGAGTTAGAGGCTTGGTAGATGAAGGGAATACTGTGGATGTAGTGTATCTTGATTTCAGTAAGGCCTTTGACAAAGTCCCCCATGATATTCTTGCAAACAAGATAGTAAAATGTGGGCTAAACATGTCATGTGGATTTATAATTGGTTTACTGACCTAATCCAAAGGGTGATCACCAACAGCTCTTCTTCATCCTGGAGAGAAGAGACTAGTGGGTTGCCACAAGGTTCTGTCCTGGACCTAGTGCTATTCAACATCTTTATCAGTGACTTGGATGATGGAATAGATGGCATGCTTATCAAATTTGCAAATGACTTTAAACTAGGAGAGGTAGTTAATATCCCAGAGGACAGGAACAGAATTCAAAATGACGTTAACAGATTAGATAGCTAGGCCAAAACTAACAAAATGAATTTCAAAAGGGAGAAGTGTAAGGTACTACACTTAAGGGGGGAAAAAAAGAAATGCATAGATATAGGATGGGTGACATCTGGCTTGACCACAGAACATGTGAAAGGGATCTAGGAGTCTTAGTAGACCACAAGCTGAACATGAGTCAACAGTATGCTGTGGCAGCTAAAAGAAAGCTAATGCAATTCTAGGTAGCATTGATCTGAGTATAGTGTCTAGGTCAAAGGAAGTAATAGTACCACTCTATTCTATTTCAGTCAGACCATACCGGGAGTACTGTGTTCAGTTTTGGACACCACGATTCAAGAAAGATATTGATAAGCTGGAACATGTCCAGAGGAAGGCAACCAACATTATAAAAGGCCTGGAAACCATACCCTGTGAGGTACAACTGATAGAGCTGTGTAAGTTTAGCCTGGAAAAGAAAGGGTTAAGAGGTTTCATAACAGCCATGTTTAAACATTTGAAAGGATATCATATGGAAGATGGAGCAAGCTTGTTCTCTGCTGCTCCAGAGATGGGGACACAGAGCAATGGCTTCAAGAAATAGGAAAAGAGAATCCACCTAAACATTAGGAAGAACTTCCTGATGGTAAGAGCTGTTTGACAGTGGAATACACTGCCTTGGAGTGTGATGGAGTCTGCTTCTCTGGAGGTTTCAAACAGAGGTTGGATGGCCATCTGTTGGGACTGCTTTAAAAGCGTATATCTGCATGGCAGGAGGTTGAACTGGATGGCCCTTGTGGTCTCTTCCAGCTCTATGATTCTATCCGTGTGCAGGGCATGCAGAGGACACACCATCCCTCAAGGAGAAATTCACTACTTCCAAAGTTAAACTGTTCCAATCTATCTTGGATGGTTGTAGTTAGCATGATGAGTAAGGATCTAGAAAGTAGGTAGTAGATCTCAAACTTCCAAGCAGTTTGAATAAGCTGGAAAATACCAACTACAAGTTGAGAATATGGGCACATTAACAACATCTGCCTTTGACCCTCTTCAAAATCACAGTATCTAAATATAGGCAAACGTGATTTGCTTCACTTGCAAAATACATGGTACATTGGTTAAAAGGAGTCCCCAGGGTCCCCAGACTTGCGTCCTTTTGTGGGATGGTGAAATAATGGGTTTGGTCCAGGCTTATTATATTTAGAGTAGGTCCACTTAAATCAATGGGGCTTAGATGATTCATAACTGACTCACTCCCTTGACTTCCACAAGCCCATTCTCTACAAGCATGATTAAGTCTGAAACGTAACATGGCATTTCTGTGTGTTGGTGTTTTCTTTCAACCGTGTCTGCTAGAATGGGCTGTGTGAGTGAGTGAGAGCTTATAACTGAAAACTTGTTCAGACCTTGACATTTGTTCAGACCTGCAGAGGGGAAGACCAGCTCCACCTGCCGACTTCTTCATGTCTGCCACCTCTGAAAGATACTCAAAGGAAATGAATGGGCAACTCAACCCCCATTGTTGTTTCTCAGAGGAAACAATCAGTTTGGAAGAAGTATTGATGAGGCTCAGCTGAGACACTAAGCACCTACAAAAGTCAGGAAAGCATTACATTTTGTTTTGGCAAAAGATCCAAACATTAAAGGCTTTAGCACAAGAGTGCACAGCTTCAAGAGAAAAACTGAACCTTGAATCTATTGGTTTATGCTTCACTGTTGACTTGAGGATATGTTTTAAAAGGGGTGTTTTATGTTCCTAATAGCAGATCCTCTTTTAAGCTTAGGAATGTAGCAGCAGGAAGGGTCGGATGTGCCATCACTTCAGATGTTTAAAAATCAAGCATGTAAATCATTCTGAAGCTCAAGGGAAATTTTGGTATTTTCAAAAAGCCAAATTCCTGTCAATAAGGATGACTTTTGCATATTTTGTAACACACACAAATAGAGGAGTCATTCAATAATTATGTTATGCTTATGTAGATCTCTTGGTAAACTGGCTCCCAGTAAATTTTCACCTTGAGAATAGAAACTGGTTAATTAAAAGCTGTTTTCTGGGGATGTCAAGAATGGCTTGACAAGGACTTGTGGGTTTTCCAAGGCTATGGAATGTTGAAGGTGCAGAAAAAGTCTAAAGGAACTTATCTCTTTGTCTGAGGAAGGAACTTTCAGATGCTGGGAAACGACTTAAAAAAATAATTAATTACACGTATAGGCCATTTCCGCACTAGACTGTTATAGTGGTAGTATTCCGCTTTCAACTTCCTATGGAATCCTGGGGTTTGCAGTTTAGGGCTCAAAGGCCCCTCCCTAAATTGCAAACCCCAGAATTCCATAGGATGTTGAAAGTGGAATAATACTACTATAACAGTCTAGTGCAGAAATGGCCATAGTCCCAAGATAGCTATGATTTTGAAAATTAACACCAACTTTTACACTCCTGTTTCTCGAAAGAGAGTAAAATGACTTATTTTAGTTATGTTGGTGTGATGGCGTCTCTGGAGAAGATGCTTGTACACACCACTTGAATAACTATGGGAGTGACAAACAGCCCCTCCTGTTAAATGCTACAAGCCACTTCAGCAGTGACAACACAGCGCAAGCCAGTAGCACAAGGCCAGGATCTTACAGGTGACCTGCACTTGCATAAACCCTGGAGATGTTGTGGAGAAAGGTACTGGGATGTGTGTGTGTCCATGGCCTGTATGCAGACTGACTTCTTTTTTTTATAGCTGCCCTCCCATCAAAAAAAAAAAAAAAACTTTCAGGGGAACCACAAATCCCCTGGGCATTTAAAGTTTATTTTTGATTGGGGGAAGGGTTAACCTTCTGTTGAAAAATTATAGAACACTTTCAAGCTTCCTGAGAAGGTGGTGGTTTGCCTTATATTTTGCCACCCCAATTCCTTGCACATGAAAAATAAAAGAGCTGAAAATCAGATTAGAAATCATGTCACTTTTGGGTCACCAAGGAAGCAGTGCTGCAGCCTGCTGGGGATGTGGAAGCAAAACTTGGCCTTGTCCTCCACACTCATCCCTGGTGCACCTCCTTGTGCAGCACCTCTTGCTGTGGTGGCACAACATAAGCCACAAAATGGATTGATTGGTGCTTTGTCCTTCAGCCACTCTCTGGTTGCAGGGGGGCACCCGGGCACATTCTGACTGCCCTTTGGCACCTGAGGAAGCAAGAGCAGCCTTATGTTGTGGACAGAAGCTGTTTCATCTGCCCTGACTGTGTAGCTGGCATATGCTGGGCTGCATTCTTGTAGCTGAGCAGTGGCTGAGAGTGGGAGCAGAGCTGTGACCAGGAACCTCCCAGCTGCTGTTGCCCAGGTAGGGAAGGAGTGGGTGAGTATGCAGGAGCTGATAGAGTGGGGAGGGACAGAGTGGGGAGGCAGGTAGGGACTAGGTGCAGAGGAGTGATAGCAACCTACCACTCTATCTGTCTATTGAGCCATGTGATAGTAATCTTCCTTTACCATGTGATGAGAGAGCCAGCATGGTGTAATGGTTTGAGTGTGGGCCTATGGACTCTGGAGACCAGGTCCCTGCTTGGCCATGGAAACCCACAGGGTGATCTTGGGCAAGTCACATTCTCTCAGTCTCAGAGGGATGCAAAGACAAACTCCCCTCTGAACAAATCTTGCCAAGAAAACCCTGTGATAGCTTTGCCTTAGGGTCACCCTATGTCAAAAATGACTTGAAAGCATGCAACAACATAACAAATTGTGTAATGAGGCCTGGCCTCTGTAATGACAAAAATATAAATTTGCAGCTACAGTGCAAAAGGTATTTCTCATTCAGTTACAATGGTACTGTAAGTTGATTATAATTTCTTTTAGGGGGAAGCAATTAATTACAAATAGCTAGTTACTTGTTAACTATTTATTTCCATACCAGTGGCAGTGTTGGCTGATGGATTTTGGATTTGTTTGGCTGTAAATCTTGATTAGAAAATTGGGACTTAGTGGACTTTAACTGGATGATTTGCAGTTTGAAGTCCATTTATATTCAATTTGGGCCTTTGGGATAGAATGGGTTATATAAATTAAACTAGATGCAGAGTAGCCACAATTCCTAATTAATTTTCCTTCTCTTTGGGTTCCTCCAAATACAGATGGACCCATCTGTCAAATTCAGTTTCTCCTAAGTTCTCATCTTTCTAGTCTTAAATTCATCCAATCCTGTTTTTTTAGTAGGTTGCAAATTTCCTTTATTATAATTCACTGAAAATTTGTGTGCATTTTCATGCAGATGTCTCTTCCTATATGCATTTTTGCATCCATTTTTGCCCGTTATATACATTTTCACAAGTACCTTTCCATAATACAATGAATTGCTATGGGAGTTTGCCCTGAAAGGAAAACCAAATCACTTTCTCCCACATTCCTTACTTTTAGCAAACATAATTACAATATACAGTCAGCCCTCCACATTTGTGGGTTTCACTTTTGCAGATTTGATTATTCACAGATTATTTGCTATCATCTCTGCAGCCTTCCTATGCCATTTTTAATAGGGACTGCAAGCCTTGTAAGACTAAGGCCCTTTCTGCACCTTACCTTCTTCTGGCGCTGGGGTGCGGAGATCACGCGAGCAGTCTCCAGCGAAAGGCTCTCGTGTCCCTGCTACTTCAGCTCTGTTCAAGCTGCCTGCTTACGCGAGAGCCCCGCCTCTTCCTTCCGCAGTTTCCCAGGCTGCGCTGGGGCAGGAAGCACAACTGGCGCGGCTCTGGAGTCTCCGCATGCAGGTAAGTGTGCACGGGGCCCAGGAGCAATGCGCAATCATGCAACATTTTTGGCTTCGGCTGAAAATGAAAAGGTGCGTGATTGGCGCCTGCTGGCGCCTGGAGCATTGCGCGATTGTGAGTGCGTCGTGCAAATCGCTCCTCACAATCGCGTGACGCTCCAGGCGCCCTTTCGCATGGCAAATGCCATGCAGAAAGGGCCTAAGACACTGTGAACGAGGCTAGTAAGTCCCTGTTAAAAATGGTGTGGGGCAGCAGTGAAGGTGGCAGTGAGACCCACTGGCCACCCACTTCTGCCTTGTGAAGGAACCTTGATGCCTCAAAGGAATCCATGGTGGGTTGAACACGGTGATCATACTTTTTTCTGTGTTAAATATGATTTGGTAGGTTATTCATGATTTTTCCGGGGGTCCTGTGCCCCTAATTCTAGCGAATGTGGAGGGATGACTGTAGTATATTACAGTGACTTCCTGGCCCTATCTGTTTGGCTTTGTCTTGCATGATTCAAACTGCTTTGCTGGAGACGAAAAGGACCATGAGAGCAACATATGAAACAAAAGGAAAATAAAACCCCTGTAAAATCAGCAACAAACTCTAAGCTTGTGCTGCTTTCCTCCTTATACCCCCTCCTTCCTTCTCCCCCTCTTGAAGTGCTCCTTCACTCTTTCCCTTTCCCTTTGAAAGTGCAGTGCTCTTTAGCAACCTATAATCTTTGGAGTGCTGGTTGTATGCCGTGCTGCTCTGTTGTTTCTCTGACACTGGCAGAATACATTCCAATCCCAGGCACATTTTCCCCCCTGCAAGTCCAAGGTTGCCAGCCTCATGTTCCAAGAACTGCAGGAGAGTCCTAAATTTTGAATAGCCCCCTTATATATGTGTTTTTCAGCATAAAAGAACAAAGACTGGAGAGGAGCAAGGATGAGTGCTGCTTGTATTTGCAAAACATGTGAACTGGTGCATTGATCTCTCTCTCTCTCTCTCTCTCTCTCTCTCTCTCTCACACACACACACACACACACACACATATTAGGACATCATTGGCAGGATCATCAGTAGAGTAGGATGGATTCCCAAATATCTTGCGTTTTTTCCAGTTCCTCTTTATCTTCATCAGAGCTTGGAAAGTTACCTTTTAAAAGTAATTTGTTCCCATTACTCCTAGTGGTTGCTGTTACTCATCAGCTTGTTTTGAAAGTAATTTGTTTCATTGCTCATTAAGCATCTACTACTTTCCATACTTTTTCCCAAAAAGTAGAATTGATAAGAACATGGCAAAAAAAGAAAACCTTGAAAAATTCTTAGGTTAATAAAAATGTCTTTTATGTGTCCTCAGTTTTTTTAAAAAATAACTAGAATGTTTTATTCATTAGACCACAAAAGGAACTTCTTTCCCACTTACTGTATTACTTTGAAATGTAACAATACACTCATTCACAAAGGGAAAAAAAAGAAACTAACTGTTTGTTAACCTTCAAACTGTGGTCTTTCCAGATCAAATTGTTTGTTCTTTTCTATACAAACAGGCTGAGATTGCACCATTGATGCACACCCACAAACCATAATAGGGTTTCTATTACAAACCTGAAACACTAACTCTTCTTGTTTGCCCAAACTACAATCCTGTCCCATCCATGCAGTTTCATGAATCAAGAAAGAGGTTTTTATTTATTAATTTTCATTTATAGCCACATTTTCTACATTTTTGAACTTGCATCGTAACCACTCCTCATCTGGCTTTCCCCTATAACAGTCAGAATGTTCAGCTTTTAACATGTGCTATACTCTGCCTATGAAATGGCTCCAAGCCTCACAGAAGACAGAAACAGGCCAGATCTCAAAGGAACTTAACTTTGTTACTATCCAGGGTAAAGGAAATTTTATTCAATTTCCTGAACTGGTTTTATTTCTAGTTGCCTTATGGCCAGGAAAGTGGCTGGTCTGCATCTACATGCACTTTTCCTCAGGACATCTTAAACACTAACTTAAACAAGCATGTTAGCCAAGAGGTAGACCTGTAGCCCTAATACCATTGTTACCCTGATTTCTGGGGGTCCCGTGAGGGACACCTAAGTGCGCTCCAAAGTTGGGAATTAGTCAAAAGAGCACGAGAGGCAGGACAACGGAGTGAGATCTTTTACCCAATGTCTACAGGGTCAGGCCGAGTCAAGGAGCAAACAGAAGTAAATAATAATTGTTGTTTTTATTAAAATACAGTCAAACAAGTGTATGCAACACATTCATGCAGAGAACTATAGAAATAAAGGTTGGAGTTGGATAGAGGGATTTTTAGAGGAGGTTTTGGTATGGGAGATACTACACCTGTCCTAAAGCCCGGGTAGTCAGAAGAAGAAATTCGTGGAAATGGAGTTTCTTGCACATGGAGCTGAGGGGAAGGCTCACCAAACGAAGTGGCAGCAAGGCGGGATGGAAGCCAGGAGCGATCCGAGGAAGTGCTCAAAGTCAGGGGTTCTTATAGGGGAAAATGTGGCCGTAGGCTAGTCCGTTCTTGGGGACAACAATGAGTTTCAGACTGGAGACAAAGCCTCCAAAAGGTCAGTATTTTACATGATTGAGTTAAGACCGAATTGTCAATAGAGTAGCCAGTATGCAAATGTGGAGTGCTTGACAGTTGAGTACTCGGCTAGTCAACCTGCCTGCTCGGGGCAGGGAGTCCTTTGTAAGTAGCGTGCATACATAATGTGGTACTTGCCTTGAGGTCTCCTGAGGCGGCGGGTCAGCTATTTCTGGCCTGCCTGTATTTGTTTGGAATATTACAGTGATTAGCGGCCATGCCTGTATGCGAGCTTGTCCGGAGGCCTCGCAAGCACGTGGAGGAAAGAGGAGTATAGTAGGCCAAATTATTGATATCAAAATGATATCTAATATCCCACAAGTCCGGGCTAGAAACTACGGTAACACCATCCCTTTTCTTTCTCACATTTTTTTTACTTCTTTGACTATTAAAAACATCAGTGGGTTTTGAAAGCTAGCATGAAATGTTTTTGTGCTTTATGGTGGTATTGCCATAAATGTGTATTTTTAAATTTCTTGTATTCTGGGCTGCATGCTGTTTCTGATTAGTTCCAGCAAGTTTCATGAGATTTGAAAAATAGATACCTAGGTTTGGGGCAGGAGTGGGCCAGTGCCAAGGGGGCAGGGTGGCATTTCTCTGCCTCCCCTCAAGAGGTTGTATCACCATATTTCAGCATACCAAATGTGCATTAAATGGGTGTATTTTTTAAAAAATAATGGAGTTGGGGGACATGGAAGAGCTTTAGGGGCCGCACTTTGGAGTCCCACAAACCATGTGCAGCCGGCAGGCCACATTTGCCCATTCATAGTACAGGGAAATGTTCCCATGTACTCAAGCAGAAGCTACAAGCTATTTTGCCTTGATTTTTGTTCTTCCTGATAATGGAGTTACATCTTGGACTGCCCCCCTATCCTAACATCTTTGGGTCCCATTAAGGTGTATCCTTCAGTACAACTTTGTCTGGTCTCTCAAACGATAGCATAAACACTGCCCTAGTAGATAAAAGTGTGTGCATCTTTGTTGCACATATCTCAAGACAGAAATTCTATAGTCTAAAATTACCCTACAAGAAGATTTATGTTAGGATTGGCTTTCTGTACCTTGTCTCTTCTCCAAAGTTTTTGCTTTCACCATCATTATCCATTCTGCCTCTCTACACTCTGTTTATCCTGTTTCTCTTGATGCTGCTGGCTGATCTGCTGTGAATATGATGTCCCAGGGGGGCTGTGTTGGCAGAAGAGTCGGCTTCTTTCTGGCTGCCAGCACTGTGAAACCAGTGCAGGAACAATTTAAGCTCTTCGGAAATTTTGTAGCAGACCTTAGAGATTCCTCCAACACACAGACACTGCCTGACATGGCTGCTCCTTCCAAGTCTGTCAAACCGTAGCCTACCATTGATGGTCCTGCTCTTCCTCATAGTGTGGCCCCAGACATTTTGCTGCCTGAGTTGAAGATAGGACTTCTTCTCCATTTCAGATATAGAAACTGACTGCACCACCAGTTGATCTGTAGCATCTTTCAGCATCCCCAAGGACAGCAGGCTGCTTTAGGGGATCAGAATAGACTATTTGTCACTTGCCAAGAGTGTAACAACTGGAGGCTCAAACAAAGAAACAAGCAAGCAAACAAACAAACAAACAAGGGACTGCCACTTCTGTCCCCTCAAGCATTTTAGGTTAGGGTCACTGTAAGTTGGAAATGACTTGAAGGTATACAACAACACAATTATGTATTAATCAGCAGTCCTTGACGTAAGCTTTTGACAAAGGCACCGCTACACATAAAATATCACTTGTTGATTGGAATACAACCAACTTGCATTTCTGACTAGCAAATCTGCCCCTAATTTTGGGGAGGGCCGTCCCCCTCCGATATCATTATTGGTATGATATCAAATCAGAACTTTGTACCAGTTAATTTGCCACTGAAGCCTGACATCCTTTCTGTACTAACAGATCAGTCTGGTGATTCACAAAATGAGACTCTTCCCTTTTTAAGGGCTTTGTGAATTCAACATGAACAGAGGATTTGAAACAGAACTCTATAGTGCATTACGCTGCTGGTTTTTATTATATTCACTCTCAGTCTCTTGGTATATGACCATTTGATATACTTTTCTATCTAATATATGAAAGTCAAAGTTTGTCTGTTTGTCTATGTCAAACGAAGACCTCATATGACTGGTTGCCTAAGAAAATATATGGAATCCTGGGGTTTGCAGTTTAGGAAAGGGCCTTCAGAATTCTCAGCCAGAGAGCTCTTGGGCCTCAGTCAACTCTGTCTGTCTTGAATAGGCAGGTTACTATGGAGATGAGGCCTAGCAGCATGGAGGAGGGCAGTGTACTCCCTCAGGAACCCAACCTCTCTATGTTAATAATTCTCAATACAGATTGGATTGGCGAATATGGGGGGAAATTACAGGTACAGACAAGACAGTTTGGGGAATTAGAGGCATAGGATCTCAAATCTTTCTAACAAGTATTACCTATGAGAAAATAAAATCCTGGGTATCAGCGGGTATATACACTAGTTCCTTCTAGATATGAAATAATGTGGGGTAGTTGTTAGAGCCATGTGACAATGTTCTCCTATAGACCTATTTATTCCTGGAAGATGGGTTTAGCCGCCTATATGTACTTCATCAACAATATCTGAGTTTTCATACTGAGCTGTTGGAACAAACATCATGACTTGTAGTATGGCATTCCACATTCCATTTCATTGTAGCTGGATGGCAAGTCCATATTCTTGGGGAAAGGCCCTACCACATTTCTTTCAAAATTCTATATTATCTCAATCATGGTTGCCTCCTTTGTTTTGCAAGTTTCCTTGTTTTATTTTTCATGGCTTCTAGCATGCAACATTGTTAGTTGTTACCATGGTGACTCTAATTGATTTCTTTCTACTGTTTTTACAGGCTTTCCCAAGGTTTATACAATACATCCTTGTTGTAGTTATTTTTATCTCTGTAATATGCATAACACTTTCCTCTAGTAAGGCTTGATAGGTAAAAGCATCTAGGACTGCATGTGCCCCACCATTTTCAGGCTGTTTCACCACAGGCTCTGGACTTATCTCAAAGGTATAATGGGTCAATATTGAAATGACCGTCTCATGAAGAGTCTTTGGGTTTTGGACAAGCAAAGGAGAGTGAAGAGACAAGCTGACAATGTAAAATGTTCCAAATTACTAGTGTGTGCTTTTGAGTCAGAAGGGAAAGCAAGACACTTTTGCAGGGTTTCGGAAAGGAGGATAAGAGGTCAAAGAAGAAGCTTATTTAAAAAAAAAAACCTGCCAGCCCTTCTTCACCCATCTGCTTTACTGGCTATGGTAGTGTATGATAGCTTTCACAGTTCAACACGGTGAAAATTTTAGATGAGGCTGTGTATTCTCAGAGGAGATCCTTCCATTAGATCAGGGGTGGGAATCATGTAGCCTTCCAGAAGTTGTTGAACTTCAGCTCTCAGCATTCTTCTTCCTTGGTTATGCTGGGTAGAGCTATTGGGAACTGTAGCTCAAAAACATTCAGAAGATTGCGTGATCCCCACCTCTGAAGTAAATAAGAGTGATATCAGCTGCCTTTAGTGGCCACTTACCAATGATATAACTATCAAGGGGGCAAAATATAACTCTTGCTCCCCAATGAGAACTCTGCCCTCCATGAAATTTTCCTTCAGTCTATGGTATCTGCCAAAATTTCCTCCAGCACTATATTTCAAATGTAAGCCCTCTAGATGAGGAAAAAAAGTCTCTGAAATTCCCAGGTTTTGTTCCTGTACAAACTTGATTTATTTTGGAGATCCACATGACCTTTCTTCATCCCAACGTATTTCCTTGGAACTCCTGACATGACTAGGGACTTTTCATTCCTACTTCCTAAGTAAATTTAAATTAACCTAGTATTTTCTGAAATAAAATATATCTCTACTTGGCTATCTGCTTGCATTATCCCAGATTTAGCTAAGGTGGACACTGCCAGTAAACATATCTATTGTTTTCAGGACACAGATTCAACAGAGATCAACTGAGAAAAAGAGGAATGTTTGCACCAAAGCAAAATTATCCTAATGTACAATTAGTCTAATATTGCTAAAGCATTTTTGCACTTTGGCTATGTGTTTGTGTGCCTTCAAGTTGCCTGTGCTGTAACTCCTAAAGAATAATAAAGAAGGCTCAGTGGAAATTGGTGAAAATCAATTTTTGAAATATTGTTTTAGTTTAGATGTATATGCACGCAAACTTAGAAACTGAAGTGCTGTTAAGGCAACATAAAAGTGTAAAATGGTTATAGAAGTGGTTATACTTTTTCTCAGACCACTGGTATAAGTGTGACCTCTGTTGTTATGTCATTTCCAAATTGTAGCAATTCTAAAGCAACCTTATCATGGAGTTTTCTTGCAAAGATTTCCTTAAAGGAAGTTTGCCTTTGCCATCCTCTCAGGCTGAGAGAATGTGACTTTCCCAGAATCACCCAATAGATATCCATGGCCAAGTAGAGATCTGAATCCTGTTCTCCTAGAGTCTTAGTCCAACACGTAAACCACTACACTATACTGGCTCTCAAGTATAGTCTCTAGGGCAGCTGATTGCCCCACAAGAACACATAAGGTCCTATTATTCCCTTTTACTTAGGTGAAACTAATTGACCATTGTACAAAAGGGAGCCCAAGGCTATATCACCTGTTGCTCACTTGGATGTGCAGCCATGGGATCCACCATAACTAATATATTAGCAGTACATTTATTTTACACAAAAAAGTAGGGAGAATCTTGCCATAAAACCCTACTGTGTTAAGCACTTTTAAATTCTAAAGTTACGGGATCTATAAACTTAGAGCCTTCCAGAAGTATTTAATGATTGCCGGTGCTTCCCCTTCCAGCTCACAAGGTCTACTGCCAATCCCCATTTTCCTTGCCTCAGCCATAACTAAATATTGACATAATGGTCTCACACTTAATGTTTTTCCCATGATAACCAAATGCTGAATAAGCAACTGACATGTAGTACTTCTGCTTGATACAAAGAGAAGCAAGCTAGATAGTATTCTTGAGTCAATGTCACCCTGATCTTCTGCCAGGAACTGATCAATGCTTTGAGCAGAACAGAGGGGAATATGAGATCTAGTGGGACTTCACAGTAAGAAAATGGAAAAACAACTTTGTGGATGCTGCCATTTTGTTATAGCATCTTCCTTTCAGGAATTAGTGGAGTGGGAGTTGTTGGCTAAGAACATCTGGAAAGTTGCATAGTCTTCACCCTCATTTCTATGATTGTGCATAGAACTGAGTTTTATTGGCACAATGCCACCTCCATACAGTTTTCTTCAATCAGTGCTTGGAAACATTACCTCTTTGTTTTTTAACAGTAAAACTCCCTGTAAAATGTTCTGGGAAGTAATGTTTCCAAGCTCCATCATGAATAAGAATGCACACTGAGTCCTCCTCTGCCTAAGAGCCCCAAATTCTCCTCTCTTTTATTCTCATGCGTATTTGACCTGGTCTCACCCCACTTCTTGCTACCTGATGAAATCATAGTTGTATTTTGATATTCACATTTTTCCCCCACATTTATGTTCATTGCTGAGGACATTTTTTTTTAAAATTCACAAAAGTTAGCAGGGGCTTTTCTAAAAAGAGCTTAAATGTCTTAAAAATAAATCTGAGGTTTTAATGCTGTGTAATTATCTTGTCTGTTATCTCATCTGCTGCTTAATCTTTCATTCCTTCCCTTGATCTTTTATGGGGCTGCTCTGTGTGCGTGTGTGTGTGTGTGTGTGTGTGTGTGAAGATCTCATAAAGGAAACAACTATTTTCAAAAGAGAAA
This sequence comes from Ctenosaura bakeri, assembly GCA_948474755.1. Classification (NCBI taxonomy): domain Eukaryota; kingdom Metazoa; phylum Chordata; class Lepidosauria; order Squamata; family Iguanidae; genus Ctenosaura; species Ctenosaura bakeri. The sequence goes on from CAOLHI010000100.1 coordinate 652,949, forward strand.
GTTCCTTTTGCTGGCACCTGATCATATTTGCTAGAAGAACATTAACTTATGAACCTTTTAGGAGTAGCTAAGCAACAGTGTCAAAGACAAGGAAGTAGAAATCAGAACATTCATGATTTGCACCTTATCTCTGCTATGAACTCCTTAATTTTGTAATTATGTGCTTACCTGACAGTAACACCAGGTTCCCAAAGTCATATGGGGCGGGCAGATACAAATCGGGAAGGATATCATAATCCTTCCTCCTCCTCTTCTCCTTGTTCTCATCATCATCAATGTAGTGCCATCACTGTACATGTCGCTTTACAAATAAAAGAACAACACAGTTTCCTGCCCTCAGGCTTGCAAACCACTTAAGACATGACACAAAAGGAAAAGAGGATGGCTGCGTGGGAGGGGATTAAGTCCAGCAGATACTGCCTCTTCTTCTCTCTCTCTCTCTGAGGCCAGGACAATGACAGTTGGGATGGAAGGAGGACCTTTCAGCTGCTTCTGGACCTAGGAACGTTGATGCTCAGCCTGCCTCTTCTTCTCTCCCTCCACAGCTTCATCTTAAACATGCAGTCTCATGGGCATAGGGGACATTGTTTTATCTGTTCTTTCATTTTCTGTTGAATACCCACCATTGCAACTTTTGTTGAATAGTAACACCCAGCCAGAGAGTCCTACAAGTTTGCTAACTATTTGGAACTTTATAGTCATCAATAAGTGGATTATCCTGTCAGTGTCCTGTTCCCCCCTTTTTATGCTAATGAAGCAATGTTGCTACAAATATTAAGCCACTTAACTTCAAAGATATGTTTTTCTGGCCTTTTTCATTGCAAATGAATAAGCCCCCCGCCCCCAGACAAGTAATGTTGAAGGCTGACTTCACTGAAAATGAGGTGGATGTTTCTGCAAGTCTCCTTTAATAATAAAGGTGGTAGTAGTTTATATTCTTTTTCAAAAATAGCTTACTTTTTTTTCAGGTACAACATTTCACAAGGGAAATGAATAGGAAAAATCTTCAGGTTACCTGTGAAGCAGCTGCTAAGAAGTTCTTTCTGGTTCCGAAGTTATAACCTGGGGCCCTGCATTGAAAGACAGGTATCACGTAGTTATTTCCCTGTATCATGTGTCCTGATACTACCCACCCAACCCACTCTGTAAGCAGCATAGCCCCCTTTCAACATGGCCATTTCCATGTTGCTGGAGAGTGTGAGATCAGTGGGGGTGCATCCAGATATTTTCCTCTAGCTGGACACTCTGTATCAGTCATCTGCAGGGACCTCTGGGGTCCTTGGGAGGCTCCTGCAGATGATGCCCTTGCAGCACTTCCAGACACAAGAAAATAGTTGGATGCATCCTTGCTGATCCCCTTGCTCTGTGACAACATGGAAATGGCCGTGGGTGAGCCCTTCATAAGCCCCGTGAGTCCAATGAGAAATAATTCTAAGCTGACTGCATTGGACTGTGGTGTGTGTAGTATTAGGCAAAGCCACTGTCTCTGAGCTTCACCATCCCTATTCCACCATCCATAACATAGGGGATAGCAAACAATCCTGTCCATTCTTATAGAGTACTAGTGTATATACACAGCATTACCCAGGATTTTGTTTTCTCATAAGTAATACTTGTTAGAAATACCTTAGGAATTTCCTTACCTTACCTTAGGAATTAGATGTGGTTCAAATATACAGATTTGAGATCCTGCGTCTCTAATTCCCAAACTGTCTTGTCCAGTACCAGTAACTTTGGCCCATATTCCCCAATCCAATCTATATTCAGAGTTCTTAACATATGGAGGTTGGATTTGTGAGGGGATGTGCTACTAGGCCTCGTCTTCATAGCAACTGGCCTATTCAGAGCTCTCTGGCTGAGAATTCTAAAGGTCCCTCCCTGAACTGCCAACCCCAGGATTCTATACAATCTCCACAGCCAGCTGGTCATATGAGATCTTCTTGCCTCACACAGCCAATCATATGGGGTCTTGCCTGCCTGAAGCAGACAAACAGACAAGATCACTCACAAACTTTGACTTTTATATAGTAGATTGCAAGGAATGGAAAGTACCCTTGAAAATTCTCTACAAGTGTTAAGTAGTAATAGTATTAGTTCATTCTTGAAGAAGACTCAGCCTTGGGACAGTCAATACATTGTACTGGTGAGCCTCTAAATTTTGTCTTGCAACAGCTGTTTCTTTAAAAGAAAATCTCCAGATGTTAGAGTTTGGGACCTTTGAAATACATATTGGTAATGACATTTAAAAGGAGCTTATTTGCACTAGACTCAAACTACCTTGAATTTTTATCTTTATCTTTTATCTAAAACTGGAGAAACAATAAGTGTGGCATGCATTGTGAAACCATTTCAAAAGTCCATTGTTTAGGGCCCTTTGACATGACACAGTTATAGTGCTACTTTTCACTTAACTGTAATAGCAACATCCCATGGAATATTAGGATTTGCAGTTGGGGAAGGCATTTAGAATTCTCAGTCAGAGAGCTCTAGTGCCTCACCAAACTACACACTCCATGATTCCACAGGAGGCAGCCACAGCAGCTGAAATGGAATCATAATGATATAATTATATAGTGTGAGAGGCCCTTTGTTTTAGATCAAATGAAGTATACCTCTTTCCCATATACTGAGGAAATCAGTTTCTTCCCAACACATTATAGGAAATGGGGCAACCATTACATATAGTCAAGGTCAGATGTCAAGGTCAGACATAACCATTTCTCACATACACCCTTCAGCTGTGGCCAGTGAGGTGGTCTGTTGGCAGTTGCCGTGTGGTGACAGAAGAGTGCAATGAGTTGTGTTTGCAAAAGATTGTGCTGTCATACAGGTTGAGTATCCCTTATCCAAATTCCAGAATTCCAAAATCTGAAATGCTCCAAAGTCTGAAACTTTTGGAGCTACAACATGTACATACTGGTACTGTATTTCTGAGGCTGGAGAGACACACTGCTGGAGAGAGACACAAGGATCTGTGGAATGGCAGGACTCCATGCCTCCATTTCACAGAACTTGTGTCTTTCTCTAGCCAAACAAATGAGCAGGAACACTGCAGTCACTGCCTTGAAGGTAGTGGGCAGCTGGAACCCCCTTGCCACTGCTGCTGCTGTCCGAGTTTGCTGCAATTCCTGGGTTCCCATCCACAGAACACTTGGGTAGGAAAGGCATTGACTGGGATCCAGGCTCCAGCAGTGGAAGCAGTAGGGGAGGGGGGACTGCTTTTTTGGTGGGGAGCTTTGTTCCAGGCCAAGGCAGTTGCCAGCAGCTGCCACTGCTGCATCTTGCTCTGAACTTCACTTCAGCTGAGGTGTGGCAGTGGAAAAAGAGGAGGAGCAGCCACTACCACCACCGCCACCACTTGCGCACAATTGGGCTATGCCATCCCTCTCCTCCTCTCCTCTCCCCTCCCTGGAGGCAGGGGAGCCTGAAGAAGGGGCGCACCTGGTGGCCAAGGCTTACAGCCGCCACAATGGCTGCCCTATACTATTTTATATACAGGTACACGTATTCTAAAATTTTAAAAAAATCTGAAATACAGAATACTTCTGGTCCCAAGCATTTTGGATAACAGATACTCTACCTGTATACTATTTTTAATGTATGATCACGTTTAGATATCTTAGCATGCCTTAAGACCTATATAATACTATCGCCAGCCTATTGAATTCTCCTTGAGCTTTATATTGTCCTTATAGAAGCCTTGTGAGCCACTAAATGCAAGGCAGAACCATGGGAAGGAAGGAAGGAAGGAGGGAAGGAAGGAAGGAAGGAAGGAAGGAAGGAAGGAAGGAAGGAAGGAAGGAAGGAAGGAAGACTAGGGCCCTTTTCGCATGCCTTTTCTCATGTGAAAGGGCCTCTGGAGTGTCGTGCAATTGCGAGGACCAGTCCACATGACGTCCTCACAATCGCGCGACGCTACCAGGGCCAGTAGGCGGCGATCGCGGAATATATTTTCAGCTTCTTGCTGAAAATGATGCATGATTGCATGTTGCTCCAGGGCCCCACATGCACTTACCATCCGTGCGGAGCCCCTGGACACACAGCCCTCATGCTTCCTCCCCCAGTGCAGCCGGGGAAAGTACCCATCTGCACTGCAAAAGGAAGAGGCAGAGCCTTCATGCTGCCTGCCAGCCAGCCAGCAGGCAGCTGCTGTGGAGACAGAGCAGAGGGAACGCAAATGCCTCTCGCAAGAGGCTGCTCGCATCATCCCCACATGCCCACGCCGGAAGCAGGTAAGCTGTGGAAATCTGGTAATTTCTATAAAAATATAGCCATCATAGCTCCTATGAAGCCAGGCCTGTTATGAAGCCAGCCAGACCTTTGGAGGGGAGCATTTCTTTGTCCTGGATCAGAAAGAAGAATGCCAGCATCTCGTCTGAGAAGTCTAGAGACCTGCTGGAGCGAACTGAGATGTTCTGTGCACACTTGGAGGCCACCTTTACATAAGACTGTGTCAGTATTCAGCTGAAAGCACATGGAAACATTTTCTTTGTTTGTCTATCTGCTGCTGCATCATTTTCCCAACTATTTGTAATAAAAAAGAAATTTGTTATGTTGTTTATGGCTTTGTTTTACTTCCATGTAGTTGAGCAGGGGGATCCCAGCTTTCAGAACACTACAAAGGATGAGGGAAATTCAGTATTGGGAGGCAGTGATGGAGGGTGCCACAGCTAGGAGACATTTATGACATCTGCATGTTTGTATGAATTCAACAAATCCGGACCTTCTGAGCCAATAAATGAATTGGAAAGCACTTTTGTGCCAAGATTAAAAAATAATTCTATAGAATATAGATACACGGGAAGTGGCTAATAATGCATAGATGTCCAAAATTATATTCTAGGATGTTTTCAGATGGACAGCCCACACTATTATAAGTCAAAGAGGATTGTGCAAGCACTCAGTCTTTCTTTCCTTAATAGGTTTTTGGGGAAAGCAAAAAAAAAAAAAAAAAAGGAAGATACAATGGAAAAACAAAGATGGGTTTAAATGGAAGATAGTGGCACTGGCATCCTGGAATGATGGAGGGTGATGGCACAAGCCATCCTACTTTCGGTTTATTTCTAACATCTCATAAATTTCATATTTGTGGTTTGTACGTGTGTGCATGTGTTTAAATTAATGTTTACACAAGATATTGAGCATAGCAACTGGCAATATGCCATGAAAACTGGAATGTTTTTGTGAAGTTGGTTTGTGCAAATGACAAATACTCAAGATGACAGCTTTAGATTTTAGTTAAACAACAATTTCACATAACAGCTCTGGAGGCATTCTTGATTCTAAACAAAAAAAGTGACTCTGCTTTGAATAGTCTCTATGGCTCCTGTCTTGATTTTCCTTCCGTGCTCCAAAAGTAATGACAGTTATGTGATATATTTGTTCTGTAAACTGCTTTCTTCTATAACAAGCCCATCGAATCAACACTACAGGATTAAAAGTTGCAGTGTTATTATGCGAAGATATGTTCAGGTTTTGTGAAACAAGTCTCTCTATAAGCCATGTCAATAGTTTAAAAAGAGAAAATCTGTTGTCTTTGGTATGCAAGATAAGATTATTTTTGCTTAAGAAAAAGACTTTGTTGTTTTATTATGAGAATTTACCAGGCTGCCTTTTTAGTATTATTTCAAAGCTAGGATTTCAATGCAGTGCTAAATTTATTCACCAGGGGTCATCGAAGGTCTGAATTTTCTTTGTCTACCTGTTGAATCTAAGATGTACTAAGAAATCTGAGAGCCTCCTCAAGGATTTAGTATTCAAGAGTTTTCTTTATCAATCTGTTGGGGCTATTTCCAAACCCCCAACAGTTTGCATATTTATAATGCAGTCATTTTTCTTTGCTCTCAGATTGCCAAAAACTTTTAAGATTTTGCTAGGAAAGCTGTCCTTATTATGACAGATATTACTGTTGTTAAATAACAGAACATTAATATGTGTAATTGTAATTTTAGCTGGTGAATTTGACGAAGAGAGAATGGGATTCGGACCTAGGAGCCTTTCTTCATACTTTCCTGTGCTCTGTTATCATATAGTCACCAGCAAGGTACCCAAAAGTTCCACTTAAATCATGGTTTGTGTCCCAGCATTAAAAAATATTAGAGAAGTCTGCTGAGACACAGAGACAGTTGTCTCTTTGCTACAGACATTACCACTCACAAAGCTCCATCTCCTACAAAAACAATTCACATTTTTCTCCTCCTCCTCCTCCTCTGGATTTGAGGTAAAATCCAGTGATTTGATTGAAGTAAAAGGCATCCAGAGGTGGTATACTATTGCCTTCTGTGTAGTACTAACAAGTCAGAGTTGAGCTGCTACAGATGCCAGGATGACTATGGCCATTTCCGCACTAGCCTGTTATATAGCGCTATGATTCCACTTTCAACATCCTATGGAATCTTGGGGCTTGCAGTTTCGGGAGGGGCTGACCGGCCCCTCCCAAAACTGCAAACCCCAGGATTCCATAGGATGTTGAAAGTGGAATCATAGTGCTATAACAGACTAGCGCAGAAATGACCTATGCTGAAGCTGTCATATGGATATATCATGAGACAGGTGATGTGACTCGTAGGAAAAAATGATGAAGCTTCATAAAATGGAAGGCAATAGTAAAAAAAGGTTGTAGTACAGATGGATTGATTTGATCAAGGAAGCCACTGCCCTGAGTTTGTTAGATATGAGCAGGGCAGTTGAGAACTGGGGCTCTTGGGGGTTTCTCATGCACAGGGGCTACCCTAAGATGGCAAACAACAACAACAATAACAAGAACAACGTGCCAATACCATTGGCTCTGAGAGATCTGCTGCCAGTGTCACACACACACACACACACACACACACCACAAATATTGCTGCTGCACAGTAGCTGTTTGGTACTTTTACACTGGATCCTCAAAACAAACCTGTCTGACTTGTTACCAAAACCATGATCTCTTGCCTTATAGGAAAATGCATTCCAAACTCTATAGAAAAATAATGTCACTCATTTTTAATTTCAAACCATTCTGAGAACACAAGGAAGCTGGGCTCCCATGGGCCCCATGCCAAATTTATCCTATGTGAACTTTAAAACCAATGGTCATATGCTAGAACTAAATATTAATATTCAATCAACTAATTAGGAGAGTATTAAGTTTGTTTTATTTTATTTGTATCCCACCTTTTGCCAACAGATGGTTCAAAAAGTTGTACAGCTTCAGAGAAAAATAGGTTTGGAATTATTTATTGAGCTGGACACAGCATGAGAAGGCAAGAGCTCATAGAGACCCTATACAGCATATACTAGCTCTGGTTTTTGTTTTTGTTTTAAAGTCCTTTAAATGTCTTTTTGCCCCCAAGTATTTTTTGGCTGTTTTCCTTTGTGTGATGGAGAATACCAGGGGTTTTTAGGAGGAGGGGGGTCCCCAAGGGCAGGATTGTACCTCCCAAAGGGCTGCATGCAACCCCTGGGTCATAGGACTTCCACCTAGTCCTAGAGCCTGTTTACATGGAGCCTCTTCTCAAGAGCAAGCAGCCCAATTCTTCAATGTTCTTGCTTGTGTGCAGGGAGCCTGCATGTATGCAGGAACTTCTCCAGATCTGTCCTTTTCTGTGTGGGGAAAGTGACAATGAAGGTAGATGGGACCAAGTTCTCCCCTCTGTATGTTGAATCCAACTAGGTAAGTAATGCCTGAGGAAGCCTCTATGGCCTGGGTCTGGGCTATTTGGAGGACAGGATCTCCCTTGGCCATTTCTGCACTAGCCTGTTATAGCACTATGATTCCACTTGCAACATCCTATGGAATCCGGGTGGCCCCTCCCGAAACTGCAAACCCCAGGATTCCATAGGATGTTGCAAGTGGAATCATAGTGCTATAACAGACTAGTGCAGAAATGGCCCCTTTATGAGGCCATTAGAGCTCTGATATCTTCCGGAGAGGCTCTTCTCTCTGTCCCACTACCTTCTCAGGCTTGTTTGGTGGGCTATTTTGCTCTGACACTGTACGATATTTTGAACCCTGTGCTAGGAGAAAAGCAGGATATAAACAAGGGCGTGGGCCTTCTTGGTGGCTGCTCCCAGAGTTTGGAACTTCAGCTGCCCTGGAAGCCAGGGTGGCCCCATCCCTACTCTCTTTCTGTCAGCAAGTTAAAATATTTTATTCTGTTAGGCGTTTCGAAACTGAGCAGGCTGGGCTTTTAATGCTATGTGGTGCTGTTTCCAAGGTTTGCATGCAGTCTTTTTAATGAATGTTAATGTTTTTAACATTTAGTGTTTTTAACTTTATAAATTGTTTTTAAGATAGCTTTTATTTGTTGTTGTGTGCCTTCAAGTCATTTCTGACTTATGGTGATGCTAAGGCAAATCTTATCACATGGTTTTCTTGATAGAATTTATTAGAGGGAGGTTTGCCCTTGCCTTCCTCTGAGGCTGAGAGAGTGTGACTTGCCCAAGGTCACTCAGTAGGTTTCCATGTCGTAGCAGGGATTCAAACCCTGGTCTGCCAGTGCCCTAGTCCAACACTCAAACCACCACACAATGCTGGTTCTCAATAACTTTTCTATTTCTATTTCTATTGAAGCTTTTGTATAGTTTTAATCTGCATTGTTTTTAAATATCTTGTTAAACGCCTTGAGTCTCATTGAGAGAAAGGCAGAATATAAATGAAAATCGTCATCACCATATCATCACCACCATCCAATTACTATAGTTCTATAAACATGTAGATCCTTGGCTTGTTTGAAAATAATTCTTTTAGAAAATAATGGCTCACAGAATCCTGTCTTCATAAAAAGATATTCCCTAGCCAACATTTGAACCTTTCTATATTTATCATATTCTGTTACCTGGAGGAAGTTATTGAAACTTAATGAGCTTGCCCGGAGAGTTTGTCTCTGGCAGTCCGTCATACTCAAGCCTGATTCTAAAAACCTTCTTTTGAATCAATTAGCACTAATGGTGTGGTGATCTGTTGAACTGGTACATGCAGCCCATCCAGAAAAGTATTGTTGTCTCCTACTTAGGTAAATCAGTTGAGTCCCGTGCTTCTCAAAATAGGAAGTTAATCACACTAAAGGCCAATTTGTATGTTAGCCAAGTGCCACAGGAGCTGCTTTTGCGTAGCTGAGTCTCCTCTCGGCTCTCCTAATTGACTGATTTTTAATGGAAACAATAATTGAAGTCAGGCAAGAGCCAAAAGGTACTGTCATGGGAAGCATCATCTAATCAATGGGATTTCATACAGTGGAGCAAGATGGAGAGCCGTCCTGTGGCAACCACTCCCCAAACACTCCATTAACTGGGGAATTCCACCTGCCTTTAAAGTTGGTTTGGAAACTTTAGCCGATAAGGATTGTAGCTCACAGAGAGTGTAGGAGCAAAGTGGTTGGATCATGTTAACACAATTCTGAAGTATTGTGACTATCTATTTGTTTCCTAAAGCACTATTTTTGACTTTAATTTACCCATGTGAACCTGCAGGGGTCTTGAGAATAGGCTCAGAAGCTCTATTCTTTGGTCCATCAAGAAGGACAAAGTCACTGCTGCTGGTGGTGTCCCCACACCTTTGAATTGCCTGCCCAGCAGGTATGAATCTTATTGTTGGCTTTGAAGCATATTTTAGAAGCTTACTTTTTTCTGCTCAGCTTTACCCTGATGGAACCTACTTCTGAGTGTCTGTGCATAGGGTTTATTAATTGTTTATAAAATTGTATAATAAAAATGGTATGAAAAATACAATTGATATGAAAAACAAACTTGGGTCAACTTCAGATAGCATCAAACATGTGCTTACTGACAGTATGTAATAAAGATACTGAGGAACATCAGAAAGAATTCTCTAGAACTGAAGATGCTTCTTTGAAGTAGGAAAAATAATTTCCTCTTGGCATATACAAGAAATAAGTGCCGCAATCCAGTGAAAATGTCTCATTTTTTCCCCACCTAGAGAGATCTTTTACGTCATGGGTTAAGTTCTCTGGCAACCTCTACTCACTATCCTGTTCCATTATGATAAACCTGAAGCAAACTTTCAGCTCACAGCTATTTTTCTGAAAGCAGTAAGGCTATCAAGGCCAAATGATTCAGATGTTTATTATTTGTTTTTCATTTTTTTTAAAAACTGGATAGCTTCAAAAACTGAAAATACAATGTCAAGAAGATGAATTTGCTGCCACAGTCCCTCTAAAATAAGATGCAAGGGAGAGAATGATGGAGGGATTAATCTGACTGCAGTGCATCTTCACGTAATGTCCATACTGAATAACTCTGAAGGTTGGCCCTTCTAGACTGGGGCCATTTCCGCACTAGCCTGTTATAGCGTGATGATTCCACTTTCAACAGCCTCTGGAATCCTGGGGCTTGCAGTTTTGGGAGGGGCCAGAGGATGCTGAAAGTGGAATCATCGCACTTAAACAGGCCAGTGCGGAAATGGCCTGGAATGGGATAGATATAACTAATCAGGGGACCCAAATTCTGTACATTTCTCATCAGTAATTTTTGCTCTCAGGTTAGACATTGGCCTCGATCCAGCATCCCTTTGGCGTAGCATAAATACCTGTGCATAGACATAGGCCACAGCAGCACTACCCAATCCCCTACAGAATAGCAGTGTAGCATAACGCATGTCAATGACTGGGTGCCATTGTATCATTCACAATACACAACGCAAAACCAGATTTTGCATACTTTATCTTTAAGCCTGAATAAAGTTGGTAGTCAGAGGGTGGGGTTTTTTTGCAAGGCAGAAATTGCCTCTCTGAGATATGGAAGAAACATATTGCCCACAAAAGGTTTAGCAGGCATTTATAGCAGCAGTTTTGGGTGAGGATATAATGACCTTTGCCATAGGCTCTATTGCCAGAGCAAAAAGAAGGGGAGACAGAGTACAAGCCTGTTTTGTCCCTATGCAAGTCCTGATGGGGAGGTAACTTGATTTACTTGTTAATTTATTGATTTTTTAAAATGTTTGTTATCTTATTCTGAAAGGTGGTATATAAATGCAACCAACCAATCAAACAATCAATGATCCTACTAGATTTTTCATAAGATTATCACCAATTCCTTCATTTTCTCACTAGTAATAATGGCAACAGATAGCATGTCACTCCATCAGTGGGATTTGTTTTGTAAGAGCACAAATATGGATACTCTGGGTGAAATGTGAAGTGTGACACAGGCCTCAGACACTGACTCACTAGGAACCCAAGGATGCTCTCAAGCAAGTCATGAAGGCAGTGGTCCCCCCAACCCTATCTAGGATTAATGAAAGTGTTTCAGATCGTTCCACCCCCATATTGGTATAAGAAGAATTTGACATTAGTCATATTCAATGTTTATGCTGTGTCTATCCTCCCTAATTCAAAATACCACTTCTTTTTACCTGATTGTAATAATAAGTTATCTACTATACCACTTCTTTCCCAGTTTTATAAGTATTCATGAGTATGCTGGAAAACTAGATATGGAAAAGAAATTACAGAATCCTAGCTTTTGTAATCAATGCATCCTATGTGTGATCTGTAAGACTATTTTTTAAAACCACATGTGTATCTTTCAGCTTCTTATCATCAGAAGGCCACTGCAGTGGTCAGAATCTCTTTTAATATTTTATTTTTCAAACTATACAGAGCTAAATTTTAATGGCTGATGTATATATGAGAGCCAGCATAGTGTAGTGGTTTGAATGTCAGACTTTGCCCCTTTCCGCACCCTACCTTTGGCTGAAGCCTTCCCGTGGGGATCCTGGGGTTGGCTGTCCTGAGAGGGGAAAGGGACAGGAGTGTTCCCCTCCACACCAGCTGCCTACAGGAATAGAGGAAGTGCAAGGGCCCCACTTCTTCCTTCCACAGTGCAGCCGGGCACTTTCCCAGGCTGCGCTGGGGGAGGAAATGCAGTCATTGTGCTTCTAGGATTTCTGCACAGCAGGTAAGTGCGGGAGGGTGGCGGGAGGGCTACGCAATCACAGGTCATTGATGGGAAAAACCCATCAATGATTTATTCCATGATTGCAATGAGTGCCAATGGGATTGTGATGGGATCGCAACAGCAACATGCAGAACTGTTGTCGCAGTCTCATTGTGATCCCATCACTTTTGTGGGTTGAGGATGGGCTGCAGAAAGGGCCTATGACTCAAATTCCTCTCTCAGCCTCAGAGGAAAGTAAAGGCAAACCCCCTCTGAACAAAGCTTGCCAGGAAAACCCAGTAATAGGGTCGCCATAAGCTGGAAACGACTTGAAGTCAAACAACAAGAACAGTCTATGTGAATAGGGCTCGGCACCATGAAAACCCTAGAAAAATAACACCACACACACACACACACAATTTGTATATCTGGGCAGTGCACTCAGACGTTAAAGTCAATGGGAAGAATATATAAATGTGTAGCTTAGAAAAAGTGCCTACTGAAATGCACACAATTTTTTGTGTGGGAAGGAGAGGAGGCAGAAGGCTCACAACCTGGCAGGACAGAACAAGAATGCTGAGAAACACAAAGAAAATGGAACTGACACATTTCCATATCACTTCTGAATACAGATAAAAATAACCATTACCTAATAAAAAAGATTTCTATTTCCATAAGCACAGTAGTCTGTAGCTATTTAACAGCTATGGTAAAATAGTGATTTTTGCTCGCAAGAACAACATGAAGGTGGGCTTCATGAGCAAAGCTGTTTGTCTCAACTGTATTTAGGATGCACAGTCAAAGCTAGCCGTTCTTCTATGTGAGAAATTCAAGTTTGCTATGGACAAAGAGATTGGCCTCCCCTGCAGTGTAACAGAGTAAATCTACTCTATCTTGAATTGAGATGCAATAACAAAACAAAGAAAACCTGGTGCCTCAAATACCTCATGAGAGAAATATAAATATGACGTGCATGGCCATTCGTTGAGAAAACTGCTCATACTTAGTAAAGATGTCACAAGAAGTTAACGAAGGGACATTGTTGGTGTTATCAGCATATTTGGTTGTGTGTGTGTGTGTGTGTGTGTGTGCCTGTGTGAGTTCTTCCTAAAGATGTTATTCTTACTGTCCTATTCAACAGCCTATAGGGAGTGAATGGATAAAAAATTTATTGACTGAGGAAACTCTTTCCTCTGGGAGGCTTGTCAGAGTTGTCACTTTTTCCATTAAATGCTCCTTTCTTTCTGAGAATGGTATAAATAAATGACCAAAATACAGCTCAGATTGACAGGCTGTAGCTTGCAGTTTTTCAGTTAGGATGGAGTTGGTTTGTATTGCAATTTTTGTTTGTTTCAGAGGTACATTTTTGAGTTTTAAATGTATTCATCACCAGGATTAGCAGGTAATTATGCAAACAAATCAAAGCTGGCAATATGCCTGTATTTTAAAACATGATTAGTTTTCAGTGCTTTGCACAGGAGTGTCCATCTAGCCCTGGGGTTCCCAGTGAGCAGCTGTTGGAAACCTCCCTTGCTGGCTGCCCAGGTCCCTGCCCCTCCTGATTTTTTTTACCTTTATAAAGGAAAGTACTCAGCTTCTAGCCATTCACTGTCATCATTTCCTTTCAGTAGAATGTGTCTGGGTCCAACCTGGGCCCGGAAGCATCCTTAGGGAATGGAGATAGCACATGATTGAAGGTCGGCTGCTTTTTAGGGCATGTCTTCTGGATTTCTTGCTAAAGCTTGTTGAAAATGCAACAGAATAAAAGGGAAGGGATCCCACCGCTCTGCGGGCCTTGGCAGAAGACTGCAAGGTGACCTAGCACTGGAGCATTGCTAAAGAGAGATTGTGGGCTGGGGTGGGGTGGAATGACAAAAAGGTTGTGGAATGACAGGGAGTCTTGGGAAGGGTTGTGGGGAAAGCAGGGTGGGATGGGAATGGTCAGAGAAGACCATGGGAGGAGGCGATGGTGATGGTACTGGAGATGGCTGTGGGGCAACTGTGGTGTGGCAGGGAAGGGAGAGGTGTCCATTTGCTAGTATGGTGGATTAATGGGGTGCACGGTTGCCCGTCTGTGAATGTATGGGAGAGTGTGTGAGGTAGAAAGAAAGAGATAATTTATGGGAAAACCAGAGTGAGGGAGGGTGTGTGGGAAAGAAAGAATGAATGAAAGAAAGAAGCAAGCAAGCTTGTGTGTTTGCACTGTTTTGTGTGCCTGTGTGTGTGTGTGTGAAAGAGAGAGAGAGAGAAAGAGAGAGAGGGAGGAAGGGAGGGAGAGAGATTGGGTGGCTAATTCTGAAAGAAAAACACTCACAGGTTTGTCTTTTGGGGCTCATATCTCGCTTCTGCCTCATATTCAAGTAATAGGGGAAATTAATTGTTTTCCTGTCTCATAAATTTATTTGGTTTTGTGAATAATTGTACCCAGCACAACAGATATTTTGTGACTATCCCTTCATGGCAGCCATCTAGAGAAATGTTGGGAACCATTTCACAAATTCCAACTATGGCTACCAGCTTAAATATATTGGGACTCCCATCTTGGTCTTTTGGTGGTCCAAATCTTGCAATGTGATGGTATATTGATAAGAGTTGGATAGCAGTTGATCGAAAGAAGTTTGAGAGGGATGCTCCAGTAGAACAAAAAATCTCAACCAAATGCAATGGCATGTAGTAATACTGGCTATTTAAGGCATTTTTGGTGAAAACTGATTTAAAAGAAACCCCTTTCAAGACAATTATCCTAGGAAAGGTTGTGCTTGAGTGAATAACAATAAACGAAAGGCCCTCTCTGTGTGTTTTATTTTTAGCCAAGAAAGGCTTTTGTTTTTGTTTTTTTGAGACACTTTGAATTCTTTCTGGCGTTGTCCACTTAGAGAACAATGTGATGGGCAACACTAAATGTTGGCATCTTAACCACAGAAGAAAGCCCAAGGCTCACAAACTCATGACATTAGAAAAAGGCATGCTGAAAACAAAACCAGCAGTAAATATATTTGAAAAGCTCAAGTTGTTTTGCTTCTTTTCTGCTTCCTGTGGGATAAGAAGAAGGCTAAAACCCTCATTTCTTTTTCATGGATTAGAGAAGCAAGCTCCCGGGTAACCATTGTTGTATTGTAATCTCCTAGCCTACCCAGAAAATTCTTTGCAAGTGACAGCAATTTTTGTTGTTGTTGTTGTATATTTATTTTGATACAGAATAGTTTGTGCTGCCTAAACCTACAGCATTATCTTTTCTTTCCTACACTGTTTTCTTAAAAATGGTAGGAGTTGGGCATTCAAAAATAATAATAATAATTTGGTTTTCCTTTCCAACAACAACTTTTGTTCTCAAGTCTGGAATAATCAGAACAACTCTGCATTGGGAAGTAAGTGTTGGGCTGTGCAATGTTTGAGAAGTAGAGTCAAGTTTTTAAGAGGTTAGCCTTCCCAAAATTCCCTGACAATAAACAGAGAAATCTTTGAGCAAGCCAGGGGTCTAAACAGATAATGCCAGATTTATACATGAGCTAAGTAAGCATCAACCTAAACATGGTGAAGGTATCATATCCTCTTTGATAGTAGAAGATTAAGCAGGGTTAGCCCCTGTTAATGCTTAAATACGAGACTGCCAGGGAATTTCAGGTGCTGTGGATGATGGCAATTCCTGCACTACACTGTTATGGTGCTATCATTCTACTTTCAACATCCTGTGGAATCCTGGGGTTTGCAGTTTAGGGAGGGGCATTTAGAATTCTCAGTTCTTTCACCTCAAAAAACTACAGTATTCCACAGGATGTTGAAAGTGGAATAATAAGCATTGTAACAGTATAGTGTAGAAATGGCCTATATTCAGAAGAAGGCAATGGCACACCACCTCTGACTGCTCCTGGACCAAGACTCTATGGCCCTTTTTGCACGGCGTTTCTTAAGCAAAAGGGCCCCTTGAGCATTGCATAAATGTGAGGAGCGGTCTACGTGACGCACTCACATTTACGTGACGCTCAAGAGCATGATGCAAACCGCACATGCATTTTTTTATTTTTGGCTTCAAGCCGAAAATGCCGCGCGGTCGCACAATGCTCAGGGGTGTGGAGCACACTTACCTGTCGTGCGCAGCCTCCTGAGCCGCACTGGTCATGCTTCCTGCCTCAGGGCTAGCCTACAACTCCCAGGTTGTGCTGTGGTAGGAAGGGGCGGGGCATAGGCGGGACGCTCATGTGACCAGGAAGCTGCTGCGAAGCCCAAGCAGCAGGGATGCGAAAACATTCCTCTGAAGGCTTCTCACGCAAACACCACCCCCCACCTCCGCGAAAAGGTAAGGTGAGAAAAGGCAGTATGAAATTCATGGGGTCACCTTAAATTGCCAGGCAACTAGTACTGCTGGTAATACTAAGAAAACCACAGTTTGTGGCAATCGTGGGAATGATGTGGCCATCCAGATCTTATTTAACTACACCACCCAGCATTTATCACCCAAACCCTTTCAGGTTATTTTAAAAATAAGATGTTGTGGTTTGTTGCTAATGTAGGATGCAGTTTTCTTTTCCATTCTATGCCTTTTTTTTCCTGAGCAGTAGGAGTGATAGTTCTAGCTCTCAGTCTGTGAGTCTTTTCTGAGCATTTCAATAACTGTTTCAGGGGAGGATTTATATGCCATGTCACTGGACTTGCCCTTTTTCCCACTTCCTCCCTGACTTAGTTTAGGGTGGGGATCATGCAGTCCTCCAGATGAGCTTAGCCACCATAGCCAATGGTGATTAAAACTTGGAGTTGCTGCTAACAATGGCTGTTGAAGAATGGAGAGATCAGTGGAGATGCACCCAACTATTCTTCTACAGCTGGACAGCTTTAGCCTCAAGGTGTCCTCAGGAGGTCCTTGCTGAAGACGTCTGTAGCACACATGACCGTCCCTGGATTGGGTGGCCGTGCAAGGTTCAAAGTGCGAGATGCTGGGAGGCAAGAACCAAGCCAGTTCTGATCTTTGAGTATGCAGTTTATTAAGCGAAAAAGCAAAAAGGAAAATGAAAGACACACAAGCGTACATACACTTTGACTCTGTCGGAAAGGCAACGCAGGCAACGGAGCAGGGTCCTCTTTGTTCCAACAGATTATACAGGCTTTTCGTATGCGAGTGGCAAAATAAGCTGCCAATCCATCAACCCACCGTGCTGAAACAGACAGGAGGGGGGCTATCCCACCTCGGATGCCAATTACTGAGGCACCCATGGGCCAGGTGCATGATAGGCTCGTGGCCAAATCTCATTACCTGCCCGAAACGGCAGCAGACGGTCTCTAATCAGACTTTACTCTCCCCTCACCATACCGGACGGCACGGGGAGTGAAATACCCATCCTTAACATTCCTTGGCTATTCTCACAGGACTGCAGCATACAGGGCAGCCTGACCTAGCAATGCACCAGCATGAGCTAACCCCCCAAATATGTTCATTAGTGCGAAAGCAAGCTGACCTGAAATGTGTGAGTGTGCAACACAGGGCCCACCCAGAGGGCCTCGGGCCCAACAATGTCCTTGCAGTGCATCCAGGTACAGCAAAACAGCTGGATTCACCCCCACTACTCCTCCCTCTACAACAATATGGAAATGACTATGTTGGAAAGAGGGTGCATCATTTAATGGATGGGTTGGTCATTGATTGGTTGGTAAAGAATTCTAATCTTCACAAAAAAAAAGTGTGAGTTACAATAGCATAAGTTCATCAGTTGCTTTTGTCTAGAAGAGACTGCCACTTAGAAAGTGAAGAGAAGTATCTGTGTATGTTTGCTAAAGGGGCCGCTTCTGGAATATGATTCTTCAACTTCAGCCATTTCCGCACTACAGCCCCATTCCAGCATGAGGACACATTGCAGCTGGGCAGCGACGTGTGCTACTGCATGACATCATCACAGTCCCACTCCTGTCGCATCCCCATCCATTGCGATAGCACATTATTACTATTATTGGAAAAAATCTGGTAACAGGCCCCTTTTGCGTGATAATTGTGTCAGCTGAGGCCATGTGGAAAGGGCGGAAGTGCCATCTAGGCATGTCCTCCCTCAGTGCAGCACAGGAGGAGGCCGGCTGCACTGCAGAAGGAAGGAGCATGTCTGGACTGTTATCATCTACCAACAGCTGGCTGGGTGCAGAGAGGAGTGTTGGGGACACACTCCCATCCCAGTAAAGGCACTGCCAGGATGACGCCAGGATGTCACAGGGTGCAGGTAAGGTCCATTGTCACAAGGTGATTGCTCATTTATTTGGGGCTTAGGCAGGTCCTTCTAGTTGCAACCATTGTACAATCCTCCATTATTACCAAGATCTTTTGTTTTTTCAGAAATGTAGTCATTAAGTAAAAATAAGTTGGCAACCTTGGATTAGTGTATTGAACAGAGACTCACAGTCTCATTTGTTTGCTAAAGCAGGACACACAAAACACATGGGCACAGATGTACTTAGAATTTAGCAGGCATTGTAGACTATGAAGGCATAGATTCATGGTTACCCCCCCCCCAGATTTCTGCAATCATGTTTATTCAGAGGCAGAATTTAAAAAATGGAACTTTAAAGCTGCCTAACACAAAACTGCCTTAATGTTACTCCCCTGCAGTGTAACAGAGTAAATCTACTCTGTCTTGAATTGTCAAGTTCCTCTGTGAAGAAACAGCA
Source organism: Ctenosaura bakeri (assembly GCA_948474755.1). Taxonomy (NCBI): domain Eukaryota; kingdom Metazoa; phylum Chordata; class Lepidosauria; order Squamata; family Iguanidae; genus Ctenosaura; species Ctenosaura bakeri. The sequence goes on from CAOLHI010000100.1 coordinate 671,471, forward strand.
AAGTAATAGCTGTCCAGATCTCCTAACAGAAGTGAATGCAGAAGGAGTAATGGCCTGGATCCATGCTTCAGATTGGACTGAGTCCAGATCATTTCAAAGTGAATCAAAGCAGAATCTGAATTGTAAGACTGAGCCCCAGGGTAAGGGGACCTGTACACTGTCCTGGTTACAAAGCCCTCTGAAGACTTTTTTGCTTAACAGGCAAAGGTCTCTCATGCTTCTGGATGCATGCACACACAAAGGGAGTGAGGCTTATGTGGGCACCGGTGTCACTGCCATCCATTTACCCCTCCATGGGTGCAGCCAAATATCTGAATTGGGCTTCAGTCTGATATTTTTGGAACTCTGTTGCTGTCATGTGCCTTCAAGTCCTTTCCAACTTACAGTGACTCTAAGGCAAACCTATCACAGAGTTTTCTGGCATTGAGAATATGTGATGTGCCCAAGGGCACCTAGTGGGTTTCCATGGCTGAGCAGAGAACTGAAGCCTGGTCTCCAAGGTTGTACTCCTATACTCAAACCACTACACCATGCTGGAACCTTGAGTGGGTCTAAAATGCAGTGGCTGATGGCAAGACTGCTGACTGGATCTGATTACAGGGAATATATAACTCCCTTGCTGAAACAGCTTCACTGTTGCCAGTCTTTCTGGGAAGGATTCAAGGTGCTGGTTGTGAACTTTAAAGGTCTACATGGGTTGTGTCCAGACTTCCCAAAAGGCTGTACCTCTTTACATGATCCTACCTGAGTATTAAGATCTTTGGGAGAAGGCTTTCTCATGGTCCCATCATTGTCACAGTCATCTTTGGTGAAGACATATGAGATAACCAGTTAGGTGGCTGCTTCTAGGCAGTACAAAAACCTTCCCATAGGAGGTTCAGCTGGCCTCCTGTCTACTCTCTTCTTACCCAAAGACAAATGCTTTATTATTTAGACAGGCCTTTGACTCTTAATTCATACAGTGAAGAGTGTTTTGATGTGCTGTGCTATGTTTCTGTCTTTATTTTTATTATGTTTTAATATATTCAAAATTGTTTTAACTTTTTGAGCTTTTGTAGAATATGATTTTAGCTGTACAGTACTTTGTTTTAATTTGTTGTAAACCAGTGTGAGTGTTGGACTATAGCCATGGAGACCAGGTTTCAATTCTCTGCCCCGCCATAGAAACCTAGTAGGCGACCTTGGGTGTGGTACATACTCTCAGCCCCAGAAAATCTCACAATAAGTTCTCCCTAAGGTTGCCATATGTCGGAAATGACTGAAAGACACACAACAACAACAACAACAAGCTACCTTGGGTCTTATATAGGGAGAAAGGCAGGATATTAATTAATTTCTCAGTGAGTTACAACAGCTCTGCTTGTTTGCTTCCACAAAGCCCACCATTTGGAATTTTGTCATGAAACTGGCCAGTAGATCATGGATAATAGCTGAAACACTCTTAATAGATTTTGAGGCATCCACCACAATTTCTGAATGATTTATGGCAGGTTTCCCACTTTTGCTTCTAAGAAGCCCTCTGTTTGGAATTTTGACTAGAACCTGGGCACTACCAGATTTTTAAGCATCTAGCTTGATGTCTCAATGAGTTATATCTGCCACAAAGACACACCCGTTTTCTTTTATTTTTATAGGTTGAATACATGCCTCAGTTAAAGAAATAAATATCTTCCTGGGCATTACTCCTTTAAAAAAAAAAAATTGGTACCAGAGGGAGAAATAACATGGAAGGATTATTTATAGGTTTGCACCCCCCCCCCAAAAGAAGAGCAGTTCAACATGTTTCAGCAAACTTTTTATTCAATATGTGAAATGAGACAACAAGGTCAGGTAAACCTTGCATAGGTAAACAAAAACGTTTTGAACTGTTTAAGGACTGTTGAAGCCTGCTTCCAAAATGCAATAAGGAATTATCCCCCCCCCACTTTCACCAGCCTCCACTTTTCTTATAATTTCCATTTTGGTGGCCAAATATATAGATCTGTTTAAAAAAAAAGAGTAAAACATGCTGAAGGTTGCTGATAAGGCAGGCCTATCTGCTCTCCTCTTTGCCACTGTTTTTCTGTTCAAACCTATGTTATGCGGCATCAGCTACATGGGGACAAGAAGGTCTATTCTGCTATGAACTGGAGTATCAGTCACTGATGTTCCTGTCAGGTTTGAGGAAGTCAGGCCAGGAGAAGTTACTTGGTTCAGTGCATTTAACTAAGTAGCTGATACAGGATTCTAGCCGTAGATAACTAGATGATTGGCTTTTGGTGAGGGCAGGGGGAGATTTCCTGAAACTGGAGCAATAGCCTACTTAAACCTACTTAAATAGCTACTTAAACTTTCAACCCATTCCACCATAGTCCACCAAAATTTTAATCTCTTCTACACGATTCACCTATCACTGTTGCCCAAGGAAGGAGGGGAGAAAGCTATTTTTAGGAGTGGATTGGTCACGCATTGCTGCAGAGATGGTGCCAATGCTAACTTTAAATGTGGCGGCAGAAGTTTCTGTAACAGCATTCCCAGGCCTACTGCCAGTGTGGTATGCCTAGTATTTTTAAATCTTTATGAAATCTGGAGGAGGCTCAAATCGAGAATGTGACCTTTTGGAGAGGTGTGTAATTGCATCATCCCCCCCCCAACGTGCTCCTTGCACACTTTCTCTTGGTCCTACAGCTAATTCTCTTGACTCATGGTCCAATCTGGCATACTTGGAATTCCTCAGTACAATTGTCATAATTAATGATTGGAAGTCACAAGGGAACTCAGTGGAGCAACACCTCCTGTGCATTACAACGGCTGATCAACAGGGAACCTAAAGGTTTATGTGTAGTAGAACTGTTTTTTAAAAAGTGCTCCTTTGCTCCTGTTCATTGCCTTTTATAGAGAGAATTATTTTGGGTTTGCCAAAAAAACAAAAAACAAAAAAACCCAACCCCTCACCCTTTCTACAAATGAAACTTGGTTTGAACATCTCTCACATGTTCTCGATGACTTATTTTACCCAAGACATCTGGGAGAATGATTAACGTTTCACTCAGGTCAGGTGTTCTTTCTTGTTCCTACTGCCCTGCTCCCCCCATGTGCGATTTTAGATAATTGGCTGGAACTTAGTATTCAATAATGCTGCCTTTGTAAGATGCCTGATGGATGAGGTAAGGCTGTGGAACTGAGGTCAGTGCATTTAGAGCAAGGCTAACACCCTAGGATTTTCCCCAAACATTTGGGACAGTGAGAAACAGAAGTCTGTCAGAAAATAGTGGAAGAGTGGAAATATTTGAGAAACATACTTGTGCCCCCTCCGCCATTTGTTTTCTTTAGCACATCCTATTATGCAGAAGCATAGCCGCACTGAATACTTAAACGGGTCTAAAAATAAGCTTGTCTTCTCCATGGAACCCTTGAAAGTCAGAATCCCTAGCAAAGAATGAGGAAGCTAAGAATCTGGTACATGGAATCCTGAAGAGTCTCATGGAACTAAAGATCTTAGGTTAGGTTGGAGGAAGCTGTTAGAGTAAAGCCAGTGTAAATGTGTAACCTATTTATGCCTTTATTGCATAGTCATCTATCCCTCCCCACTATATCCAGGGGACAAATATCTTTCCCCCTCCTGGGTTACTTTTAATTAATAAGCACAAATCCTCAACACCTGGATTCCCATACTGCAGTTTGTGAAGGTGCAGAAGCATACTCCTTCTTTTAGAGATGTGGGAAAGGAGAGAGAGGGTAGCAGCTTGGAAAGCATGAACCTCTCCAAGTAAGAATTCTGCCCTCCAAATGAAATCCCCCCTCCCATTTCTAGCACTGCAGTAACTTAAACTTCAGCTGAGTATTTGGAAACATATAGTTTAGGCATCCAAAGGAAAAGAGCAGGCAAAGGTACCACAAGAATGCAAACACAAGAAGATTTCTAGGTGCAAATGATTTTCAGTGAGTTCCTCTCTGCAATGCAAACATTTTGGGACTGAAGGAGTGCAGAATTCTTGAGTGGGGATGCCCTTATTCCCTCTCCCCTGTAGTACACCCCTGATGAGCTGTAAACAGACTCTGATGAACTGCATATTCAATAAGTACTGGTTAAGGCCTGTTTTAAATTCCCAGGTCAATAAGTATGGCTTTCTGAGCTACTTTAGTCATCCATCCATGAAGATTACTTTGTGGATATGGCAGTGTAGGACATGGGGAAACAGGTGTATGTTCTGTGGCAAACTTCATGGTCCTATAACAGCAGAAACTGGAGCTAGTTCTCTGTGAAACTCCAGAAGAGACAGAGTGCTCCTCCAGCTGTTTAAACAGAAAGGATCATGTGGGACTGGCCAAGAGAAAAAAATCTGGGTGGTAGACCTTTCACTGAAGTGAAAGGAGACCTCTTGCAAACAAGTGAACTCCATTTTCACATTGGAGTATCCTTATTCACAGCAAAGTCTTGGATCAAAAGCTTTTTACTTTTCTGCTACAGTTGCCCAGAAAGAAGACTTGTAATTATCTCTAGAAAGCAACTGGTACCTCAGACTGGTAACTATAGTGGCCTAAGTAGTGGCAATGGGAGGAAAAAGGCCACGAGTGCAGTAGCCACAAAGGCAGTAAAGGATTGGAAAAACAGGTTGCTGAGAGCCAGCATATTTGGTTTTCCTTCCATAATCCCCACTGTGTGACCCTGGAAAAGTGCAACTACGCGTATTGCGTACCCACAGGATCCTGACCTGTGTCTTCTTCTCTAAAATACATGATGGGTGGATTTTTGCTGCAGGGCTCCCTGATGTGACACAGCTCAATGGAGAAACAGATAGTGGTGGGTCACCACTCAACAACAGTGGCAGCTCAGTTGGAGATCCAATCTTCTGAAGATTTTTAAAAGTCAGGCCATTGGGTAGTTTTCTAAGACATGTAAATAAATCCCATAGAAGCAATGGTTTGGCACTAACTCTTAAACTGTTAAAATAAGTCAAAACATTACATTTCATCATGGCTCCAGTTTTCCATAGATGGTTCAATGTTTTGTTTTGCTGCCTCTTCCTCCTCCTTTTCCTCCTCCTCTTCTTCATCGTATCAGCAATTAGCATATCACATTTAATTTCTTGGGTTAGTATTTTATTCTCAACTTCAAAAAAAATTAAAGAAGGAATGTGTTGGGAATTAAAGAGGTTTCTTTGGCTTACTGGAATGTATTTGCAGTGAAATCAACCCCCCCCATCCTCCCTTCCCCCAGTTGCAACCATGCATAAGGCAGGAATTTGCTAGTTACTTCAAAGGTATGCTGGGACTTTAAACAAGGAACACAGAAAAGGCGTTCTTTGTTACAATTCAATAAACTAGCCCATCTCCTTTGTGAATCATTAATGATGCTGATGGCCTGGTAAATTTACTTTGGCTGTAAATCCATAAATGGCATGGGAAGATGTGGTAGAATGATTTTCATATCTGACTTTAAAGTAAGCACATTTGGGTAGAATGAAGGCTATGGGGAAGAGATAAACTGAGAGTCGGGTTGGGTTACAGGGGCTGGACTGAAGATAGCACTCCATAAGATGTGGGAGCAAAAAAACATTGTTCCTGAGCTTGCAGAAGTCAATCAGAAATTTGACATCATCTGGGGCATTTGGCCTCTTATAGTATGGTTCCAATATGGTTGCATCAGTACTACTGGGCTCCTCTTATTGCTCTCTGAAAAGGTGGTGGATAGGGTTTTAATCTTTGTTCCAACTTTTTATTTTATAAGGTCCTTGTATACATTTATTTACCAGAACCATTATTTTGATTTTGTTTAAACAGCATGTTGTCAACATTTGTGACTGGGCAGCAAATATATAGATGATAATAAGTAAGTAAGTATCTAGGGTTTATCCTTACTTTCTTCCTTAACAAGCCATGTCCCCTCCATTCACCCATATTCCATTTGTCTTTTACACATTACAAACACCCTGAGAGCTTGTTCATACAAGAGGTGGCTCCCTTATGATAACCTTAGGCATGTGCAGAACCAGTGTTATGATCTTACCTGGAGCGGACAGGGCTAAAAGTGCTCTTTGTGGGAACTGGTGCTTTCATGTGTGTCCAGTCTGTTAAGTGATCTGACCTTGATATGGCTATTACAATTTGAAGAAGTAGAGCTTAATCACCATGGTGGGAATAAGGACTGTTACACTAGTTGAACACTTTAAGGATCATAGTTAAAATACCATAGACACAGAAATGTATTTCAACATGGATTTATCTATAACAGAGAGCTTAGTACTCTGGGCTTGGAGCTTATGTCTCGAGGACAGACTGTGGAAAGGAAAGACACCAAGACTTCTTCTGGTAAGAGACCTAGAATCACTGTGGAAGGCCACACACACACACACACACGCAGTCCTTTTCCCAGAAAGAACATCATGGCAAGTAGAGAGATCAACTTGTGATTTATCTGTACTACATAGTTATAGTAGTCTGATATCACTTTAACTGCCATTGGTCCATCCAATGGAATCTTGGGATTTGTACTCATGGAGCTGTTAAGATCTTCTAGTGAGTTCCTTTGAACTGCAGTAGAGTTCTCTAGTAGAGAATTTGAAGTATTTCATCAAAGCTACAAATCCCAGGAGTCCACTGGATGGACCAATGGCAGTTAAAGTGGGATCAAGCTGAACAGTGTGGGTACATCCCTGGTTCTACCTATCTGCTAGAAAAGAAGTCGTTACAGGGAGTTTGCTTCTCCCCTTTCCCTTCCTGTAGAAATACTCAGCTCCTCCAATTGCCTGCTACTGTGGGACTGGAAAAGCAAGAGGAAAGTGTGTTGGGGGTCTAGCTGCCTTCACGGGTCAAAGAAACAAGAGCCGCCAACCCAGAAACATAACAACATGGGAAGACTCAATCTTATCTGTCTCCAGCAGTGCCCATTTGCAGTGCCCATTTGCAGAGCTTGAGAAAGTTACTTTAAAAAAAAAACACAACTCAGAGAACCTTCCTGCTACCTTGCTGAATGAGGGTTAAAGGAATCATAGTCTAAAAAAGTAACTTTTCCAGGTTCTGCCTGTTTCCAACTCACACCTTTGTTCTGGCTGATCTTCTTCCTTTGCTTTTTTTCTCCATGACCCTTTCCTTCATGTGTTTTCTGGTCTTTTTAAATTCGTGGCCACACCTGTCCTTTTTTTAAAAAAATTGATATGAGACATTTTGAGAGACAATAATTGTCTGAGAAGTGAACAATTGTATGTAACAAACAAAACCTCCAGACACTGAGAAGCCTTCAGCAGACACTTCCTTACAGAGTATAAGAACAAGGAGCACTAGTAAAAGCTAAAGACTATGGCTGGCACCCTATTCAATAGTTACCAGATAGTAAACCAAACTTATAGTCGTGTAACTTTGAGGATTTGTGTTTATGGTGGTTAATGCCTGAATATGACCCCAAACGACTACTTTTTCAGACAGGCAGCACCTTAACTAAAGGGTTTCTGAGGCTCTGCAGATTGGGACAAAGGGAAATGATCGCTGGCATCCTATATGATCTATATGATGTTATATATAGCTAGCTATGTAACAGAGGCGCTAAGAAACCCCTTTACTGAATTGCAAAGATGTGTAACAGGACACCAGAAAGAGTGCCTGATGGTCCTGTTGCACAATGGTCTTGTTGTGTATCGATCAACAATGTGCATCAGGAACTTTGCTGGCTTTGCTGCATAGTTACTATCACCCTGGAGACCAGGGTTCAATTCCCCACTTGGTCCTGGAAACTCACTGGGTGACCTTGGGTGCATCACCCACTCTGAGCCCCAGGAAACCCCATGATAGGTTCCTCTTGGGTCACTCTAAGTTGGAAAAGACTTGAAGGCACACAACAACAGCATAACAAGAGCCTTCTACAAGATATGGGCATTATATAGCTGTGCACTTCTAGTTCCTGCATATGTAGGTCTCCAACAGGATTCTGGATGATGTCTGCAGCAAACTTGTTGTCATGGGCCATTTCCACTCTAGCGTGTTATAGTGCTATTATTCCATTTTCAACATCCTATGGAATCCTGGGGTTTGCAGTTTTTTGAGGCCAAAGAGGTCTCTGACTGAGAATTCTAAATGCCTCTCCCTAAACTGCAAACTCAGGATTCCATAGGATTTTGAAAATGGAATAAGCACTATAATAGGCTAGTGCAGAAATGGCCTTAGTGGCCAGTGAAGTTTTATTTTTCAACTAGATTTTGAAATAAGGCATTCTAGTCTTGATGTGTTATGGATTCCAGTTTTTGCTTTATTTTTCTTTATCATGTGCATCAAACCTTCATTTTACCTTCCGTATTAAAAAAGGACTTCATGAAACAAGACGAAAATAACTTATGATTATATGAAATTTAACTATTACCAATCACAAAACTATACATACTAATAGAAAAAAAGGCACTCTAATTCTTTTTCTTAAAGGCATACAGTACACAATAGATAAATGCCAACTATAGGAAAATCAGCAAGATATACAGGAATTCAAATCTATATAAAGAAGCATATATAAATATACACACGAAAATGTAAGATTTATATATAAAACAACCACATTTCCACACCCCTGCCTCTGTCCCCAAAGTGCTTATCATGAGCAACATTACACAAGATGCTCTACTTTGTATAGGAAATGAATACAACACTGTTAACATTCAAACTAATTTCTTTGATTTATCCTTTCTTTTTTTTAAAAAAAAATCACATAAAAAGTGCTCGTTTTTACAAATAAAAAATGCTGTTATAAAATGGCACAGTCTAAACATGGGTAAAAAACCACAATCTGTTCTTTTATAGAAAAACTCTTGTGATAGTTGTTTGATACAAAAATACTGAACCCACAACACTTCTGCAAGTGACACTAGTAAAGTACAATAATAGGTTTATGTAAATGTCTCTATGAATGTTGTGTGAATTTCAGTGAAGACTTCTTCCTTGGACAGATATAAATACTTCAATCTGAGAGTAACAAATGATGACACAAGCATGCTCATAGCTCAATCACCCTGGGAGACAAAAAATTGCTTCTTGTTAAGCCACTTCTCCCTAAAAAACCTTTATTGCAACACTCTTAAGGATAACAGAGAGAGAATTACAGTGACACTACAGTGTAGTGATTTTCTTCTTAACTTCTGGTGATGTACTTACAGTATTCTAATAGCTGTGTAGAAGGCAGGATTCTACAATATGCGTGCAGAAATTTTTACTGTTAGATTGTTGTTGTTTTTTGAAGGTGGGGAAAGAGCAGAAGGACTGGGTTGCAGCCTTCCTCTATTGTACCTGCCAGAGTAGCCCAGTTTTGGGAATGGTCAAAGACACAAGCTAGTAGACACCAGTGGCCTGCATCCTATTATTAACTCCCACTAGAACAGAACCATTGGACCAAGGGGATTTCTGCACATGTTGACTCAACCATCTAATAATTGATTTAATAGGTCTGCTCTAGTTAGGACTAACCAACAGGATTCTGGCCCAAATGTTTACTGCTTACCAGCTACATCTTTTATTCATACTGGCTCCCTTTAAAATGGGTAATATTATCTAGCAATTAGAAATGTAAGCACCATTTCTGTACGAAAACAAGTCCCAATGTAATAAAATATTCAAAAATTTAATCCCAGCTGCCTGTGGTCCAAGAGAGAGAGAGACCGCCCCCTCCGCTATAGAATGACTTCCCCACCCTTCCCAGACCATCCACCACTGTGACAGTCAGTAATGGAACACACTCTTTTCAACAAAGTCAGTTGGAATAAAGTAAAACTGTGAAATCTATTCATTCTCAAAGGCAAATAAGAGTGCATTTCTTCTGTAAACTCTGATTTAGCAAACTCTTATAATATTTTACTTCAGAGCAGTAGGTAAAATTCTGTTGCTGAAACAAGGCAAGCCTAGGCAGGAGACCATGTGCAAATGATATGTAAGATGTTCTGAACTCTTCTTTAAAGGAGACAGGCATAAAGCAGAAATTCTACACACACTTAACTAAGGCATCTGTGCAGTTTAAATATGTCTTGGGCTAGTGTGAGAAATAATAGTTTTATAAAATTGTGGAAACTGATGAGGCATATCTCTCATCATTTCAGTTGCTCATTACTCTGAGTAACAATGTACTAATGTGTTCTTAATGCCACATGATGGCGCATAAATGAATGGACATTGTCATTGTATGCACTACATGTGTGATAATCACATTTGAATGTCTAAGCTCCACAAAACATCAACACCGTCGGAAGACTGCTAAAAGTCATCCTGTCCTAATTGATGTAATTCACAAAATTAGAAATACTTAAGTGTAATTAACTCCAATTGATTTCATTGCTAATTAGACACTCATAAATTTACCTGGAATATACCCAATATGTTTCTTGCTGAAATGTGGAGTACAGGAGAAATGTTAATGGAAGAAAGACAGCTCCTAATTTTCCATGTTTTCTCTGTTTTATTGCATGTGAAAAAATTTATGTATGAAACACACACCACTTTTAGTAAAAATTACCCTATATTTGTAGGCGTTATGGAGAAGTGGCACCTCTCACATTTTTCAAAAATAATTGCTGAAATCATGGGTGCCAATGAACAAAAATACAGCAAAAATTTCAGGAGAATTATACAGGTGTCGCTTGGGCTTGTGCCTGCCCACAACTGTTCTCTCGTGGATCTAGTTATCAGCTATTTTTAAACTGCCAATTACAATCGCTCAAGGACTATGGAAGCTAAAATTGTCAACAAAAATTGTAAAACTGTAACAAAATGATCAGAATCTCATTTTGTGCAGATTGACCCTAACTACCCATTGGATTATTTAGCAGGACATCCATGCCAAGTTTCAGTGATGTTTGCTAGACATGACTTGAGATATTTCCATATATTGATGGGGAATGCCTATTCAGAATATGTGCTTTTTTTAAAAAAAAAATCTACATATGAAATATAAATATTAATTAATTACATTATAAAGCATTATTCAATACCCAGTAGAATGAATTCTTTCCAATGGAGTGCTGCTAAGAAACCACAAACTCACTCATCTCTTAAAGCTAATGCAGTTAATACTGTGTTGTTAAAAAATAAGTATTAACAAATCCAGAACCAACAGTAGCTAGATTTTAGAACAGACACTAGAACAGTGCTATTACCACTACCAGCTGGTATCACAGCATGTTGAAAAATGTATGATTTTCCCTTTTCACCCTCTTACTTGTGAGATTGTGTACTTGCATTCCAAAGCACCATAAGACAGGCTCATTATGCAAGGAACTCTCCTTTTACAGAAGGTTTATAGTTATGGTTAATTTTCACAGAGTACTAACAACAGATTTTAAAATACCATTTTGAAAATGCCAACAACTCATTTTGAAATGTATCAAGCAGTAGTTTTCCTATTATTCCCTTTAGGAAATGGTTTGGCCACAGAACATTGAAGAAGCAATTGCTCAGACTTTGGTAAATACCTTTTAATCAACATCTCTCCCCAGATCTGGATATTAGATGCAACTGTGAAGTTGAGTCTTTCTGGTGGTGGTGATGAAGGTTTCTCCCCATTTTTTTTTTTTTGAGTTGTACCTTTAGCACTTGTTTTCCTGACCAGGAAAAGATGATCTATAATACAGTGGTTCTCATGGGAAGTAGATGCAGGACTATCATTTGTATTTCCTCAGCCTTCAGTATAAACAGAAGAAAGTTGGCTAGGGCAGCGATCTACAGCATTTATCTGAAGGAAACTGGCGTCCTCCACCCCACTGCGTGATGGATCACCAAAAATACCCGTTGAGCCAGAGGGAAGATCATACACTGAAAGAAAAATATAATGACATTTAGAAAACCAGTCAGAGCAGTGGTGGGAAACTGTGGCAGGTCCCAGGACCAATTTTCTGCCCCTGAGAACCTCCAAGGGATGTAACAACCATGCACTTCACTTCCTGCCCCCCATCCACAAAAGACCTAGGCCCTTTCCACATGAGGGGGCTGCACTGCTGTGGGGTCAGGGTGGCAGCGGTTGGCTGGTCATGCCTCTGCATGATGTTGTTGCTGGCCTGCTGCCGTCTTGCCCCCAAGCAGCGCTCACATGCAGTATTTACAAAATGGAAAAACATCTGTTTTACACCTACCATTGCGCAGCACTGCTGCCCTTCCCGGCCATGCAGGAGGGCAGAAGTGTGCTGGCAATGCCTCCCTTTCCAGCACAGCAATGACAAGTGCCCGGCTGAGCTGCAGAGGGGAAGAGGCATGGCCAGCGCGCTACCCTTTGCAGCAACCCAGCAAGGTATGAAGGGGAGTGCTCCCTGTCGGAGCTGGAACAGAAGGACTTTGCAGAGCCCTGTCATGCGGAAATGGCCCTAAACATGGCTGAATGTCCACATCAGGATTTGAGAAATTGGGCTTTTAAAACACTGCCATGGGTTGTTGTTGCTGCTGCTGTTGTGATTAATTGTCATGAGGTTGCCTTTAGCTTATGGTAACACTATGAAGAAGGGATCTGTAAGACACCTTGTCATCAACAGCCCCACTCAGGTCCTGCAATTTTAGGGCTGTGGCTTCCTTAACTAAATCAATCCACCTGTGAGGCAGTCTTCCTCTTTCTCTACTGCCACCTACTTTACCAAGCATCATTGTCTCTTCTAATGAAATTTTGTATGTCCAAAACACAATAGCCTCAGTTTAGCCCTTTTGGTTCCTAGGGAGAGTTCAAGCTTGATTGCAAATTATTGAAAAGGTAAACTGCAATTTCTGCAGGATCCCCAGAGAGATCATATATCATTTGGGGGTGGAGGGGAAGGAAGGGGAGGGAGAAAAGGGATAATGTAGGTTGAGGGCTGCCAAAAAGTTTCAGGGAAATATATGTGGTCCCATTTTCACAATTCCCTACTCTGGAGTTAGAGTGAACTTGAAATGTTTTGTACAAGAGAAATCAGAGAGAAACTGCACTTTTCACAGATTCTTTCTGCACATTTGGAGAGAATATCTCCCCATGAGATGTCAAAGGTGTATTCAACAAGGAAGATGTATATCTGAAGTACTCCAGAGGAAAAAAAAGCAGCAGGTGTGTATATGGCAGCAGGGGAAGAGATGCAATTTAGAGAAGAGGTAGAATTTAATACTCTTTCCTTGTTTTTCCACTCCCAAGGTGCTGCCATAAGCTGATTTTCCATAACCCCCCCAACCATCTGACTATTAAGGTTTTGACTCTTACACCTGTAGGTTTACCTGTTTGTGGCTAAAATGACATTATAGATTTTCAAATTATATAGGATCAATTAATCTATGCATGCCCATCATGATTGCTTATGAATAAAGAAGTCCCCATTTTGAATCTCACTTCTAGCATTAATTCACTATGTGGTCTTATGCAAGTCACTCTCCCTCCCTCTCTTAGCCTCAGTCCGCCCCTCCCATTTGCAATATGGGGGTGCTAATACTGGCTTACCTTACAGAGGTATTGTAAAGATTACAGCTAGATAATGCATGGGAAAATTTTTGAACGGACATTATTAATGTTAAGCATTATAACGACGATGTGTGAAGAATTAATGTATTATTATTGGTTGGCAGTATTTATAAACTAGTTTCTCCCCCGGACTCATCAGATTCACACAGATTTCTGTATCACTCGGTATCACTTCAAATTTAAACACGTTTACCTGTTCCCATATTTGGCAAGAACCCAAGAGTTCAGCCTCTGTCCTCTGAAGTCCTCTACAGTTTAGAGTCTAAACTGGTCCTAATTAGGCAGCAAAAGGGCTAAAGAAAAAACTGAGTAGAATTCTATAATTTTTCCACTATAGTTCTTTAGCTTTCCTTGAACTGTGGATCTGTATCTTAAGACTGGTTCATATATCCATGTCCATTAGAAGTTATTGGAAGTTTTCAGTCCCTTCTTTTCTCTTCTTTTTTCACACCTGGCTATTTTGGTGAATGCTGGAACCACCTCCCATTTTGGTACCTCATTTCTAGGTTCTGAACTGCAGCAGCAAAACAAGTTGCATTTATTCACTAAAACAAATCATGAAGATGTAATCCCAGCAAGCTATTGGTTTGGCCCAGAAGGTGAAGAAACCCTAAGGAAGGGGCTATACTTGCTGATTGAGTTCAGAAAGAGGGGAAAGCTGGAGAGGAGAACTGCAGTTGCCAAAGATAACATGTAGGTGCATTTTCACTTTGAATAAGATAACTGGATTTTTAATTGTGTATTTAGGAGGAGACAAAGGGGTAGTGGAATTTCTGTTATGCATTAGCACCTACAATGGGCTCTCCTTATATGCAGGGGTTGTCTCCCAGGAACCCTGTGAATAGTGAAATTTGAGAAAGCTCGTACTGCAGGTAAGGAGGGGCTCATTGTATATTGCATGTTTTATCTGCAGCTTTCAGGTTGCATTCAAATGTTGCACTACTAAGAACAGACAGAAGAGATCTGAATCAAGTTCTGCACTGGCCAATCACTGAATGCATAGAACTTTGGGAACAATGCAATGTATCAAATTTAATATATATTTTATTATATTGTTGCTAAATACATATATTTGGATTTAAAATGAAATTGTGTTATTCAACTATAATTGGCCCCTAGAACCCCGGAAAAGGTACATGGGCATGGTGTGTCTTTTTCTAGAAGAGAAACATGCTTCCTAGGGGCTTCTTGGAGCATGATTCTCTTCTAAAACAAGGCACACAATTCCCATATGACTTGTTTAACTGCAGAAATCCAGTTTGTAGCCCCAAAGCCACTGGAAAGCACAGTTCTTCTATGAAACAAGGCATATACCGTATTTCCAGCATGTCTTGTTTTAGTGTAGAAATGCGATTGTGGGGGGAGGAAGTAGAATTTTTCCACAGCCAAATTTTGGTATAGTGAAGTACTGTCCACAGCAGGATCCAACAGGGTGGATTGGCTCCAAGACCCTAAAGCAGCCCACCTCTGGTCTCTTATATATTTCACCATGTTGCTATGTATTGTGTATTTGTCGTCATGATTTTAGCCTTAAATAGGGGGGGGAAAACCACTGTATGTTGGATGTATACAAAATTCATTCAAGAATGTACACATGCAACCACTACTCTAAAACTATTTACCATAGAATGATTCATTAAATAAGAGGATCACAACAGGCATTTACCTGTAATACCAGAATGTGCTGAAAATGCTCTGTGGAAAACATCAAGGCCTGCCTGCCCCACCGACGTGGGTACAAGACAGTCTTCAAAAGGAGGGATCATATTACAAGTTCCAACATGTTGTATATTTCTTTGATTGTCAGTATAATGTGGGGAACAGAAAGTTTGCAGTTGACCATAAACACCTAAGAAGGGAGAGAAAACAGAAAGGTATCAACTGTGTTTTTGATTGACATGTGTCCTGCATTCACACGAGTTTTATTATAAAGTTATCTTTGAGTTTGCTTTTTTCCCCCAGTAAAGTTTCAGCAATCTGTTCTCAGCTATTTTAAAGCTTTGCTAAATCTAAACTCAGATGCCACAACAGCAATTAATTGTCCTGACATTTTCATGAGAATCCTCCCTTAAAAATAGTAATGTTCACAAACATGACCTTCTTTAACCTTCAGAAAGTTAATCTTTTCTTTGATTGTTCTTTGCTTAAGTAAACAGGTACATCCTTAAATGGCATCCATAGGAACAAAAATGGACACACCTTAACACGGAAATGAAGGATGCTGACAGGAGCTGAAAAAGAGGGCCATCCTGCCAAGCCCTGGGTGGTTTCATTGAAAACTAGAATCCCTTCATTTTTTAAAAATTCCAGCCCTGTTTTGGGAAATGAAGTAACGATACTCTGTCATGTTTTGTATCTTGGATTTTGAGCAAAAAAAACCCCCAAATCAACCAAAGAGGAGCTGTTGATGATACCAAACAGTCTCCTACTGCTTCTCTTTAAAGGAACACTTCAGAAAGCACCGGTGACAGAAACCAAGATGGTGCCATTCTTTTAAAAATATCTGTGTGTAATACCACACAAAACAGACACACATCTGAACCAAAGCAGCTAGTCCTTAATGTATGTGGGAAGAGCCTCGAAAGGAGGCCAGGATTCTGCATCAGAGGCTGCAGTTTGTAACTTTATGATGATGTAGTTATGTTTCTGACACAATACAAAACCCATCCAGTGAATTGTGACAATGCATATATCCAGGCATCCTGCATGCTGTCCCACTTTATAAAGGGAGGCCCTGTTACGTGACAAGACCCATCGCACTAGGGTGGCTGTGCTGGCACAGTGGTCCCAAAGGCATAGCCACATCTCTGCTCCCTTCCTAAGAATATGAACATCGTGCAATAGAACAATTCAACTTCACGTGATTATAAATCAGTTTGCAATGATGTAACTACCTAACAGCTACAGTTATACTGTATGCCTGCCTACTTAGTTACATCTGCATAACTAACTAAGCATAACTTTCTTGCTCACCTTAAAAGTCAGCATCCAGACTGAGTGAAGATCTGTTCAGCTTCTGATCAGGATGCAAAGAGGGTGATGTTTCCACTTCCATCCTGCCAGTAAGCTAGGCTGTGACAAGGAATTGTGACAGGGGTCCTGCTTCTGATCATCACAGCCTTGCTTACTGGTGGGGGAAGGGTTGGAAGTGTCATCCTCCTTGTGTCCCAATTGGAAGCTGAATGGACCTCTTTCACCTGATCCAGCTTCTGGTTCTTAAGGCAGGGTGGGTTGCATTGACATAGTCTCACAGAACAGAGAGTAATTACAGATCTGTAACTCTGGGTTACAAATCCATGACTACAATACTGAATACCAGCCATTATTTATAAACTGGAATGTGTGTGAAGGGCGGGGGGGGGAAGCCTAGCACTTCAAAAATACTTGTTGGACAGTGATCATTTTATATTTATAATTTACATTCTTATTTCTTGGAAGCAAGCAGAATGCTTACTCCATTACTCTTTTTTCTTTCTCTTTTTGGACTTCTCTCCACCCTCCACTTCACATTTGGCAATCATATGTCAATCAGCATTATCCCAAGAGTATTTGGGATTCAGAAGAGGGTATTGTAAAAAGGCATAAGCCGGGAATGAGCGTGGAGCAATGTAAAAGAACATTTTCAGCTTGGCTTTTCTTGTGCTTTGCCAGCTGGCTTCAAGTACCAGAGTTGGAAATAGCTGTTTCTGGTAACTGCTGTGTGACTCAGCTGTAAACTCACACAGAGTGGCCACTGCTGGTTGGGACTGCAGTTATTTTTAAGAATGCTTTTCAAGTAAGCACAAAGCACCATTGAGAGTAATGAGCTAAAAACTGTTTTGGAAAGTTGTTGTTTTCTATTATTTTACTACAGCTATTTTTCTTCTTAAATGTCAGCATGGAGGAATAGGGAGAGGAGGATCTGCTGTAAATAGCCAATGCAATTTGCAATCAGTTGATTTAGGGAAAGAACCCCCATCTGACAAAGTGGGAAGGGGAAGGAGGAAGCATTTCTACAATACAGAGTTAAAGCAACTTGCCCCCAGGTTATCATAACTCCTACAACAAGTGTAGATAGCTATACTGCACTGCACCACATTTTGATGCAAATAAAAGTTTCCCAAGGTGACACTGATGTGATATGAGGGATACTGTACTGTGAAATATATAAGCATTTCCTTATTACACTGGAGTAGCCTGATTTGGAGGACTGAACAGGTACAAGCAGAGAAGACTTGGTGCCAAGACTGCAAAATGTGACATTTTATAGTGCTTTCTCTTTTGTACAAAAGAATGTAGGGAGGGGGAAGTTGGAGGGAGAGAGAAATGTATAACTAAAGCCCCATAACCAGGGAAATAGAGAACCAACAACTACTAAAGCAAAGGAAGGTTCTGGACTCATATTTTTCATGGCACTATGTGCTGAGTAGGATCATTGCATGAGTGCAGCATGAGGTTGCTATACCAGCAAGCAGATATTAGCATCTCAGTAGGAAATTATGGTGTACAACTGGGCCGTTAGCGGTTAATGTGGAGCAGGGGTAAGCCCTGCAGATGTGTTTTGCCTACCACTGCCATCAGCCCTTGCTCGTACAGCCAATGGGAGCTGTAATCTAAAAGCTTCAAAAGGGTCACGGTTGCCCACCCCTGCTGCAGGAAACTCAGAGCTTCTGAGTGCCAAATTTCAACCCTCTGTGGGCTACAGTGGCCTCAATGGGCCAAAGGTGCCCCCATCTTTTAGATGATGTCCTAGGCCATTTTATGTGATTTCTTAGGAACAATTTAACCATTCTAATGAAATTTGGCAGTTGCCTTTTATGGTGGGATGGCATGAAAAAGACTGTCCTATTTGCAAACGTTGGCTGCTCCTGGAACAAGGAAAGACAGGCTATGCACTGCTCAGCCGTGAATATCTATAGGAGTTGAGAGTTGTAGTAGAAAGGACAATGAATGTGAAAGCCAACCAACTTTTTATTACATTAAAGCAGAAGAATATTTCAAGTAAAATCTAGAAGTAGCAATTAGCTTGGACGGAAACAATATTTTAAAAATATTTGAAAAATGGTTGAAAACTTATTTTTTGAATGTCAAGAAACTCTACCAAGAAGAATTCTGAAGTGATAAGAATCTTTGCAGTTCAGGACTTATTCTGCATAAAAGTTGAACATGGCTTTTTTGTACAGTAAACAACATTATCTGTGCAGGAAACAGTATTTTTTAGGTGGAAAATAATATTCCAGCACAGAAATATTAACTCCTGTGCAGAAAATATTTTTTCTTCTGCATAAAAAGGCTACAGTTAGGAATTCCTCCTGCATAAAATTTGTGCATGGTTGATTTGCATGAAAAACAGAATTTTATGCGCAGGAATTAATATTTGTGCATTGAAATATTATTTTCCACATAGAAAATGCTGTTCCTTTCACAGATAATGATACTTTCTATGCAAAACAATCACATGTGAATTTTGTACAGAATAAGTCTTGAACTGCAAATGTTGTTGTTGTTGTTGTGTACCTTCAAGTCACTTCCAACTTAATGGCAACCGTAAGGTAAACCTATCACAGGGGCTTCTTGGCAAGATTTGTTCAGGAGAGCTTTGCCTTTGCCTTCCTCTGAGGTGGAAAGTGTGTGACTTAAGGTCACCAAGTGAGTCCCCATTGCTGAGTGGGGATTCATGCTCTGGTCTCTAGAGTCATAGGCCATTTCCGCACTACAGTCTCCTCTCGGAATGGGGATGCACTGACGCCAGTTCGCAACCATGCTATTGCATGATATCACTGTGGTTCCCCTCCTATTGCATCCCTAGCTGTTGCCATTGCACATTATACTAATACTGGAAAAAAATCCAGTAATAGGCCCCTTTTGCACAATGATCGCGTCAGCTGGGACCATACAGGAAGGGTGGAAGCACTATCAAGCACTAGAAGAGGCCAGCTGCACTGTGGAAGGAAGAAGCGTGTCCCAAATATGGCCTTATCTGCCAGCAGCCAGCCGGGTGTAGAGGCAAGCATTCGGGACACGCTCCCATCCCAGCAATGGCACAGAAGGATGATGCTGGGAGTTTGCAGGATCCAGATATGGTGTGGAAAGGGGCATAGTCCGAGGCTCAAACCACTACACCACACTGGCTTTCAAACAGCCTTCGAAAATTTCATGGTTTTTGAAGACTTTCTGACAGTGCAAAAAAAATATTGAAATTACTCATTGCTACCTTCAAGAAGAAACTTAGTGAAGAAATACATACCTACAATTCACTTAGCTGAATTTTCTTTCACATTTTGGGTAAGATGTAAACATAGACAGTGGGTATATTTGGATAAGTCAACATGCTGTTTCAGGAGACACTTCTCTGCAAGGGTGAATCCACCCACCCCAGCTTCTGAAAGTGGCCAGGAGTAATGAAACATCACTCTTTGTCTCTCAAAATGGTGGCCATGGCAATGCAATGTGGCCCTCCAGGGCCTAGGAGAAGCCAAAAATGTCCTCTGAGTCCTGGAATAGGCCCACCTCTGGACTATGTAATCTCTCTTTTTCTCTCTTGATCAATATGAGTGTGTTTGTGTGCAGGCAATAATTCACCAGTCTTTTTGTTGAAAGTTCTCTAGAAGGTTTCCTCCTTGCCAAGTCCCATTTAAAAGTGCCTTTCAGGCAATGCTGGCATTCTCAATGTATGTAGTGAATGTTGAGACTGTGGCACTAACTCCCAGATGGTCTGATGTATCCAATCCAAGACAGCTAATGTTTTGTTTTATTGTATTTCCCTGATTTAATGAACCAGCATCATTACTGGTAAGCCAGATGTTCCCAATCTCCCTCCCCACTTTTTAAATAATCACCACCCATCTCTGTTTAGATTTATTTGATACCATTAATTACTCATCCACTTTACAAGGCAAATCCCAGCTGCAAACATAAGAATTGTAAATCACAGGGTGTCACAAGTACTGTAGGGCACAGTGAGTCAATACAAGCATCTATTCAAACGTATATGTGAAAAAAATTGCTTCTTTTCTTTCTCAAGTATGTTTTCAAGTGCTGCAGCCAAAGATCAGTGATTTTCAGATACAAAACAAGTATAAAGTATTGTCTCCTCTTTTGTCATCCACACACATGCAGGGAAGGAAAAGAGAAAAAAAGAAGTTAATGGAAGCTGACTAGAGAATGTATGCAGACATTGGAGACTGGGGTTCATGCAACAACATGAAAAACAGGTACAAATTCTCTAAAGAAGAAAAATTTGAAGACTGTCTAGACAAAAGCTCCAAGTGATACCAGATAATATGTACTGCTGTCTATGTTTATTTACCATACAGCAATTGATTCCATAGATCTACTCTAACTGGAACTAGTAATTGGATTTAGGTTACCTCCCACACACATACATATGCAAGATCTCTAATAGAATTCAGCCTGTATAGACTTAATGATTTAATCTTAGCAGACGTTGTCTGATGAAGACTGTGCCAGCTGGGAAATGCTGGGCCTTTGCTACTGCTGAACAGAAAGCAAACAGAACAGATGAGCTTCCTGGACTTTTGCAAATATTGCTCTGTTCTCTTGCCTTCTGGAATAGTGGAAGTTGGCTCATTACAACAGTTGCAGCTTCTCTTCAGCTGCTCCACTGTAGAGCCCAAAGAGGGACTTAAAGCATACTGACTGAGAAGAATCTTCTTTTCTTCTAACTATTGATTGTTCAGTATTGCAAGTCCTTGGTATAAAGCAGCCTTTCCGCATACAGTACTCGCTAGATTTTGTTGGAACACTACATACATGAAAAGCAGAAGTCCAATGGTGCAGGCCCTGGGGAACTCTGCCTACTGAGTATCATTCACTGCTACACACAAAACTCCAGAGACAGGTGGAAGTTCCTGGTCCGTGGCACTGGGCTCAGTGCTGTTATCAGGTGCAGGAGAAAAGAAATTGGAAGGTATGATTTTATCTAGCATATGAGGATGGAGGCACAAATTGTAAGTATTGTGTCCACCCTGGAAGCAACTGCAAGAACCCTGGGAGAAAGAGGAACAGCCTTAGACTTGGGTCTGAGGTGCACCAATGCATCTCAACCACCTTTATTCCAGTATTACTTCATGCAAGCAGCAAGCAATACCATCCATGGAATGATAGAAGCAAACTTGCTTCTGTTCTAATGACACATCTGAGAAGAAATTCTATCCTCCACGTTTTCAAAGCTAGTTTTTTTTTCAAGCTTTCTATAAACACAGAAAATAACTGTCACAGTGCCCTTTTAATCTGGGCTGTATGATGATGCACAATACCATGTTACCATTATGTGTGGTGTTGTGTTAGCACTAGGACATTGTTAGCATGGGGATTACATGGTATTGTGCTGGCACTAGGACTTCCTGTCCATTTGCTCATGTAACTGACTAAAGAGAACCCTTCCTGTGGGAGTTACTGCAAACAGGAATTAAATGCAAGTATCTTGTTATTTGTAACAAGTTGCCAACTGGGAATGGCAGCTTCACCTTTATAAACTCAATGGGTCTACTCCATCAAACAAACAAATCCCAGGCTTAAGTGCATTACTTTGCTACTGATAGCCAACTAGCTCCAAGGTAATTGTGGAACATAGAATTAACTGTAACAGAAGAGATCATACCATATTGCCTAAATTACATTAATGATAAAGATGTGCAAATTTCCCAGCATGTGGGAGCTTGAATCAACATGGAAACCCTTATGCACAAAACTGAAACATTTTATAGTTAATCAAATATCAGGTGTGAATTAACCATGAAGATGCCTTTAAAATGTCTGTAAATGTTCACATCTTGGGCCCTTTCTGTAGCTTACCTTCTCATGCTCCTGGAGTGTGGGCCTTGCTTGAAAAGCCTGGGCAGGCAGGCTCTCGCAAGCCTCCTGCTTCCCTGCTGCTCGGGCTCCGCAGCTCCTTCCTGCTCATGCAAGAGCCCCGCCCGCGCCCTGCCCCTTCCTTCCGCAGTGCAGCCTGGGAGTTGTAGGCTGCACTGAGGAGAGGACATGCGACAGTCCCGGCTCCAGAGGCTCCGCACTGCAGGTGAGTGTGGCCCAGGCCCAAGAGCCTTGTGCAAGCGCAGCTTATTTTTGGCTAAAAGTCGAAAATAAGAAAATGCGTATTTGCTGCGCTTGCAGGCCTTGAGCGTGGCGGAAATGGGAATGCGTCATGCAGACCACTCCTGACATTTACGCGATGCTCAAGGGTCCCTTTCTCTTGTAAACTGCCATGCGAAAAGGGCCTTGGTGTTTTAGGTGAAGAAGTTACATTTCCCTTCAAATGGAGGGCTTCCATCCCTTGTAAAAGGTTCTC
This sequence comes from Ctenosaura bakeri, assembly GCA_948474755.1. Classification (NCBI taxonomy): domain Eukaryota; kingdom Metazoa; phylum Chordata; class Lepidosauria; order Squamata; family Iguanidae; genus Ctenosaura; species Ctenosaura bakeri. Next base: position 694,171 of record CAOLHI010000100.1, read on the forward strand.
CCTTGATTTTTTTTTCAACAACTGGAATTATTTTTCTAACTAAAAAGATTGGGTCAGGCCATCAAACTTGGCCATCAAACATAATAAAATAATCAAGCCTGCACGTATGAGAAACATTAGCCATTATCTCTTGAACTTGAACTTTATATTTAAAAGCAGTAACAATTTGGCCTACCACAGTGGTTCTTAATCTGTGCTCTGTGCACTCCTGACAGGGGGCTGTAGTGTCCTGACAGGAGGTCCATGAAGGCTTGAAAAAGTGTTATGAGCTTTTACAGTTAAAATAGAAAGGAAGGAAGGAAGACAGACAGATGGTCATACTGAGCAGGAGCCTTTTGCTGATGATAAACATCATTTGTACAAAATTTCATTACAATATCTCAAATCATTCAAAAGTTGTGGAAATTATGGTTTGATAGCAAAATAAATAAATATCCAGCACTTGCTACTTCTGCATGCAGTGAGAACATGCAAGTGAATAAGAAAGCACATGGCATTTCTTGCTATTGCATTTTAAATCCCGAGTTCAGCCTTGGTGATCCACAGCAACAGAAAATGTTTAAAGGGGGTCCATAGTAAAGATAAGCTTAAGAACCGCTAGCCTACAAAGTAAAATAAATAACTCTCACAAACTGTTCTGCCTCTCAGACTAATGCTCTAATAGCGCAATCCTCTGCATGTTTTTCCAGAAATAACTCCTGTTTTCAATGCCACTTACTCATCAGTAAGTGTGTTTAGTATTCTGGTTGAAGGAAGGCGGCTGCATATCTTATCAATGGTATAAATTTAGATAGAAGAAATAGAGTATCATGTAATAAAAGTCTTTAAGGCAAATGAAAATGCTTCCAGCATTATCATATGCCATTAATCTAGTAAAGAGAATGTAAAGAAAAGAAGCTATTAACCTTTATCATCATTCAGACTTCCTACACACCTTTACAGAAAAACAATCCCAGCCACTAAGCCAATAGATACATTCAAATGTCAGTCTCAGCAATTGGTTTCCTTATCTTATACCACAAGAAAAGAAGTTTCACAGCTGATTGAAAGTGGCAACTCTGCTGCATGAACAATGCAATAAATTCGTAAACTGCACAACAGAAATGCAGTCCCATGTTTGTTAAGGGAATAGATCTTGAACCCTGGTTTAAGCTGATTATTTGCATATGCCTGGAAATACTAGTGATATTTCCTCCATTGCCAGGGAAGACTCAGCCTGCAAAAGTCACTTTTTTTGGACACCCAACATACAGAGTCCCTCAGCCAGGAAAAGTCTGGAAATTTCACTTGGAAGTACAATGTGGGGAAGATATTGGTGCTTAACTATGGTAGGATAATTCTGGGAACTTGGATTGACTGTGGAGGTTCCCCTTTAAGAATACAATGCAGGATCCTTGGTTAGATAATCTGTTTTACCATACTGCTTTATTTCAGTATATTCTGCTTGTATACTTGTAAATGAACATATAGCACAAAGACACCAGATATCTCCATGGCGACAATATCTATAAAATGTCATCCCTGGAGTTTCCTAAGATTTGGGGAGAGGGAGTGAGTCTTGCAAATTCACCCTAACGTGCATCCAGACTGATTGAAAAGTCCCAGATTTTATTTCTGTTCTTTCTGCTGTTATACTAGGTTAAAATAAATCTGACCTGGTGAACTGATATTAAAATTTTTCTGATTGTACTGGGAGCTGACAGAAAATATTCCAGGATAAACAAAAGGTGTATGCATCTCCAAAATAAAATTGGAAAGAACAGGAACAAACTTTGTGATCTTTTTAATCAGTTTGGAGGTGCCCTTAAATATACAGAAGTGAAACAATGCAAAGATTGATTTGAGTTGCCTTAGACCATTTCCGCACTAGACTGATATAGTGCTATTATTCCACTTTCAACCTATGGAATCCTGGGGTTTGCAGTTTAGGGAGGGGTCTAACAATTTGGTGCAGCTTAGCTGCAGCAATATTTTATGTGATGTAAATAGGCTAATTTGGCCCATTATATAGCTTGACCAACTTGTTATAAAAGGTCACACCTAATCTTGATTCAGGGTATCCTTTTTACTCCAGGATAAAAAGATGGGTGATTTAATAGTGAAAGGCTTCACCCTCAAATCCTAGCATACTTTCTTAGAGAGTACTATGCCATGCCCATGACAGTCCTACACACTATTACTTTGATTCAATGTCCCAGTTCTGTCTAAACATTAGCTGGTAAGTCTTGAGGCAGGAATGAGAAAGATATGGCTTTTCAGATGTTGATGGACAGCAACACCCATCATCTATGGCTCACCACCTTTGCTGTGCCTCGGGGCTCAGGGGAGAGAGAGTAATGTGTTAGGACACAAAATGTAAAGTTTCAACTGATATACTCTGCTGAAGTGGAAAGAGGAGAGTCCCAGTCCTCTATATTAGGACTCTCCTGTCTGTCTGGGCTAGTGGGCACATTCTGAGAAAGTTTTAGAAAACCAGAGGTACAGACTATTCACAAAATGGATGCTGTTATGGGTAATGCCAATCACAAGGCACAAAGCACAAATTTCACAGAAAAGGAAGATGTTGAAACCAAATTAAAACCAACCTGTCCAAGAACCTGAGGCAAAGATGTGGTTTGAACCTCAGAACACAAAACCTTTCAATCTAATTTTCTGGTCTAATAGAAAAACACTTACTGGCTTCCACTCTTCCTTTTTCCAAAGCAGACAGCAAGAACTGCTGCTTCCCTATCTTCTTCCTGCTGCTTACTCAATGTACAGAGGTGAAGAAGAGATGCCTTTGTACATCTGAGTGTGGATCTAAAAGAGAAGCAGCAGCTAACTGAAGCCTCCCCAAATTCCCATTGCTCTCAGCACTGCCTGGACCTGTAGAAAGCATAACAGATTTTGCACAGTGATGATGAATTTTCTTTAGCAGTGGTGCCTGTTGCTGGTGCAATAATAGCGAGTAACAGCAGTGCAGCGCGTACACTTTTTCTTTTTTCTTTTCTTTTTTTGAATCAGAAGCAATTACTTGTAGAATTAGTCATTCCTTTCCTGCCAGTGTAAGCAGCTGTCAAGCACTGAAAAAGTACATTATGAAGTGGAGTATGGTGTAGCTCATATGAAAGGTTATTAGGCTTTTATTTGACTGCAACATCACTTCAGTTGCAACACCCACTGATTTCATTGAGCTTTTAAGATCTTCTGTTTTTTCAACATAGGAAACCATTTACAACCTGTTTTGTTCAAAAGTCTTTTTTTTTCTTTTTTGGTACAGCCAATTTAAACCTAGCTGACAAGTTTAAGATTATGTGTTTAGACAGAAAAATGTCACTATTGTTTGGTAGCAGATTGAGCTGAAAGTTCAGCAGCAAGAGCTATAGCCCTCTAAATCATGTGAAGACCCATAAGAACTGTAGGAGGCAAAGGCTAACAGAGTTTCCCCATTACCTGATATATTTACCAAATAGACAGGCTGATGAAGTTGCTCCATGAGATTCTTTAAATGAACTGTAATAACATAACCCAGGACAACAGTACATTTTTCTTCCTTTTTCTAAAGCTATAGAGAAAATTAACAAATATTTTTCTACTTTTAAAGAAAACATAGGAAAAAAAGCAGCATTATAGTTCTCCATTTGCTGAAGTAGAGGAGTTGAATGGGAAAAAGTGATCTACAGAACAAAGATGTCAGCCCAGTGAAGAGGTTTGGAAGATGATGCTTTGCAACTCTTGCCATAAGTGGTTGGAAGTAGATAGACAGACAGACAGACAGACAAATAATTGTCAGCACCTCATTCTAGGGGACACGGACACACAAAAAACACACACACACATTTTGCAGTGGTGAGTAATGCAGCTTAAATCAAATATTGCACCAGTGGATGCCTACTAATGGGATGGAACTGCCCACCACATTTGCTCCAGAGGATTTCCCAGCTCTCTGGGGCAGATTTCTGTGTGTGCTGAGAAGGTGGAGCGGGGGCGGGGGGGAGGAGAGAGAGAGAGAAGTGCCCCCTTCCCAGTTTTGATGATGGAAGCATCTTGCCTCTGGGAGTTAGAAGAAGAATTAACTGAATAATCTATACAAACTACATAAACTGAATGTAGGCAAGCACTCTGTGCTTTCAAGAAGATCCCAGATATAGGCCATTTCCGCACTACACTGTTATAGTGCTATTATTCCACTTTCAACATTCTGTGGAATTCTGAGGTTTGTAGTTTACTCAGGCCAAAGAGCTCTCTGGCTGAGAATTCTAAATGTCCCTTCCTAAACTGCAAACCCCAGGATCTCACAGAATGTTGAAAGTGGAATAATAGCACTATAAAAGTATAGCACAAAAATGGCCTTCAACTCCAAACTTTTTTTTTTTCCGGAAAAACAATTGACTACATATTCTTGTTTTAATGGAAGAAAGACAACAAGCTCTGTCTGCTCATGCTGAATCCTGTTTTGACATCCATGTAGGGCAGAAGCATGCTTTTAAAAATAAAAAGGAAGATCAAGATTTTATATTTTCCCCCAATGTCTAGTTTTATAACTCTTTCTATTTGCCGAGAACAGTGGATATACACAGCTTGAGCAAACACAGGCCCCAAAGAAGTCTTAAAGCCTATTCAATTATTTAAAATTGCTAAAGATTGGAAGTATGAATTTGGGACACCCATGAGTACACACAACCAATGCTTTGAAAACATCAGTCTCTACTTTGCAACTTTATCAATAAAGATCTGGAAACAACTGTTTTCGGAACATTTTAACATTTTAGTTTGTGTCCTTACCACAGATATAGAATAAGGATGGGACAATTTACTAACTTACCTTGGATCTGGATGCTGTTCGGCTGGAGGGATGGATGTGTTGATGGCTCATATGTCTTCAAATGGGTTCCCACAAGTTGTTGGCTATTGGAACACTGTTGTGTCCTTTTCTGCATCAAAGGAGGGGGAACAGAAATTCGCCTGGGGCTTATATGAGGAGGAGAAAAAGGAGCAGATGCTGAGAATCTGAAAAATTAAGAAAACAATAAAACACAATTATAAATGGTCAGACATGGGTCATATCTGATTGTATACAACCCTCAATACTTGTTTTCCAATGCAACAGAGTGCAAAAAGACAAAGAGTGATATGCTGGATATTAGTATATATAGTAAAACAATGGAAATGGAACTATAAATGTTTTTATTGCTGTTCTATTAAATTCCAGATCAGATGCTACAGCAATGATGTTTAGCCCTAGTATGCAGTGCATCAGTTAGAGAGCCACCATCTCCCCTACATTTCATCTATTGCAGGATGTTTGTTCTATGGGAAAACACTGGAAGAGAAAAGACCAGGTAGCAAGGGTCACCACTGATTACCAGAGGGACAGTGTTGCATTCCCATCCCATCTGGCCCTCCTATTTCTATTCCACATCTACTAAGGTTCACCCTGAAGATAAGCTCTACATGGAATGGTCAAAGAATTTTCATCCCCATATGTGTGTTATTTATTTATTTAATTTTCTATCCCACATTTCTCCCAAGATGTGACTCATCTTGTTTCTCTCAAGATGTGATTCATCTTGTTTTAATTTGTCCATTTATTCTGGATGCCTATGTCATCTCTCAATGACTCTTTAATGACCAATATTGCAACCATCCATCGCCATTTCCTCATATATTCTTCGCCTCCATACCAGTGTGTGTATAAATATCTACCAGTGGGACCTACACTCCAAGCATTTGAAGAAAAGGGCTAGCATCCACAAAAGCTGATATGTAACATCTTTAACTTAACATCTTTAAAGGAGCCTCACAATTTAACATTTCCAAGGCACCTCAAGACTCTCTTGTTATTTTAACAGGGGCACAGAATCCATGAATTACAAGTTTGCTTTAGAAGACATGAAGGCAGAAGGAACCAATGAAGCTTCTCTTGACACCCTCCTAGTCTATACCTCCAACCCAAATCCTGCCATGACAAATGAAATCTGTTCCATCTTGTTTTTTTCCTTCTTTAGTTCCAGATCTGATTCTTCACTTGTTAGGGGTTTGGAGGTGCGGGGGAAAGGCTAGTGGAGCATCCCACTTTCTTGTATCAGCACAGAAAGAACTGGAATACTGTGTCCAGTTCTGGGCATCCTAGTTCAAAAGGGATATTGACAAGCTGAATGGTGTCCAGAGGAGGAGGATTAAGACAGAAACAAGTCTGAAAACCAAACCCTACAAGGAACATCTTAGGGAGCTGGGTGTGTTTACTTTGGAGAAGAGAAGATTGAGTGGTGTTATGAAAGCCATCTTTAAATATTTGAAGTGATGTCATGTAGAAGATGGAGTTAAGCTTGTTTTCTGGTACTCCAACAGCTACGACATGAACTCATGGGTACTTTCCTGGAGGTAATAACTGTTCAACAGTGGAACAGGCTGCCTCAGATGATGATGGACTCTTCATTTTTGGAGGTCTTTAAACAGAGGTTGGATTACTATCACTCAGGAATGCTTTAGTTATATATTCCTGTATAGCATGAGGTTGCACTAGATGGCATTTGCAGTCTCTTCCAACTCTATGATTCAATGAATCTCTACTTTTACCTGCCTGTTCAAGTACAAGAAACTAACCTACCTCCTTAAGATAAGGGAGGGGAAAATTTAGGACTAACTTGGCCCATCAGTAGTCCCTATCCAGTTCAGGAAAAGTATGGAAGACACCCCCTCATCAAAGCCCCTTTCCCCAAGGATTCACCTCTCCCATGCAATTCACCTTCCTAGTCAGAAACAGAGGAAGAGGAAATCTCCCTGTTACCACTCATCAAAGATCAGAGATAACAATAATGAGTTTTGTCCGTCCTATATCCCCCCTCACTGAGGCAAGCATGAGAATGGGGAAGATTCCCAGACCCAAGGATCAGCTGCAGGTGCATTCCTGGACTCTTGGAGTTGGTTTCACTTTGATGTTACCATTCAGTGTGGGGTTACAGTTGCCAGGTTGGATGGGGCTCCTGTAACTTTAATCTTCAGCAGATCATTGAGCAGACTGTGGTACCTTAAAGCTCCGTCAAGTGAGAGGAAGATACCTGTCCTCTCTCACCTGCCAAACCTGAACTTTCAGTCACAATGTCCATTTCCAACACAGCTACTGCCTTGCTCGTTGGGGGGCATGGAGATGCTGGCAACAAGAACAGAGCTGTACACTCATCTGAGCCCCCTCCTCCCACTCTTAGATATCAGATATAGATCGTAATCTGATATAGATGAAGCCACGTATGCTACAGTAAAAAGCTTCAAGCTTCCATAACCAGAACCTATATCTTCCATAAAGCAGGACTGTCAATCTTTGAGAAGCTTTGGAACTGCTTTTTTTTTTTTTTTTTGTATTACTTCTCTCTCTGCCTTTTTTGTCTTTTCTGATTCATAGTAAAAATTATTCATTCACTTTCAGGGATCAGAACAATGCACGTATAGCTGCCTTTCTTATGTAAAGATTTCTGGAATATCACTGTGTGTGTGTGTGTGTGTGTGTGTGTGTGTGTGTGTGTGGAGAGGGCCCTTGCACAAATTTCACCTCTGAAAATCCAATCAATGAAAAATGACTTTAACTGTCAGCCAACAACTAGGGGGAAAATCCTCTAGAAAATCTTCACATAAAAGCACAGTTTTGAAGATTTCAGGCGAGATTTAATGTCCAAGAAAAGCTTCCCAATGATAATACAGTATTTTGTATAGCTAGGCAGGTCTTTTTAGTAGACTTTAGTGCTCTTTGTAATGATTTATGAATCTCCTCTTGAATTCCTGGCTTGCTCAAGTTGGTGACTATAGCATTTTACTTATATTGCTTTCCCATCTCACAAAAGAGAAAGTTGGCCTTGCTTCACTCCAGATTTGTCCCCAAATAAATCACAGTGTGTTACTGGGGAAACGGCAAATTAAATTTTGCATGCATAACAATCAATACCAGCTTGTAACCACCAGGAAACTGGTACTAGAAATTGTGACCATGCCCTGCAGTCCACACAAGTAATCACAAATCAGATTATTACTTTTCCTTTTTTTTTCCCCAAAGAAAGAGTTCTGACTTCAAAGCCTGAGATGATCAGCTCATACAAAGGTATATTATTTACTTCTTTAGTGCCCAGAGCCTGGCTGTGGAGTTAGTAATGGACCCAGTGTATGTGTGTGACAGTAAAAACCTGATTAAAGGCCTCATTTAATAATGCCAAAGACAGAAGTATTCTCACCAACGTATTACATATGAAAACAGGGACAGTTTTTTAGGTTTATTGCTATAACTTAAGCTATCCACTGACATCTCATTAATCAGATTACTTTTTTAAAAAACTGAAAACATAAACACAAATTAATCAAATGCAACACAACACTAGCATATGATCAAACCATAAAAGTAGATTACAATCTGAAACTAAAGCATAATGCTAGCCTGCCACCTTCCCATAACCTGATCATAAAGGGAGCTAAAACAAATGCATTTATCTCTTCCTTCTATATTATCCTTCCTAATTCTCCCAGCACAGTTCCTCTGCCCTTGCCACATTATTGCTGGGTGTTTTCTTCTTGCGGCTGCACGTGACATTTGTTTACTGTACCAAATCTTGCTCCAGCTTCTAGAACATGTGTTTCAGCAGTTTGGCTGCAACATTTCCATTCTCTCTAAAATTTCACAAATGAAAACCAAGAAATATATGATCAAGCAACATCAGAATATAGTCAAGATGGCAAAAATTACTGATGAGAGAAAAGCACACAGGTTACCATAGGCTGCTGCAGTTTGATTTTGCGTGAGTCTGCAGGGAAGAACAAGATTCTGCTCCCTCCTATCCTCCTTGCTGTGCTGAATTAACTGAATTTGAATTCAGTTTGGAACAATTGAAGTAAGAGAGAAAGTGGGAGGAGAAGAGAGAAACTGGGACATTTTAAAAGCAGCTGAGGGAGTAGGACAGCAAAGGATTAACTGGGACTGTCCATGACAATTTGGGACAGTAGGAGGTTATGTATTTCATTATGATTGAGTATTCTCCAAAAATTAAAAATCCTTTTAATATTAAAAATAAAAATGTCTCTGTCCACAGGCCTATAATCCAGAAAGGTTTTTTTTTTTTTAAAAAACAAAAACTTAAAAATGTATTAACAGATGGCTTAATCTCACAGTAGACACGGTTGTGTTGCCTACAAGAGAACTGCTGTTACACAGACATGCCAAACATTATTTGGTATCTTGAGTAGTCATTACAACTAGAGAGAACAGAAACCAATGCCCTGATATGTTTTACTCAGATACCAAAGGAAAGGAAAAAAAACAACATAGCCACATCTGGATCATGTTGTATAATGCAAAAAAGAGCAATAGGTTATATAGCTATATAATAAAATATGATAATAACTTAAATCTCACAAACTGCATAATGTAACATGGCAGTTCAGGTTCTATATTGGGGTGGCCAGTTTCTGGGGCAGGGGAGCCATTTCCCACCTTCTTCCAGACCTCAGTGTGCCACCCCTGACTCCCAATTTTTAAAAAAGGGATCACTTCCAGTTTCTTTTAAAAAGGGCATTTCAGATCCTAAGCAAGGCAGCTGAAATAACCTTTGAATGGCTAATCATATTCTCTATTCTCCATTATTTAGGGCATGTTTTTCTCCAGCATAGGGAGTTTAAGCTGTAAAGGGTAATTTTAGTTGTCAATTCTAAATAGTAGAGCTGTTTATTCTGTGATTCTTAATGATCTGAAGGGCATCTGTTTCCTATTTTTAACATTTTTTTGAATTGAAATAATTAAAAAGTAACACACGAGTAGCACATTATGAATAATGAGTAATGCACTACCTTCTAAAAATTAACACTAACACTAGCACATTAGGTTTCTAAAATAATGTCCCAAGCTTTGCTTTTGCATCTTTCATTTCTTTTCACAATCTGAATTATAGCTCATCGTGAGCACGTTGGTAGACAAAGTGACATCAATATACAGTAAATAAATAAATAGCTACACCACTGTGCAGAGTGAAGTTAGAAACAGATGGATGAGGACAGTCCTGATGGCAGCAACAGTCACTTGAAGTTAGAGTGTATGAACCAGGAAATAAGCAGCAAATATACAACCTAAAAGTCATGCAGGTAGGTGCTGAAGACAAGAATGTGGCAAAGAACATGACAGCCTGGAGGCAAGGAACAGAAGTGCAAAATAAAAAACAGAAACTAGGAAGAAGATTATGGAAAGCAAGCATGGGGGGGGAAGAGACTTGGAACTTCCACAGAGTGGTGTAATACTTAGATCCAAAATGGTTGTATTTACACGTGTGTGTGTGTGTGTGTGTGTGTGTGTAATAAACAGAGATGAAGACTGAATCAAGGAAAATCTTGTTCTACTTAACTATGATGTTTTAACATTCTGCAAATAAGTAAAGATAGAAGTTTGTACTCTAATCAGCAATAAATAGCTCCCGACTGCACATAACAATCCGTTCTCACTTTATTTATAATTTTGTGTGCCTGTGTCTGCCTGTTTTTAATCATAGTGCTGTTTCATAATTTGATTGATTGTTCTTAGACACCTCCAAAAAGTGCACACCCTCCAGAATTAGTGGAGTGCAAATAACTTTTGCACTTTGAGTGCAGTTTACAGCAATTAACGTAAGCTGTGGGCAAAGGGAAGAAAGCAGCAGGAAGAGAGAGAAAAAAGGACATTTTTAAAAGCAGCTGAAAAAAAGTGGGATGACAGAGGATTAATCATGACTGTCACTCCCAACAGTTAGAGGGTAGGTTGTGTATAAGCATCAAGAGACTGGGATATAAATGTTAATATCAACAACATATTTTTAGAAAATACTGCATCTTTTAAAACACATGGTGGTCAATCATTTATGCTGCAAGCTACATATTTATGATACAAGTAACAAGAGTGGCTTAACAGTGCCAAAGCAAAACCCTTTACTGTGCCATACTGTGCAGAACATACTTTTCTGCTGAAATCCATTTTTGTTCAAGGCCAAAGGGGTTTTTATCACTTCTGTTTGAACTCTAGCCTTATCTCCAGAGAAACTACTGGAAGGAAATAAAAGAAGGACAAAGACAAAAAGGTGACAAATATGGGGAAGAATGGCTTATTCTGTCTTTCACAGGACTTTAATACACTGCAAATGAGCACATTGCTGAAGGAGTAGAAGAGCTACTGGGAAATATTTTGGAGTGCCTCTTATTTTCACTTTCCATGCCCTTGAGCATCATTTAGTTTCTGAGGGTTAAGAAAAAAAATACAAACGCCAAAAATGTCCAATATACAATTAACAGGGCAGATTCTGAATATAGATATATGAAGGAGAAGGGATATAATTGGTGACAGGAAACAATACTAGACACTTCCTTGCAGCCAGAAAAACAGACTAGCAGTGGATGACTGAAATCCGACACAGTTTCAGCACAGAATAAATCTCCATCAGTGGAGTTACACTATGCTAGCACCATGCAATCCCTATAACTGAACAGCAGCAGCTAAAGCCAATGTGATTCTGGGCTGCATCAATAGGAGTACAGTGTTTAAGTCAAAGGAAGTGATAGTACCACTCTATTCTGCTTTGGTCAGATCTCACCTGGGATTTGGTCTGGGCACGACAGTTCAGAAAGGATACTGACAAGCTAGAATGTGTCCAGAGGAGAGCAACCAAAATGGTAGAAGGCCTGGAAACCATGCCCTCTGAAAAGCAGCTTAGGGAGCTGGGTATGTTTAGCCTGGAGAAAAGAGGGTTAAGAGAGGTCATGATAGCTATGTTTAAATATTTGAAGGGATGTCATATGGAGGATGGAGCAAGCCTGTTTTCTGCTGCTCCAGAAACTAGGAACGTGGAGCAATGGCTTCCAACTTCAGGTAAAGAGATTCCATCTAAACATTAGGAAGAACTTCATGATGGTAAGAGCAGTTTGACAGTGGAATACACTATCTTGGAGTATGGCAGAGTCCCCTTCTTTGCCGGTTGGTCATCTGTTAGGAATATTTTGATGGTGTATTCCTGCATGGCAGGGGGTTGGACTCAAGGGCCCTTGTGGTCTCTTCCACCTCTATAATCCTATGAATCCTTTCCTATGAACACCATCACAGGAAAAACAGAGGATGCACATATCTATCTTCTCATTATACACTGTGCAATGCACAGAGGCAGTGAACAATGAAGAGCCAGCACGGGATAGTGGCTTGAGTGTTGGACTAGAATACTGGGAGACCAGAGTTTGAATCCTTGCTCAGCCATGAAAACCCACTGGCTTTTCATGGCTAAACAAATCTTGCCAAGAAACCCCTGTGACGTGTTTGCCTTAGGGTTGCCTTAAGTTAGAAATAACTTGAAGGCACACAGCAAGTATACAATATGCACTGACTCACTACTGTAGAGGTACCACTGTGCATCTGCAGCTGTTTTGCATTTGGAAGTCTCCCGCCCACTCTATAGCACTGTAGTGTTATGTTTCCACCTTAACTGCCATGGTTCTGTCCTATGGAATCCTAAAATTGGTATTTAAGGGAGGGGCATTTAGAATATACAGCAAGAGAAATCTAGTGCCTTAGCAAACTACAAACTACAAACCTCAGGGTTTCATAGGATTAAATCATGGGAGTTAAAGTGCAATCATAATCCTGTACTTATGCAATGTGAATGGGCCCCTGTGTATGCTTATTCCACAGTATTCTAAAAAGTCACTCTACATACATATTGTAAGCAATAACTTTGTATCACACCAACAGGATTCTTGCTAATATGTCCACAGATTATCATAATACTACCAGTTTTAAGTCATTGCCTCTTATTTCAAAGAATGACCCTCCATTCCAGGGCATCACAGTTGACAGAACATAATGGATATTTTTGTTTTTTAAAAATTCTTCCACATTTCATAGATATGGTAAATAAAAAAAATGTTTTTGCTGATATTGGACAGCAAAGCTTGATCTCCCCCCTTGCTTTTGAAATCCTGAGAAGATAACTCCACCCAATCTGATGAGGTGAGACAAAGCACAAAGACTGCCCTTTTGTGATCTTACCTCTCATTTCTGGAGTCCTCTGTGGTGAGAGGGAGCCCTTGTGCTGGTGGGTTGTGTGGGCTGCCATGCATGTTGTGTACTGGTGAATTGTGGCTCACAGAAAGTGATGGGGTTCCAGTGCCTGCAGCTGTTGCACTTCGGCTTGAGTGAGTGCTCGAAAACAATGTGGCTGCAATAAAAGCAAAAACATCCAAGTAATATGATTTTTGCAGACTCCTAATGCAGTCTGAGGTTTGCATTTTCAAGTGTGTGAATCAGATATAATAACCTTCAAGGTACAGCAGTGTCAAAAAAGCAAAAAACAAAAACCCAACCAACTGTGACAGTGTTAAAAAAACAGAATCATGAATCTTTGAGAAAAAGTTCTGACTTTTCAAACTTTGCTTGAAAAATGGTGACATTTGGGACTGGTTAGGTTCTTTCATACCATAAGAAACAGAAACAGAACACATTTCTTCATTGTCTGTAGTTTCCCCTGGCCAGGAGTAGAAGGCCAGATCATCTTCCAAGAGCCAGGAGCACTGTGTGCTATTTATTGTTTGAAGGAGAAAATGAGTGGCATCTGATAAACGAGCCAGCCCTGACAGATGAATAGAAGGGTTTCTACAGATCAGTATCCTGGTTGAAAATAGTGTCATACATGTTGCAATGAATCAAGGCACAACTGCCTTCCAAGTCCAGTAAAACAGCTCCCGAGTCTGAACCAATCCTAAATACATATAACTGAACTTGCACATACGCTCCCCCACTCTCCTAACATTCATCTTTGTTCCTTCTCTCTGTTCTCTCCCCTGGCACAGCTAGCAAAATCTTGATGTCTTTAGGATGAGCATCTACCTGTTTTTACAAAAACATTTCTCTGTAAAGCACCATGTATTGGTGGGGGGACATTATCCTCATCCTCATTAAAATTTAGAAAATATTGAAGCAGCAAATATTTCTATGCACCAGAGAAAGTCAGTAAGTATGTCTATTGAAGATGTAACAAATGCATATTTATTATACAAGTATACCTAGCAAAAATGTACAGCCCTCTCTCCACATTCATTGATTTGACCTTTGCAAATTCGATTATGCATGAATTGTATGTGTGTCTTCCCCCTCTCCCCGCTCCCTTTGCCTTTTGCGCTAGGTGTGTATGCCTTCTTTCTCTGTGTGCAGGCAAAAGGCAAAGGAATGGGAGAGAAGAGCACTGTGCCTCCCATTTCCTTGCATGGATGTGGAGAACTCACATCAGGAGAAAAGGCAAGGGAATAGAGGAGTGGCACATGTGTCTCCCCACCTTCCCTTGCCTTTTGCACAGGACTGGAGAAGGAAGGCATGTGCGCCAGGGCAAAAGGCAACGGAATGGTAGGGGGGAGCCTGGGAAGGCTATAGGAAAGGGAGCGTGGGGAGCAATTATTCACTGGTGGTGCAGTGGTTAAATTCCGGTATTGCAGCCATAAGGTTGTGAGTTCAATTTGCCAGTCTTCAAGGTTGACTCAGCCTTCCATCCTTCCGCAAGTCGGTAAAATGAGTATCCAGCTTGTTGGAGGGAATTAGCTAACACATTGTAAACTGCTTAGAAAGCACTTAGCTAGCTTGATAAGCAATACAGAAATACACATCCTATCGCTAATTTTTTCCACTTTCACAAGCGTTCTGTGCCTCTAACCCTTGTGAAAGTGGACATGCCAGTATACATAAAAAATGAGGAGATTATGGCATTGGGGGTTGAAAGACTGTATCAGCACTGTGATAGATAAACTATCACACTTCATTGATAGGGTTGCTAGTTCTCAGGGTGCCAGCTGAAGTCTCAGGGGATTGGTATGTTTCTTTAGATATCCAGATGAAGATGCAAATCACAGGGGCGGAAAACCTGACTGTTCAATCTGTTCCCACTGTCCACAGGCAAAAGGGCCCACTGGTTCAGTATAAGGGTGTTAATATGTGTTTTGAATTTGCACAGAAGTGGTGATGGTTCCTGGGATGTGATAAGTTATTCTTTACAGTCATTACTTGTTTTTTGTTCCTTAATCGTGCTGCTGAAGAAATAATTTCACAGCAACATGTTTATCCTTGGACAAGTAGAAAAGTCCACTGCAATTGTAAATCTGTGGTGGAATCAACATGGTAACAAGATGATCTGTGTATGCAGATCTCTGGGAAAGGTTTGTAGGTTAGTTGCACCCATGGGATAGCTGTAATAACCGATTTAATATTTTTTAAATTTTATTATTATAAAGAAAAAAGAACAGTACAAGACAGAACAAAACAAAAACACCACGCGAATAACATAAATGTGAAAAAGAGAAAAATTACAACACAAATAGCTTACATTACTATTTCTCTCCAGATCCTTTATCATCATATGCTTATTCAACATATTATATATCATATTTATTATATATTTTTATTTCATGTATCTATATCTCATTCTCCTTGTACTCATTATTGCTATAATAATTTCATTCTTAAATCTATTCTTTTCAACTATATTTAACCTATTGCTAAAACCATATATGATCCAGTTATTAACCACAAACTCTACCCTAAATGCGAACCCATTCCCAGAGCCAACTATATTTCAGCTTACTCTGCTTTCCAAAATTGTAATTCTTCTTGTGGAGGTGTGACACTTCCCTCTTTTCCACAAATATTTTCCATATTGCTTCAAAGGCATTCCTTTTCATTATCCCTTTCTTAACCTTAATTCAACATGTTAACTTATCATGGATCACAATTTTCCACACTTCTTTATACCAATCCTTTATTTGAAAGTCTTCTTGAGTTTTCCATTTTCTTGACATAGTTAGCCTTGCTGCAGTTAATAAATTTGTAATTAACTCCTTCACTATCTGGGTACAATTAACCTTATCAAATATAGATAATAATGCTATACTCAGACATATTTGTAAATCAATTCCTGTTATCTCTTTTATCTCTTTAAACACCATTTGCCAAAATTTCTGTAGACCTTCACAATTCCACCACATATGGATATATGTGCCAGTCTCTTGGCAACCCTTGTAATAACTAATTAAAAAAAAACTGGTTGGAGAAATCCCAATGCAAGAATGTGACATTTACTGTGATTGCTCCTCAAAAAGGCTTTTGGGGGGATGAGTCACTTTCAGAAATGTTATTGATTTCATTAGTTCATTTCTATTCCATCATTCCTCCAATGAGATCAAAGCAGTATACATGGCTTCCCCAACCAATCCTCACAAGAATCATATCAAGTAGATCAGTCTAAGAGTGAGTACTTGATCCAAAAATACCCAGTGAGTTTCTTAGTTCAATGGGGCCTATAGCATGGATCTCCTATGTCCCAATCCAGTGTCTCTAAAGTGAAACCTCTGGTAAACTATAAGCCCTAAACCATCTTGTTTTAATCATGAAATCTGTGAGTGCATTTGGGGAGAAGCAGTATGAAGTTTAGAAGCATGAATGCACAAGCGATCTGTGTGTGTTTGTGATTGCTTCACTTGCTGGAAAGGTATTTTTGCTTAAAAGGGAGAAGCAATCCTCAGAGTTATTTCATAGAAAACATATTTAATGACAACTAATAATTATGATGGCCTTAAGGCACTGTTGTAGAGGAGATGACGTCCAGAATCTTGTGTTCGTCATTCCACATATGTAGTGGAACATTGAAAATAAGGTTTGTTCATGCACAGCTGGGATTCAGACATTTCTGTGCCAATGAACTGTTCAATCAAATTAATTAAGAACACAAATGAACAGATCTAATACCAGTTACGCTAGGCAGTTTCTAAATCATACGTAGCTATTTTCAGGTGACATTGGCCAGAATCCTATTCAGCAGTTACAAATCCATAACTACTGTAATTACAGAACTGTGCAGTGAATTCCAGCCCAGCCTTCCCAATCCTGTCATACCTGGCAGCAGCCACTGCAGTCAATGAAGACCTGTTCCCTTGTTGCTTGGGAAGCAGCCAGCTGACATTCCCACTCTTTCCCGTGAGCAATCTCCATTGCAACAGGCAGAAGAGGGGTCCCTGTCACAATTCTCGCTTGTGCTGGAGATCACTTGCATGAGAGAGTGGGTGTGAACATCAGTCAGCTGCTTCCCAGAACACAAAGGAATGGATTCCTACTGATCACAGCTGCTGCTGCCTGGTGTGTGGAGATTGGGGGACTTTCTCAGTACCTATGTGTCCCCTAAAAATATGCAGGGATCATATATGCAGGTTTGAAGTGTGTAACTCCAGGTTATACATCTGTAACTCTTCAACAGGATTCTGGTCAATACCTAGGGAATGACAACATTAGAGAAGTAAATCTTCACTTATTTCATTCTTGCAGACAAGAACAATGAATTTCAAACATTTTTCTCTCTGTCGAGCAAGGTTACAGACTTTTTGCATGCTTTGCAATGATTGCTTGCATTTCAGGACTCTTTTTCCCAAAACATTACGAATGTTTTGTGCAAAAGGGAAACTATTTATGCAGAAAATACATTTTGGCATAATATATGTTCCTGTGTAAAAACAAGATTTTTGGTACAAAATTTGTCTTTTGCAATACAAAGGGGTTTTGTGAGTTTTTTAAAATTTTGTTTTTGCAAAAAGACTTGAAAAGCATAAATAAATAAATAAATAAATAAATCCCTAGTAGCTGACTGTTTTCTTCATGGCTGTCTTCTTTTGTTGATACTCCCTTTTGCATCTTGCAAGAGCAGTCATGAGTATGGCATATGTCCCTATTATATATCTGAAGTACTGCTATTTGGGCTACTTAAGTGAGTATTATACTAAGGTCATTTCTGCACTACACTGTTACAGTGCTATTATTCTACTTTCAACATCCTATGGAATCCCGGGGTTTGCAGTTTAGGGAGGGGCATTTAGAACTCTCAGCCAGAGCTCTTTGGTCTTGGTAAACTACAAACTCCAGAATTCCACAGGATGTTGAAAGTGGAATAATAGCAATATAACAGTGTAGTGCAGAAATGACCTGAGCCTTCTGACCATGTATATATGTTACATAAGAATTGCTTAGGAGGTTGAGGCAAAACATTCACAATGTCTCTCTTCTCTTCTCCCTCTCCCTCTTTCTGTCTCTCTCTTTCTCCCCCCCACACATTATTTTCCAGTTGTTACACAAGGGTCCACACGGTGAGTACTTCAAAAGTTCACCCCCTGGTCTTAAGTTTGGGGAATGGGAGGCTGCTGACCTGGCAACCCTGGTCATACCATAAGTATGCAGGCACCATTTGAAGTGCTGCTTACACCTAAAAATAATAGAGTGATACTGCTGAAGCTCTATAAAATAATTTTGGAGAGTCAAACTCAAAACACAGAGAATAAAATGGAAGAAGTATTTAAATTCAAATACATCAGAAAACAGTTGGACCTTACATGCCCATGGCCTCAAGTACTTGTTGCAGATGTTTTGGACTTCAGCTCCCAGAATCCCTGACCATTTGACATGCTGGCTGGAACTTCTAGAAGATGAAGTCCAAAACAGCCAGAAGTTGGAAGGTTGAGAACTAGTGAGACGGAAGATATACAGAGAGAAGTGGGGGAGGATTGAGAGAGAAGTTGAGCAGGTAATCAACACTTGAGATAATTACTGGTGTTGTGGTCTGACATATATGTGGTGATTGTCATAGCACAAAGAGTTACTGGAAATGGATATTACAAAGCACTGTAAGATAATAAGCTATACTTTGCTTTTTATCACTAACACTTTGCTTAGTGTGATTGTTAAAGGAACAAGATATGTTAATCCGGTTCCAAATCTAATAACAACTAGTATAATATCCGTAGCAAAACACTGGAAATGTGTAATCAAATCCTCAGAAGGAGGAGGAGTTTCAAGGAGCATGAGAAACAATATTTATGAACATACTGACAGCATTAAAAGAAACTTGTTGTTCTTTTTCAAGACCCTTTGTAAAGGTGTGGGAACATTTTCTTTGTTATTGGAATGTGCCTGGTAAAAAGTGGAAGGCATTAAGCTGCCTTTTGTTTCTGCCAGTTTAATAACATCTGCCAGCTAGGTTGGGTGTAGTATATTTAATTGCTACTTTAATAATAACAAGACATGAACCAATAACCAAAACTACCATTTATATGAAAGGAAAATGCTTTGTATGCATTCTGTCATTAATTTCACTGTGCAGTAGAACTGAACCATGAATCTTTCAGCTGCTATTCTGGATCAGAATAGTCATTCTGGATCAGATCAGCCCCACTCAACATGGTGCCCTCCGGATGCGCCAGCATACCATCCCATCATTCCCAGCCACTATGTCCACAGGACAAGATGATTGGACATAACAACTGTTGTCATTCAATGCATCTGAAAGAGATCTGGTTGGGGAAAAAATGATCTGGTTAACACCCTCTTTCCTACATGAGGCAGACAGATATTTCTGAGAAGTCTACAACTGGGCCTTAAAGTAGCATTTATCTCTACCAATTTGTCTCCCAATAATTAGCATTTGAACATGGAGATACCACCTAGCAATCAAAGCC
Source organism: Ctenosaura bakeri (assembly GCA_948474755.1). Lineage (NCBI taxonomy): Eukaryota > Metazoa > Chordata > Lepidosauria > Squamata > Iguanidae > Ctenosaura > Ctenosaura bakeri. Next base: position 713,668 of record CAOLHI010000100.1, read on the forward strand.
AATATTAATTATAAAAAAAATTCACGACATACAATAAAATCTTGTAGTATGAAAGTCTTCTGTTCACTGTTCCAGTCATACAATCATGTCTTCCTCAAAAACATTTCATTCCCCTTCTCTTCCCATGGCCAATCCACACGTGGAGTATTTTTTGGGAGGGGTCCCTCTTTCCCCTTAGAAGCTTTTAGATACAGATTCTTTGTACTCTTTTGAAAGTCAGAGCTCTAAGCTTACTGGTAATTTCCTCTTGTGAATGGATGGTGATGTTTTGGTCTGCAGGTAGCAGTGCTCCCCTCTGTACCAGCTGCCTCCATGTTCCAGGAAGCGTGATGGTCATGCCTCTTGCTGCTGCAGCATAGCCGGGTACTTTCCCAGGCTGTGCTGGGGCAGGAAGTACAGTCACTGTGCTTCCAGGGCCTCCATAGGGAAGGTAAGTGCAAGTGCACGGCAGGATGGTGGTATGATCACTGGTCATTGATGGAGAAAATCTATCAATGATTTGTAGCATGATTGCACTGCCTGTGGACAGGGTAAAGATGGGACTGCGACAATGTTGTGCATCAGCATTAGGAGGGTGGAGCAGAAATGGCCTCAGCTCTGCTGCAGCGATCTCTCATTCTGTGACTAGTTGAGTGTATGGGGGATCAGATTATTAATTTAATTTAATTTATATTATGCTTTTCTCCCAGCATGGGTTTCAAAGTGGCTGCACAAGATTCAAGGCATCTTAAAGAAGGCAAGATAAATATCTACCTTTGGCGCCAATAAACAATGTTGACATCATCCGCTGAGTCCTTGGTGGATTTGGCAGAAGACATTATCAGTCTGCATCTGGCTGGGGGGGCTTCCAATCCCCCATCCTGCTCCTACCAGCCATGGAATGGCCATTAAGGGAGCCTATGACAGCAAATCTGTGAGTGCTGGGGGTGGTGAGCAAAGACTCACCACAGAGTTCTCCCTGTAGAACTCTTAGTTTACTCTAGGCAGTGTAAGATCTTGTCCCCAAGATGGAAAGCTCCTGTTTGTGTGGGGTGCCTAGGCTTGCAAGGATGTCTTGATTTCCAAGTGGTTTTGATCACATGGAGAGTCTCCATAAAAACAGAAATTTCTCCTCTTCAGATTTCCCATTTTTTACATGAGGAAATGAACCATGTAGAGGAGGTAGACATTTCTCACTTCATATGTTGATCGAAAACAGCTAAGTGATGCCTGAGCATCACAACTTGACCTTGGGTCAATCACTCAGGGTTGTTGGGAGGATAAAGTGGGAAGGTGAAGAGTTATGCAAGTCTCCTGGAGCTCACTGAGGGAAAGGCAAAATACCAATGTAATAAAGAAATAAAGAAATAAATAGCACGGGTCCATGAATGAAAACTTTATGGCTATAATGCAGCAGTATAAGAGAGGTGCTTCCTTGGAAAGGCAGCAGCTTTCTCAAGGCTTACAGTATGCTCTGAGCAATATTATGTTGCAAAAAATGTTCAGGGATACATTTGGGGCCTTATGAAAATTAGCTGCATAGTACTCATGTGCACTGATGGTAAGATGTGATATCTCTGAGGGCCTTTCTGCACTACAGTGTTACAGAGGTATTACTCCACTTTCAACAGTCTACGGAATTCTGGGGTTTGCAATTTAGGGAGGAGAATTTAGAATTCTCCGCCAAAAAGCCATTTAGCCTCAGTAAACTACAAATCCCAGAATTCCACAGAATGTTGAAAGTAGAATAATAGCACCATAGCAGTGTAGTGCTCAAAGGCTCTGAATCTCTACGACAATTCATTATAGTACATTTAAATTACTTTGGGTAAAACATCTGAACATACCAATTTTTAGTAATGTTTAGAATCAGGGAGGGAATAAATACTTTATTTGCTTATTTATTTATTTAATTTATAGTTTGTCCATCAGTTAATGATCTCAGGACAGAATATATGCATATCAATAAATCAATATAAAGCTTTTGTAAAAGTTCATATACAGTGCAAACTATTTGACATGGCTTATTGTCTATATATTGATATATGAGTCTGAACGGTATAAAATTGATTATCCTTTGAGAGAAGAGGAATCTCTTCCTGGTTAATTTACCAAGAACTGAATCAACGTCCTGATCAAACCCAATTTTTAGTCCCAACTAGGGTTGGCAAACTGAATCTCTAAGAAAAAAACCCCAAACTGTAGAAATACATGAAATGCAGAAGTCAAAAAGTGATTAAACTATCAAAAAATTAAAATCAGTTAAAACCATAAACCATAAAAACAGCACAGCACAGCAAAAATAACAAAACAAAAAAAAATCTAGCACATTGTACAAGGCCTGCTCTGCCTAAGCTATCAGTCCTCAAAGGCCTACAGACAGAAAGGTCTTCAACTGTTTACAGAAATTGAGTAGGAAAGGTACCACTCTAAACTCTTTGGGAAGGGAGTTCCAGAGACTGAGGGACAGGCAATGAGAAGGCCTTCTTCCATGTTCCCAACAGATAAACCTGTGAGGATGGAGGATAGATAGAAGGACTTCCACAGCTGATCTCAAAGCATAGGCTTTTTCATCAGGGAGAACACAATCTTTCAAATAAACTGGACCTGAGCTGCGCTCAAAATGGACTCGCAGCCAGTGCAGCTGTTGCCACAAGGGAGTAGTGTGCCCCTTGTAGCCAGCACCAGTTAGCAATCTGGGGGCAGCTCTTTCGATCAGCTGAAGTTTCAGAACAGTCTTCAAAGGCAGCCCCATGCAGAACGCATTACAATAATCTAGTCAAGATGTAACTAAAGTATATGTTAATATGCTAAGATCTGATGTCATTAGGGTTGATTTACCATTTAGAAATTCATCCAGTCAGTCTACTGTGCCCAGGTCTTACATTTCGATTTAGGTTACAACTTTTTGCAGCACAAATTCTCAATAAAGTAGCACCTTTCCTGCTTCTTGTGAAGATAGGAGGACTATGATGATGTGCAGTGCGCTCTCTCTCTCTAAAACTAAGACATCTGGAAAAATAATTGCTTAGCAATCATTTTTGTCTTACCCCTGAGATGTTTTTCTGTATTTATACCCAGAGAATCTCTATAAATTGAAGCACTATGTTTGAAAAATTATGCTGTCATTGTTTAGTACATTATCACAAAGATGCTTATCAACACAAGTACCGTCCATCAGAAACATTGCTGTGTACAAACCTTTCACATTCCAAAAGCATATAAAAGAAATTGTGCAAAGGCTGTGGGCAATGTTACAATTAAGGGATGAGAGCCTGCATTCTTAAACTGTTGCCAGATTGAAGCCTGAAGAAAACCCATTTTCCCACTTAGTACTGCAAGTACTCTGTAATTTAAATAATTTTTTTCAATCTGGAATTGCCACCTTTCCTCCTGCAAACTACTTCTAATGTTGCAATTCATTTCCACAGATGTATTATTCCTAAATTAGTCTTCTGTCAATCTTTTTTCAGATCAAAAGAAAAAGACCTCTTCTGCTTGCCTACAGAATAATCCAAATAGAAAAGGGTTGCCAGGTTGCCACTTCAGTATCTAAGCAGTCATAAGAAATGGGGCTGCCATTGGCCAAAAAAAGCACTGAACATTTTGGGAGCCAAACTAAAGTCTGATATAAAGTAGGGTCGAGCACAGTGTTCATTTTAGGTCCTCAGATTCCATTTGGTTGACACAATAGACTGAGAACCAACTTGTACATTAGCAGTGTATGAGTTTTTTAAGTAGCAGCCATGGGTTCTCTCATCACGGATAGGGACCAGGGGGTGACATTCACACCTCCTGCCCATACTGTAGTCCTGACAAAAACTGTCCATCTCTATACCTCCGGAGAAGCTGATGTATACTCCAGGAGGAGGAAGAAGTGAAAAAGTAGTGTTTGCACTAAGCACAGCAGTAATACTAAAATGAACTTTGTTTCTAAGAATGAATGATGGCTTATGTTTGTACTGTAAATTTCTAACACTTTATTCTGTGCCCCAAAATTCTGGCAGTACTCATTCACAGCATAACCTTGCCTTTTTTTACTTTGTAAATCTGATTTCAGTGGGGCTTGCTCCAAGGTAAAGGGGTAGCGGATTGCAGTCCTTAGCTGGAGGCAGGTTTTAATCTTGGGCTCTCTTCCTTTAGTGTAAGCCTCACAGAACTCAAGAAGACTTGCTCCTGAGTAGACATATATAGGATTATGCTATCAATTAATTAAGCAGTCAGCTATAGGTTAAACAACATATGACTAAGGACCTTGAAATTACTTAAGTAGTGGACAGACCCAGACAGCACAAATGGCCTTTTGGAAAGAAGGAAGGAAAGAAAGATCGATGGACACATGGAAGGTTATTGACATGACTAGTAAGTACTTGTACTGCTGGCATAGAGAATAAAATCTCTTTGTTCAAAGATGCATGTGTTGCTAGATTTGGTGGTGGGGAGGGAGGTAAATCTCCATGTCCGTATTATATCATTTACCTGCTGCATAATTTCAACATACTACTTTTTCCAATATTATATTCATTTATTTTCCCCCATTCAACTACAGTGCTGTAGTCTCACTAGGGCTTGTAGGGTCAAAGTGCTGGAATGTTGTAATCAGCAGGGATAATGAGACAATCTTCCCCCTTCCTCACCCAGGGTTCCCTCTTCCCTTCTTATGATGCTGCAAATTTCACAAGTAGCTGGATGGGAAGAAATTTTCCCACTGACAATATATTGTTGAAAGCTACCTCTCCTGCAGAGCTTGGATGAATTAGTTTTTTGTATGACAACTCTGAATCAGAATAGTCTGTGACTTTTCCAAACTGTTCTCTGTTGCAATGAAAAGTGAGAGATACATCATTTCCACACTAGACTGTTAGTGCTATTATTCACTTATTATTTGGTTATCTTGGCTTCTACTCAGAGTTCAGATTTAATTTGGTCTAGGACTTGTTATTAGTCCATGGAGTCCATAGATGTAGTGCAGTGGTTTGAGTGTTTGACTACAACTCTGGAGACCAGGGTTCTAATGCCTGTAAGGCTATGGAAGCCCACTAGGTACCCCTGAGCAAAATCACACTCTCTCAGCTTCAGAGGAAGGCAAAGGTAAATCCCCTCTAAACAAATCTTCCCATGATAACCCTGTTATAGGGCTCCCTTAGGGTCTCCATAAGTCACTATAAGTCAGAAACAACTTGAAGGCACACAAGAATCCACAGAACTCTCCTCCAGTATGACATGTGGAATGAATAAACTGTTCTATAGGTATCTTTGAAAAAGAGGGAGAAGGAGGAGAAGGAGAAGCAGCAAATTTTCCAGGGATCATACAAAGCTTCACAGTATTTGTGAAGCTAACCATACAACTTTGAGAACGTTATTCTCTCTCTGGAAAGCCACTCTCTTCCTCTAGCAGGAGAGAAACCAGATCCAAAGAAGGGCTTGAACAGGGAAAAATTGCCTTTACTACCTAGCAGGAAGGCAGTTTGGGTCCATGCAGATTGTGAGACAGCAGTGAAAACTGTGTCTACTTAGATTAACTTCTTTAAAGGAAGGGGAGCCCTGGTCTTCTTTGTCACACATATCATGATGGTAAGGCGAGCTGACCAACTCACCAGGTGGCAATTTTGCAGCTTGGGATGGTTCCCTAGGCTGCAGCAGGCTCTTTGGTGTCTCCTCTTGGCTGCTAGCCTCACTAAGTCACATGGTCCTCTCTATGGGTGTGGCCATGTTTTTGCCTTCCCAGCAGCCTGCACACTGCATGGGGGAAGGCTCCCAGCCAATAGGTTTAAACCTATTGGTTTTACTCCATTGGCTTCTTTGCCTGGGCCAGAATGAATGGAAGTCTTCACTCAGGTCTGAGCGTTGGCCATTTATTTTGGGCTCCCTAGCATTTGAGCTCAGTCATGCTTCAAATGTCATCCCACCCACCCTGCCTTTGTTTCAGTTGTTGTATCTGGTGTGCTGTGGTTATTTGTCTTTGCTTTTGTTGTCACAACTTGTAAAGCAGTTGGCATGAGTCCTCGATCTGGGTTAGCTATTTCCCCAGGTCTCAGAGTTCTGGGGATGGAGGGAGTTGCCAGGAGGGCACGGTTGGCAGCAGTTATGTGCTTTGGTTGGGTTGGCCGCATCCCTGCACACCTTGGAGGGTCAGGTGGCCTCCCCCATCTGAATCCAGATGGTCGCTGCTCTGGCTTCATTGGTAGCATCGGTCAACAGGCGGGTTGGCTGATGCTGGGATCCAGACCCATGTACAAGCCAGCCCTGTGTTGCTGTAGCCAATAAAATTGTGGCCTTTTTTCACCCAGCTTCAGTGTACTGTTTGGTCTGTTGCCACATTATGACTCAGCCCTGAGCACACAAAGAGAATTCACTAGCAAGAGGGGGATTAGCTGAACATGGTGCATATTAAATGTGCTTCTCTTTTCCCTACAAATGTCAGAAGTTAGACTAGTTGGCTAATGTCACATGCATCCAGAAAAATGTCACCATGAATCCAGAAAAAGTTCATAATAATGACCCAGCTGGCACAAAAGAATGTTATTTTTGCAATTACCAAGGACTAATAGGGAATCTCTCAATTTTAGCTATCCAGCTTTTCTATAATTTCAATAAATAGAATGAACTCTAGCCATTGCAATAATTTCCAGGCCTAACCATAGAGAGAGGAAAGCACTATCAACAAAATCCCTGACATGCTGCTAACCTACATTGCAATAATGGCGAGCCTGCTGTGAAACAATATACAACATGTCAGAGAGGCTTGAGGAAAAGGTGAAGTTCACTATGTGGACCCTTCAGTATTCCCAGGAGGTCACAGCTGTTCTGTTGACTGGCTGAAATCATTTAAGTTTGCCTTCAGATATTTCTGGTGATTGGCAGCTGGAACAATTGATTAAGTGAGGCAGATGAACATATTGGAAACTCTTATTGCTTTTGTGATTAAGAGGCAGTAAAATCCCCAAAGCAATAAAAGTGCGGGTTCTGGATTAAAACCAGTCTTTCTCAAACTGAAGGTCATTACGTTAGATCCCCGCCACTCAAAAGCCTGACTCTTATCTAATTTAGAAGATTGGAGTGTATTTCTGTTTTGAGGTCTTGTCTTGTCATGTAACAAGGAAATAAAGGGGAGCTGTCACTGTTTACAGCCATTTATGCCAATCTAGTTTAAAGCGTACACCACAAGCAGAAGAAAGTCAGGTTGATTCAAACAGAATGTCTGTTTCAGATGCACACAGTGATATATATGGGAGAGTCTGGGTGTTTCCCCCCCCTGGCAGGTGACCAGTGGTGAAGTGTGGAGTTTAGGAAGTCTGGCACCCAACATTACAGATGCTTTAACCACTACACCCTCAAGGAGAATCTTGAAATATAGGCAGGTTATTTTGACTCCTTCCTATGGCCATTTCCACACTAGACTCTTATAGTGCTATTATTTCACTTTCAACATCCTATGGAATCCTGGGGTTTGCAATTTAGGGAAGGGCCTTGAGGAAATTGTACTTTGAGCATATCATGAGAACATGTGACTCACTGGAAAAGCCTGTAATACTCCATAATGTGAAATGCAGCAGGAAAGAGGAAGACAGCACTACACATAGATTGATTCAATCTCGGGTCATTTTCGCGCTAGACTTTTATAGAACTATTATTCCACTTTCAACATCCTATGGAATCCTGGGGTTTGCAGTTTAGGGGAGGGACCAGGCCTCTCCCTAAACTGCAAATCCCAGGATTCCATAGGATGTTGAAAGTAGAATAATAGCGCTATAACAATGTAGTGTGGAAATGGCCTAGGAAGCCATGGCCCTGAGTCTGCGAGACCTGAGCACTGCAGCTGATGCCTAGGACTCTTGGAAGTATCACATTCATAGGCTTCCCATAAGTCAAAATTGACTTGACATCAAATAATAGAATAATAGGTTGACTTTTAATGCAAAAATTAATTAAATCTCATTGCACTGATTCAATAACCATGTGCACGACTATATTCTTCTTAGGTCTTTCTTTCTCAACTTTATTTTAAAAAGATAACCACTGTTTGGTGCATTAAAATGTGTAGAAGAAAATATTTGTCAATAATGCTTTTGTTGATTCCTTGGTTTTAATGACCATTCCACTCCAAACTAGACTGACTCCTTTCATTAAGAAAGAAAACATATGAGATCTTGTAGTTTTTCTTTTCAGCAGAATTTTGGACTTCATATCAAAAGTAAAAAGTGTGCCACCTATTTCAGATTGTCTTTAATATGCTTTTGTTGTCACCTGTAATGGACATGTAGCTTCAGCATTATCCTGACAATAACCTTGGAAAACTACTCAATTTAACTTCAGTTTTCTGCTCAGGTTGGTCCCTGTTCCTTGCTTATTTTTGTTCAATGTATTTATTTATTCAGTTTATATATACAAACCACACGATAAGTCATTGGAGAAGTCTACTTAAATGAGTATTTATCCCTGACCTATACCCTTGTTAATGGAAAGGGAAAAAAAAGCACTGTCTCAAGAAAAGAGGCAAATAAACATGTCAAAGAGATTGATACCCATAATAATGAATAAATATATTTTGGTACACGGTATGTTATCCAGTGAAATGTAGTTACTTGTATTTACATTGACAAGAAGTGCTTTCAGACCAACAGCTCCTTGTACAACAAACAAAAAGACATTAGCTGGCATCCTGTTAGTAATTTATGTAAGGCCAACCTACACCACTGTAAATCTTTTTTTTTTTTATCGTTGCTCGAGTTGGAATTCTGTCCCAGTCTCTGATGCTCCCTGCTCAACAGTTACTAAATGGCTGTGGAGGGAAGGGACTGCTGCAGCTAAAATATGGCATTAGCAGGAGTGAGAGAGGAGATGTAGGCCATTTCCACACTAGACTGTTATAGTGCTATTATTTCACTTTCAATATCCTATGGAATCCTGAGGTTTGCAGTTTAGGGTGGGGCCAGGTACATGTAATTCTACATGTGGAATGTTTATGCTTACCTCTGTGACCCCACGGTCTTCCTGTCAAGTGGCTATTCTATCTCTCCCTGTTTAGCAGATTTTTGTGGGTGAATGGTAAGGAAAAGGATAAGAGGAGTGGTGGGAAATCAGAAGAGGGGTGCAAATGGGGCTACATTTTTGCAAGAATATGGTATGTCAGCAAATCTCTCAGTGGAAATCTGTGGAAATCTGTCATATTCATTTTCACTATGCTCCATCAGTGCTCTTGTCCTATCCTAGTTCTGTACTGGCCTGAGAGAGTTTCTGTTTTTCCTCATGTGAAAATTTGTCCATATTTTGGTATGCACCTTTTTAAATACAAACAATTTCAACACAATTTTCCCATTGACTAAATAGTAATGTATTTTAGTCACATACTTATAATTAAAGAAAAGAAAGAAAAAGAATCTTTCACATTTTCTTTACTATGCTGGAATATGTGTGTTCTTTCATTAATTGCTTCACACACCATAAACTAGACAAATTTGTTTGTTTGTTTAAGTCAGTAAAAACAAATCTCCTTTCTGTCCCTAGATCCCTTACCACAACCCTAAATAAGCATGAGGGTGTCATATTCATAGTAAAGAATTTGCCTCACTGCAGTTTTCTAGGAAAAGCATACACCATCCAAAATCAAGCACCTTAGATTTCAAATTTATACCTATTTACCTGGAAGTAAGCACATTGGACTCAGCAGGACTTACAGCTGAACAGACTTGTACAGTGAATGATCCTTTGCATGGGAAAAGTGCATTATCATGATCCTCGGGTGGAATCCTGTATGGCTGTTATGAATGTGTAACCTAGAGTTATACAATCATGACTGTTACGTATTCATGTACATATATTCATGTAACAGTTTAGAGGCTAATAGGGACTGTGAAAGTCCTCCAGTCCCTACTTACTGGGCAACAACCACTGCAATTAACGAGAGCCTGTTCTCCTGTTCCTTGGAAAGCAGCTGACTGACATACCCATTCCTCTCACATGAGCAATCTCCAGCGCAAAGGGAATTTTGACAAAGGTCCTGCTTCTCCCTTTCATATTGGAGACTATTCATGGTAGGGGGTGGAAACAGCAACAGGGGAACAGGCTCCCATAGATCACAGCAGCTGCTTCCCAGAAAATGGAGTCTGTGGGGAGTGGGGGGTCAGGCCAGATTTCACTGCACAGAAAGAAAGAGATGTTAAATGCAAAAGGAGGGTATGTCTTAGCCCAGTATAACCTCCTTTCACAGAATCTAATATGATCTACTCATAAATAAGTCCCATTGAGTTTAGTGTGGTGATAGTTGTGGTGAGTGACTATAAAGATTGCAACATAAATCTCTGCATTTTCAACAGAAAAAAAAAAGAAAGAGCCAACAAAAGCACTAGTATTTTACTCTAGAATTGGGATACATAATTCCTGGAAAAAATGAGCATGATTCTGCCAAATTTAAGAACTTGTAGCCCTCTTAATTTTAAAGAGAAAAGATTAATTTATATAAGCTGTCTTGAATCCTAAGACTGGGGGAAATGTCAGAAATCACAGTAACAATGATGGCCAATATGGTATGTGGGAAATAAATATGCATAAGCACTGTAGTTCTATGCAGTGAAATGTGGTTCTCTTTGCATCTCCCTTGGTCTTTTGCTGAAAATCACATGTACGATCTATTGTTATTAGTTTTTCATCCCTACCGTACCTGCGTAAATGTCATGCACCTGTCCTGGTGATCGTCTCACAGTGCTATCCGCTGCATCATGTGGAGATGTAGATGACTGAAGAGGTTGGATGGTGAGACAGTCATTGAGAATGTCTTGGTCAAGCTCTGTATTGGAACGCAACTGAAATACAAAAACAGACAAGGAGAAAATCCTAATTGCGGGGAAAGGAGTTGACAGAAGAAAAGAAAAGTGCAGGGAGTAGAGGAAATATCCTATTTAAATATCTAGGTCTAAGATCACTTGTTAGACCCAACTAGAGCACATCCACTACATCAATGCAAACTTGGTAAATCAATAATTTATGTAAGTTCTGTTTATTTAATAGGCCCACTCTAGTTGGAACTTGCAATTAGATTTAGGCCTAGATTTTTTTAAAAAAATACCAGTGTTTAGAATGTAATAATAATTGCATGTGAACATTTCAAAGTATTGAAAGCCCTTAATATATATAATCTCAATAATCTTTACAATAAAGCTGCAATAAAAAAAAATCCAACCTAGATCAAATCTATCAGCTTGGTCAGACTTGTATCCACATATCAGCAGCTTGACTCAACTCTACCATGAGTTCTTGGTAGCGATGGAATCATGAACAGAGGACTTCTCAGGTCATGGCTCAGCCTTTTAGCTTCTATGTTTCATATAGCATCTTTCCTAATGCTTCTTTTAAAAAAATACTCTGAGGTACTACAACCAATGTAGGAAAGAAACTAGAAGACAGTAGTAGCAGGACAGATTGAGTGATAGTCTGTTCCAATGTTCTTGGAGAGATGACAGCTACTGCATGTGTGTTAGATATATACCTTTCCTGACTTAATAAAAAAGTTAGAGGAGGACAGGCTAAGAGGATACAGGGAGTGGTTGATGACTTGCTAAAACAAGGCAGAGTTCCAGCTTGCTTGAAGAAGGCTATTGTGAAACTAAAAAGCCCTCCCTGCATCCCCACCATTCTGGACAATTATCAGCCAGTTGTTAACGCTCCATTTTTAGGCAAGGTCCTGGACTGTGTTGTGATCTCCCAGTTCCAGAGGTTTCTGGATGAGATGGATTATTTAGATCTATTTCAATCTGGTTTCAGGCCTGGTTATGGAATAGAGACAGCATTGCTCACCTTGGTGGATGACTTATGTCAGGAGCTAGATAGGGGAGTGTGTCCCAGTTGATTCTGCTGGACTTCTCAGCAGATTTCAGTACCATTCATTGTACCCTTTCACATCACCTTGCTGGGATGGGACTTGGGAGCACTGTTTTACAGTGGCTTTCCTCCTTCCTGGAGGGGTGAACCCAGAAGGTGGTGCTGTGAGACTCCTGCCCAACAGCCTGGCCTTTGGCCTATAGTGTCCCTCAGGGCTTGGTTCTATCCCCCATGCTATTTAACATATATATAAAACCACAGGGACAGATTGTCTGGAGCTTTGAGGTTCAGTGCTATTAGTATGCAGATGACACCTAATTCTATTATTCCTTCCCACCACAAGCCAAGGAAGCTGTTTTGGTTCTAAATCGGTCCCTGTCAGCTGTAATGGACTAAATGAAGGTGAACAAATTGAAACTTAATCCAGACAAGATGGAGATGCTCCTGGTCATTCACAAGGCAGATCAGGGAATAGCGTTTAATCTGTGTTGGATTGGATTACACCCCCACCCTCCATAGATGAAGATCCACAGCTTGGGTATGCTCCTGGATTCAACTATGAGCCTGGAAGCTTAGGTTTCAGTGTTGGTCAAGAATACATTTGCACAGTTAAGCTTGTGTGCCAGCTGCCTGTTCCTTGAGACACCTGATATGGCTTGGTGACATATGCCTTGGTTACATCCCAGTTGGATTACTGTAATGTAGTTTGCATGGGGCTACCTTTAAAGAAGGCTCTGAACTTCAGCTGGTCCAAAGAGCTGCATCCAGACTGCTAGCTGGGTCTGGCTACAGGGAACACACAACTCTCTTCTGGCAACTGGCTTCCTGGCTGCTGGTCCATTTCCAAACACAATTCAAAATGCTGGTTTTGATTTACAAAGCTCTATGCAGCTCAGGTCCAGGTTATCTGAATGATTGCATTCTCCCTTATGAACCAGCCCGTTCTTTGAGATCTGCTGGAGAAGCCCTTCTTTCTGTCCCATCCCTGTAACAGGTACTTCTGGTAGAAACATGGGAGAAGACCTTCTCAGTAGTTCACCCTAAGCTCTAGAATTCCCTTCCCAGAGAAGTTAAACTGGCATCATCTCTTTCTTTTTTCTCAGACAAGTGAAGACTTTTCTGTTTCAACAGGCATTTGATGTGTCATTACATAAGGCCTGTCTCACCTAAACAATGAATGGATCCTACTAATTGTTGTGCTGCTGTGTGGGTGTGTTTAATGATATATGTTTTAATCTGGTTTTAAATTTTTTGATTGTTTAATCATAACTTCTGCATTTTGTGAATTTTTAACAATTTTTTGCTGCTTTGAGTCACAAACTAAGAAAAAAGCAGGGCATTAATAAAGATGATGATAATGATGATTATGATGATGGTGTTGGCGTTGGTGGTATTAGAATGGCTGCCCAGAAAATCTTGAATATACTGGTGGTGAAACTGCAGTACTGTAGCTGCACCAGTGTTACTTCATTTACACCACAGATGGGAACACTGGACTGAAATTCCCTACCATTGACTACACTGGCTAGTATTGATAGGAGCTGCAGGTCTACTTTTGGTGGGCCATAATTGTCCACACTTGATTTACCCCAAAAGAGATCCTGGAAAAAGTATTACTTAGTAAACACTTTGCTTCATTTCTACTTTGACATTTATTTCTGAACTAGAATGTGGGAATCGTCTGTACATGAAAATGCAGAATAGCATTTTTTTTCAGTACCAGTCATGTTCCTTCATTTATATGGCTTGCACATTTCACCACATATGCTAAGAATGACACAGGTTGTACACCAGTATTGTGAAGTGCTTGGGCTGCATAAAGAATAACCTTGCAACCTTAGAACTTTCTGTATTAAAACTCTCTTAGAGTGTTTTTATAGAGAGAGTTTTACAAGTGATCAATATGCTGGATAAACCTGTAGCTCATATGGGACTGTTCTGTTCCCCAAAGTGACTGGTTCAAACAGACCAGACAAAGCATTGCTGCTGCAGAGCAACCACTGTGTTAAAATAGGAGAACTAGTTTCAGGGCATGAGCTGGCACTTCTCTTTTGAGGATGCCAAGATGGCATTTCAGTTTTGCACTATCATCACTGTTGGAAAAAACAGCTAGAAGGGGTACAATATAGATACAATTAAAGACAAATTAGTGTATTTTAACCATAATTTTTCATCAATTGTATCTATGTTGCACCACACCTCAAGCCTTGGGGAGAGGTGGGTAACAAATCATTTTTTATTATTATTGTTGTTGCTGTTGTTGTTGTTATTGAAGTGCTGCATGAGCCTGAAGAAATAGCAAAGGTATAGTTAATGTTACCTTTTTGAAGAAACCACAACTTAATGTAACATTATATAACTCCAATGCAAACTGAACTATCCTTTTACTATTTCATCTATATATAACATTTATCAGTTCATTTTGTCAGTGTAAATAATATGCTTTGTCTAAGAAAAACAGTATATAGAGGAGATGCTTATTACGGACCATGCTGCCATGTTATTCAAACATTCCTTTCAGCTCTAATAATGAAGGCTAATTAATAGGCAATCAAGGCCTGATCATGGACATGGGAACAGGGAAGTTTACAGAACCCAGACATTCAGAAGAGCCCAGCTGGATTGCAACCCTAACAGAACAGAATGCATGATAGGTACAGCTCAGGTATGAGGATATTTATGGAAACTTGTATCCCCGTATCTATATAACTGTTGTCCAGATCTTGTGAAATTCACTGCAAACAACAAGAAGCAGAGTTAGAGCAGAATAAGCAAGTCTCAACAGTGCGCTAAAAATATGAGACATACTAGATCAGGCAAAAGGCCTACTCGTCCAGGAACAATGGACTGGTATCTATGGGAATTTATGGAAACAGCCAGGCAAGATAGGAATGCAATAGTACCCTGCCACTTGTGTTGCCTAACAACATGTTAAGGGACATGCTGCTTTTGATAGGTGCAGGCAACATACAGCCATCCTAGCTAGCAGCCACTGATATCCTCTATGAATCTGTCAGTCAGTTGGTGGCTCAGGCTGTCCTTTTTAACAATGAGGATGTGTTCATGGGGTTAAATTAGGACATGATGTTTGCTGCTAAGTGACGGGCCACCTCAAGAGCTCACAGATCCAGAGTTCCTTGTGCCTTAGCAAGAAGAAGAAACAACAGATGTTAGGGACAAAGTATGAAAATCAGAGTTTGGAAGGTTACTTTTAAAAAGTAATTATTCATAGTTCTGAAGCTCTAAAAATACTTGCCACTATAACTTGTTTTTGTGTGCGTTCAGCTCATTTCTGACTTATGGCAGCCCTAAGGTGATCTTGTTTTATGGCATTTTCTTGGCAGAATTTGTTCAGAGGGGCTTTGGCCTTGCCTTCCTCTGAGGCTGAGAAGGTGTGACTTGCCCAAGGTCACCCAGGTATTTCCATGGCCAAGCAGGGATTCAAACCCTGGTCTCCCATTGTTCTAGTTCAACACTCAAACCACTACGCAGTGCTAGTAATTAACTTCCCTTTCTTCAAAAGAACCTAAAATAGTTACTTTTAGTTACATAACTGGGGGGGGGAATGGAAAGCTACAAGCTGCTGGTCTGTGAGAGAAAGTATAGCCAAGTAACCTCTGACAGTATTAAAAGTATACAATGTGCTCTCAGCTGAAGAAACCTCGGCACAAACAAATGTGAGGTCATGTGAAGCCTCATGTCCAATTATTGTCAATGGATGCACCGGGCATGTTCCCATGCTGGCATGGCATACGCACATTGTGTACATTGACAGCAACAGGACAGAGCCTTCACGTTTTTTTGTTTTATGTGAGAGTTCCTGGAATGAAACCCCCCACTTATATGGAAGGCTCATTGTACGCACAAAGAATAGAATTTTTCAAGGATGATCCATAGATTTCATAAGATCCAGACCCAACCTTCACCTTCAAGTAATGATACCCAAGAGCAATGCACAGAATTATTTTTAAAACTTGAAAAATTGCATGTAAAATGCTGCTTTTGAAATACAACCCTCTTCTTCTCCAAAACGACCATTTGCTCAAAGAGATTGTCTTTGAGTAAAATGCACAGGATTGAGGGAAAGAGGTCTGGAAAGATTTATCTGAAAGCCTGTGAAGTTTGCTCAAAGGTAAGTCGCTGCACAAAAAAAGGATGTGAACAAAGCATTCCTCAAACAACCTTTTTCCATAATGAAAAATGTTATGAAAATTATTTCAATATATCATTCGTGTCTGTAACAAACAACAATAATGCAAAAGGTGCTAGAAGCATCTTTTGATTCCAATCAAACACTTTTGAACGATCCCCAGGCAATAGCACCACTAGAACCATCATATTCAGAGGAAGGTTTACAGAAAGCAGAAATGTTAGACAATTTGATTCATGTTTTTCCAAAGGTCTGGGTTTATGGATTATAAATGTAACAGATGATTCATGGTCTTGCAATGAAAAAGAGCAGAAAAATAAAGTTTTAAAGTGGATCTCTTTTCATAAACTGTTTACAGTCATGCTTTTTCACTGGACTTTAAAAGAAAATCAAACATTTACAGGATAATAGTTCCACAAGAACTAACCGAAAAGATACAAAGTTGTCAGCTATCTCTGTAGGACTCTTATTGAAGCTTGATGTTGTGTTTTAAAAATGTTTAGCAAATGGGTGTGTATATGTTTGTGCGCACCTTCAATTTGCCTGTTGACTTAAGGCAGCCCCATGAATTTCATAGTGTTTTCTTATGCAAAGAATATTCAGAGCTGGTTTTGCCAATTCCCCCCTCTGAAATATAGCCTACAGGACCTGATGTTCCTTGATAGCCTCCCATCCAAATACTAACCAGGGCTGACCCTGCTTAGCTTCCAAAAGGTGACACAAACTGGTGCCTTTGGGATATTTAGGCCAAGTGGGTGGGGCACAGCAGAAAATCTCTAGCCTATAGAGAAGAAAACATAACTTCTGAAAAATGAACTTTTCTTCCACAATTCATGAGCTGGCACGGATGGGATAGAATTGTCGTATCTATATGGAAGGGGGGCTGAACTGCATGTTTTACTAGGCTCCCCAACTAAAAGAACAGCACTTGTCACTTGACCTTTGCTGTGTCAAAACCAAGCATCAGCCAGGTCATTTAGATGGCCAGCTCTAAGGTTGAACAAACAAGAGTGTCAGTCAAGAGACCTTGAAAAGATTTCAGTATGTCAGAAAAAGTACTGGTATTTTACAGGTTTGTGGGATATTTCAGCTGCTGCTCTGGATCTAGTGCTATAGCACTAACTAGTTGCAAGCTTTTGGTTGAACTTATTCAGCATGCACACAAAATAGGTCTCTTAAATATTCTGCTCCTAAAGAAATAGACCCAGTAATTCTACCCTGAAATCTAGCCACTTTGTGCCACTTTGAGAAATAGTGCAAAATGGTTGCTCATGCTGGTATCTATCTCGGACTTGATTTCTGGCAGGTTAGCAGGTAGAAGTTCCAGCCCACAATTCTGCAGTGAAGAGACCTTTCATGGCAAAAGTGCCAGCCAGAGGGACCTCTGGCTGGAAAAACTCCTCTTGGATTAAAGGGGGAGTGGAGGATCACCCATTAGGATCTAGAATTCCCCTTGTGTTTAGTTTTGAGTAAACACATAATGAGTGGGAAAAAATGAGGGGGTGTCATTCTTTTGTCCTTGCTGTGAAACACAGCTGTTTAGAACTGTAGGTCTGACAGCCCTATGCCAGCAACCTACTTAAAAAACAACAACTCTTAAACCTTATAAAAATGAAATATCCTTCTGATTAAAACAAAAGAATGGAGCCTCTCCACCCACATTCTTTCTGCAATCAAGACCAAAGTAAATGTATTCACCCCATAAGATTAAGACAAATAAATTAGAAAATTGGGGGTTGACATCTTTTAAAGAGAATAATTAAAGATTTAAACGCATGTATCTTGTGAATAAACTGAATTGCATTTTATCTGTAAGAAAAAGTTGGATTTTAACAAGGAGAAATAATAGCATGAGAAAGTACAGACATTATCTACTTGAGGCCGATAAGGCTGTCTTGCCAGCAGCGTTTGCCTAGACATGTGAGAAGTGAGTTGTTGACTCTGAAACTGCTGGACTGGATGATAGATGGAAACTTCCCAATAACTCCCACAGGGCTTTTTAAAATGGATGATGAAGGAGCTACATGTGAAACTTCTAAGGCCCTTTTCGCACTGAGGCTTCTAGCGCAAGCAGGGGAGGCCGGCAAGCACAAGAAGGCTCGTCCGGGAGGCTGCCGCTTCCCCCCTCCTTCCTTCCGCAGGCGAAGGAACCAGTGGGGAAGCGGCACCGAAGGAGGCTTGTCGTGCAAGCCGCCCTCCCCCCGTGCGAAGCGGGAGACCTCGCGCCGGATTCCCACCCCGCGCACGCGTGCGAAGCGGGCGGTGTCGCGCCGGATTCCTCCCCCCGCGCGCGCCGGATTCCTCCCCCCGCGCGTGCCGGATTCCTCCCCCCGCGCGCCGGATTCCTTCCCCCCACGCGCGCCGGATTCCTCCCCCCCGCGTGCGCGAAGCGGGCGGCGTTGCGTCCCCCCCGCGCGCGAAGCGGGCGGCGCGTCCGTCGCGCTACCTCCCCACCCCGCTCCTTCCTTCCGCAGGGGCGGAGGGAAGGAAGCGTGACCCGGCCGGCTCCCGGAGGCTCCGCACGAAAGGTAAGTGCGGGTGGGCTCCGGGAGCGTTGCGTGAGCGCGGGGAGATTTTCGCTTATACGCGAAAATCAAAAACCCGCGCTCGCGCCGCTTCAGCCCCGTGAGCCGGGCGGAAGTGGGAGTGCGTCGTGTGGAGCGACGCTCCCACTCCCGCGAGGCTCACGGGGCTATCGTGCGCGCAAAGGCCCGTGCGAAAAGGGCCTAAGTTTGAAGAGGAATATGATAGAGATTCTGAGGTATGAGATCAGCAAGAACAAGGCAGTACTGTGGGGATATGTAAGAGAAGAAGTCAGCAATATGGAAGTGAAGGAGATTTAAAATTATATGGAGAGACAAATTCAAGTTGAGCCAATGGAGGGTTTAGCTAGCTACTAGGTTGGAGGAGACAACCCAAGCCAGGGGAGGGCAAGCTAGAAGAGGAAGGCTAATCTGAAACTGATATGTAATCAAATTAATTTGAACATTGAACAAAACCAAATTGATTTACTCCATATGATTGAAGTGGTGAGAGAAAGATGAAAAATGATGAAAAATTGTGCTGTTTCAGGATAATTATCTTAAAATACCAAGTGGGAAGGAGCTGAGAAATTGGAGGGGGCAAAGTCCACGGATAGGATGGTTACAAGGGGAAAAGGGAGTTAAATTCAAAATGAAATAGATTTGGCTGAAATTGGGTTATGAAATTGTTATAGATATATGATTATGAAAACTTCATTTGGTTAATAAATGCTGTAAAGGATTTAGAATTTAAAATGATTTAGAAATATTTGAATTTAGTGACAGCATATAACAGGTAAATCAGAGATTTCCAAACTTTTCATGTTTGTGACACACTTTTTTAGACATGCATCATTTCGTGACGCAGTAACTCAATTTTACTAGCAAACTGGAGGTTAAACTAACCTCTTATAAGAGATACGGGTGACATATACATAAATTGTAGGCGACACATATATAAATTGTAATAACAAAATGTATGGGGACACAACACATCTCATGAAAACATTCCATATATTTTTAGAAAATATATATGATTTACAAAAAATAATATACATTTCCAAGGTTGCAGGCGACATATCTACACACTTCAGGCGACACACTAATGTGTCACAGCACACCATTTGGAAAACCCTGAGGTAAACAGTTCTATAGTTTTAAACAGTGAAAACATCATGTAATCAAGTCAGCAACTGGGACTTGGTATTAATGTCATTCATCATGCAATGTAATATAAAGTAATATTGAGTTGTAGAGTTGAAAGCTTTCACAGCCAGAATCCATTGGTTCTTGTGGGTTTTTCGGGCTTTGAGACCGTGTTCTGGTTGTATTTTCTCCTGACATTTCGCCTGCATCTGTGGCTGGCATCTTCAGAGGAATGGTGAATTGGAGGTGGAGTGGAGAATATATATGCCAGTCTCCTCCTCCAGAGGGGAGGGAGCAATTAGCATAATAGTCCTATTGTGTGTATTGAATACTTGTTCCTGGAGGGAGACTTCCTGAGCCTAGGTGGGGCTCGTTAGGGCTTGTTAGTACCTTTTGTGTTTTGATTTTGGTGTTTTTCAATACTGGCAGCTAAATTTTGTTGACCTTCCAAGTCTCCTCTTTCCTGTTAAAATTATCCAAGTGTTTGTGGATTTCAATGGCCTGTCTGTGTAGCCTGACCTGGTAGTTGTTGGAATTTCTGTCCTTTCAAATAATATTCTGTGTCTGGGTTGGTTTATAGTGTGTTCTGCTACTGCTGACTTTTCTGGGTGGATCAGCCTGCACTATCTTTCGTGTTCTTTGATACGTGTTTGGATGCTGCATTTTGTGGTCCCTATGTAGACCTGACCACAGCTGCACGGTATGCGGTAAACTCCTGCAGAAGTTAGGGGATCCCTCTTGTCCTTTGCTCAGCAAAGCATTTGCTGAATTTTCCTGGTTGGTCTGTAAATTGTTCGAAGGTTATGTTTCTTCATAAGTTTCCCTATTCAGTCAGTGACTCCTTTGATATACGGTAAAAACATATTCCCTTCCGGTGGCTGTTTATCCTTACTCCTGTGGTTTTTTCAGGGTCCTGAGGCCCTTCCGATATCTGAGCTGGAGTACCCATTAGCCTGTAGAGCCCAGTTTAAAAGATTCAGTTCCTCATTCAAGAGGTGAGGTTCACAAATTCTTTTTGCACGGTCTACCAGAGTTTTTATTGTGCTCCTTTTTTGTCCTGAGTGATGGTCGGAATCTTTGTGTAGATATCTGTCTGTGTGTGTGGTTTCTGTACACCGTGTGGCCCAATTGATGGTTGGGTTTGCGGGTGACTAGGACATCCAGAAATGGTAGTTTTCCCTCATTTTCTTTCTCCATGGTGAATTGGATGTTCGGGTGGATGTTGTTTAGATGGTCCAGAAACTGGGTCAGCTGTTCATCACCGTAGCTCCAAATGATGAAGGTGTCATCCACATAACGGAACAGCTGTGGTCAGGTCCATAAAACGCAGCATCCAAACACGTATCAAAGAACATGAAAGATACTGCAGGCTGATCCACCCAGAAAAGTCAGCAGTAGCAGAATACACTATAAACCAACCCAGACACAGAATGTTATTTGAAAGCACAGAAATTCTGGACCATTCCAACGACTACACAGAGAGACCACTGAAATCCACAAACACTTGGATAATTTTAACAGGAAAGAGGAGACTCGGAAGATCAACAAAATTTAGCTGCCAGTTTTGAAAAACACCAAAATCAAAACACAAAAGGTACTAACAAGCCCTAACGAGCCCCACCTAGGCTCAGGAAGTCTCCCTCCAGGAACAAGTATTCAATACACACAATAGGACTATTATGCTAATTGATCCCTCCCCTCTGGAGGAGGAGACTGGCATATATATTCTCCACTCCACCTCCAATTCACCATTCCTCTGAAGATGCCAGCCACAGATGCAGGCGAAATGTCAGGAGAAAATACAACCAGAACACGGTCTCAAAGCCCGAAAAACCCACAAGAGCCAATAATATTGAGTTATTTTGCCTTTCTCCTTTGGTAAAAGAAAATTTCCTTTTTGTGTGTGTGTGTGTGGATAGCACTAGTTGGGGAAGGGGAATAACAGAAATGTTGGCTATTATCTTTGAGAGACTTAAATGAATTTGACTGTTATAATTCATTTAAAGGAAGGAGGGAAATCAAACCTTTTCTTTTTCCTTTCTTTTCTTTCTCTCTGCTTTTTGATTTCTGATCTACATGTTTCATGTTTTGTGTTTTTTCCCCTTTTTTCATATATATTTGTAGAAGCTTAGTGTTTAGTATTAATAAAGATGTGTAGTAGTTTGAGTGTTAAACTATGACTCTAGAGACCAAGGTTTGTTTCCCTGCTCAGCATAGAAATCCACAGGATGACCTTCGGCACTTCACACATTCTCAGCCTCAAAAAACCCTGTGAGAGGGTCACCTTAGGGTCACCATAAGTTGGAAATCACTTGAAGGCACACAATAACAACAATATTAATAACAAATATCTTTTTAAAAAACGTTGCTGATCCTAAATTAAACTTTGTAGGGATTTGTGTTATATTGGAGCTTAAGGCAGGGGTGGCTCTGTAGTTTTTATTCAAGGGGTTGACTACTGCTCCCATAATCTCACTCTTGCTTATACTAAGTATGACTGATAAGAACTTCAAGCGAAAAACTTCTAGATGACTACATCTTCCCACTCTGCTCCACAATATAATACAAGGGTGGGCAAAATGTAGCTATATGCATATCCTAGAGCTGTTTCTCTGGCCCTTCACCCCTCTAGATACGTCATTGTTGTTATTATATCTATATTTATATCCCAACTTTCTCTCTGCAGAGGAACCAGGCCAACTTAAATCCAATTAAATTAATTAATTAAAGATACAAAAGCTGTTACTACAAAATTTTAAAAACCCAAAGCAAACAATTCTATTCAAAATACAACCACTAAAACAGTTTTAAAACACCTGAACAGAATAAAAAAAGATAAAAACATAGCCCACTAAAAGCCCCTTCAGCAATATGAATTATGAGCTAAGTCCTGCCTAAATAAAAAGATCTTTGCTTGTCAGCAGAAACAGAGGTAACAGACAGCAGCTGAACCTCTCATGGAGGGAGTTCCACAACCTGGAAGCAGCCCCTGAGAAACCACTAAAAAGGAGTGAACTGACCCTCCGGAAAACCTCCAGGAGGGGCAATTCAGGTTTTAAATGAGTTGCAGCCCCCACCGTACTATTTCACAGTAAAAAAAATCTGCTTTTCAAAACCAGAAGTGGACTTAACAGGCATATCCAATTTTGCAGAGCTGGGATGGGGTTGGCAGTTCATGTGGCTCCCAGTAGGTCCCAAAGACAGAAAATTTGTCCTTCATAGTTGCCCATTGTCAAAATATAATGTGTAAAAAAATATACAGAAAAGTTCTACACACGTACATTCTCTATTATAATGAGCAGACATAGAATCTTTTTTAGAAAAGGAAAAGGAAGATGCACTAACAACTTTTGACATCCTTTCTCATTTCTTCCTCATAGTTCTTCCTGCACTGGGACTCAGGTGTTTCTAATGCTGCAACCATGAACTCTGCTCTTCATTACTTACCAGCTATTCTTACTATCATGCATGTGCATATGTGAGGTTAGATACTATCTACATTTTCCATATCCATATTCTTAGTACAAGTACTGCAGCTGGTGCTAATTGCCATGAGACATTATTCAGGAAAGAGTAACCTTTTCAACAAAAATTTCAAGGCTATACCATTTACCCTATATTTATGCATGAAGATCTCTTTACAACTTGGCTTACCAGCAATTTATCTGTTTAAAAGAAAAGATAAAAGAATCACAGTGTGAAGTTGATCTCTATATAGGCATTACAAGTATCTGTAATTGGACTCAGGGCATGAGGAGAAGGAGGAACAGAAAGAAATGAAATCACAAGAAGGGTGGTTTGAGCCCTTTGAAATGCTGACTTGAAAATAAAAATGAAATAATTGTAAAATAGATACAAGCAGTGGTAAGAATTTGTGTGGGTTCCTTAGCACAAGTATTTTAAGGACAAGTATGAAAAAATATACATGCATACTTCATGAGTGGTGCAGCTAGGTAAATCCCTGATTTAATAGACTTAACAACAACAATTTTAGATAGCTACAAGGAATAAGTGGATAAATCACTTTCAAGACTGATTCATTTCTAGCATGAGCCTTCATGGATATCAATCTACTTCTTCAGCCACATTGATGGAGCTGGAAGTACAGCCCCAGGCATATTGGAGTTGCAAGATTGTGGCAGGACTGGTAGTCCAAATATAATGAGATATGGAAATATGAATTGTGATCCAGATCATCAGCCTTCAAATGGTTGTGTGATATGAGACAGGTTTATTAAATAGCTAATCTGTAGATCTGATTTGTGAACAGGATACTTAATACAATGGTAAGGAAATTAATATGTAAACTCATATTGAAGAAATGGTAAATGAGATTTAAGCCTACTCAGGTAGTACCTGAGGCAATGCCCAAGGAAAGTATGAAAAGTAATGCTAGAGAAAGTCAGCTTCCAGGAGCTGAGAAAGTCTTCTAAGGAGAACTTGCATGTATATGAGCAGTTGTGAGGACCTGAATATTAGCATGTGTAGTTGCCAAGTAAACTATTATCTCTGTTCATAGTTCTGCTGATGAATTGGAAGTTGTGAAGATATTCCAACATGGCATTGTTTGACATGGGAGCCACCAACTACTTACTGAAATCTCCTTTGACCAGTGTAGTACTTCAGTTGTCAAACTGTACAATTGACACTTTTCACTGTAATTTAACTAAATGACACAGCAAGCCATTCTTTCCCCTACTCTGTGTTTTAAAACTACTTCTAATTCTCTTATATATCAGTGCAAGAACAACAACCAAACAAGGGTGTTATTTTGTCTTTTAAAGTTCATTTAATTCATAGCACCACTATGACTCTGAGAATAAAATGGAGTCCAGGCGCTAAACTGTGTGCCATGGCAGTTTCCATAACCAAGTGTTCGCTGGGCAGTCATTCTGGGGTCCTGTAGGCTACAAATTTGTTAATGTGACACATGTATTTGATACATACACTCTATTGTAAAAAGTGAAGTGTGACTCAATTCAATGAAGCTTTCTTCCTGCTGTCTAGGGATGATGATGATGACGTATCTATGTATTGCCAACAGTGTACATGGTACTTCACAGAATAAAACAATAAAAGAGATAGCCAACCCTGCCAAATATATATAGTATAATTATGGGAGGTACAGTACAACACTTCTGGAGGGTCCTGAGTTGAAGAATAAGAAGGGAATTCCCATGCAGCAACTGCTCAAGTTTATATACAAACCTCTACTATAATAAAAAGCCAATGGTCCACCATTTGCATCCTTTGAGACTAGAACTCAAAGGATGGGAACATTTGCTTTGAGGGAGATCTGCACCGGAAAGGGAATAAGGTAAGGCAAAGATTAACTTTTCTGTCCCATTATTTCTCTTCACTAAATCTCCCTACCACCAACAACTTTCCCATCCACCCAGGCTTTCATTATGCATGGAATGTAGTTAAGGTCCTGAGATTCAACCATGCAATCTGGACATGTAAATATATTATCATTTTGTTGTTATCATTTGCCACCATGTCAATTTCAACCTATGGTGACCCTATGAATGAGAGATCTTCCAGAATCCTGATCATCACCTGCTCTGCTCATATCTTGCAAACTCAGGGCTGTGGTTTCCTTCATTGAATCAATTTACTTGTAGTATAGTCTTCTCTTTTCCTACTGCCTTTCATTTTACCAAGCATTATCATCTTTTCCAGTGCATCGTATCTCATGATATGTCCAAAGTATAATAGCCCCAGTTTAGTCATCTTGGCTTTTATCAACAGTTCAGGCCTGATTTGCTGTAGAATCCATTTATTTGTCCCCCCCCTTTTTTTAGCAGTCCATGGCATCCATAGAATTCTCCTCCACAGAATCTGTTATTTATGTTAGTATGCTTATTAATTAAGTCTGTTTGTGTATTTAGGTTTATCTTAATCCCTATATATAGTTTTAAATAAAAATAATTTTTAAAAAATTATCCTCCAGAACCATATTTCAAATGAGTTGATTTTCTTCCTGTCAGTTTTCTTCATTTCTCAGCTTTAACACCCACACATAGAAATCAGAAGTACTATAGCATGGATGGTGGTGACTTTGCTATTTAATGAAATGTGTTTACATTTGAGGATCTTATCTAGTGCTTTCATAGCTGTCCCTCCAAATCTTAGTCTTCTTCTGATTTCTTGACTCAATTGAAATCATTAACTTTAACTACATGCTGCCTTTTCCTCAAAACATACAAAATACCAAAATAGAATTAAATGACCAGTAAGGTTAAAAGCAATTTAAAACATGCAATTAAAAACACAAACAAAAAGGAGTTTTAAAAAGTACACTTAGAAAAATACAGTACCATATTAGAAGGCCCATTTTCAGATTTCAAAAGGGCGTGGGAATATAATAGTCTTTGCCTTCCAGCAGAAGGACAGCAACTCTTCCCATGTTGAAATATGTACAAGTTGTATAGGAAAGAAGCCCTAAACCAGATTTTACAAGATTAACCCTGTCTTTGTTCTATGAGTTATATCTCAATATGAAAACAAATACTTCATGCTGCTAGTTATAGCTTCATCTCTGCTACAGGTGTGTGTTTGTGTGTGTGTCCACACGCTTTCAAGTCCCCGGTTGACTTATGGCAACTCCATGCATTTCAAGAGGTGGCTTTGCCACTTCCTTCCTTAGAAATATAGCTTATACCACCTGGTACTAATTGACAGTCTCCCATTCAAGTACTAATCAGGGCTAACACTGCTTAGCTTCCAAGATCAGACAGGATCTGGTGCCTTTAGGGTGTTTATTGTGCCCTAATCCTGGGCTCATATAAATATAGTCCATAATACATTCCCCAATGGAGGGCTGAATTAACTCAACCAATATTCTCAAAATGCATAGCAGCATGTCCAACATGAAATTAAGGCAGCCTTTGTGATCCAGTGCCTTCTAGACTCCCCTAATTTCTTACTGTTGGATATGCCAGCCAGGACAGATGGCAGCTGCAGGCCAAAACATATGGAAGGACCAAGCTGGAGAAAACTAATATAAACCTGTGCTACGAATATGATTCTATTCATGTTTACTTTAAGATAATCCCCACTGTTTAAAAAGAAATTTACTTCCAAGGAAGTATGCACACAATCGCTTCCTAAATATCAGCATATTATTTGCTTGCTGAGGCCTACATTCAACTGCTAGCCCTAACCCATCCCATTAGATGAATTGTTGAATGGTAAGTTAATTCATACAACCATATTCTTCCTTGCAAGCCCATCCATGTCTTTAAGTCTTCTGGAGAGGCTCTTCTCTCTCCTCTACTACCCTCATATATATATATGATGGGAAGACAAGAGTGCACCTTCTCAGTGGCTACTCCCAGGCTCTGGAACTCCCTTTCTAAAGAGGTTAGTCCTTCCTGTTATCCCTTCATAGGCAGATGAAGCCTTTCTCCCCCCAAAGACTGAGTCCATTTCTACACTATGCTGTTATAGTGCTATTATTCCACTTTCACCAACCTATGGAATCCTGGGATTTGCTGTTTAGGGAGGGGCCTTTAGAATTCTCAGCCAGAGAGCTCTTTGGCCTCAGGAAACTACAAACCCCAGAATTCCACAGGATGTTGAAAGTGGAATAACAGCACTATAACAGTGTAGGGAGGAAATGTGTTCAAGGGTGACAGGTCTTCCATAATGTTCTATAATACCTCTTTGTTGTTGTTGTTTTTAATAGGTACAGGGGTTTTTTGCATTTAAATCTTTGTACGAGATAACTTTTTTGTTATGTTTGATTTAACTGTTGTGGGTTGCCTTCACTGGACTGGGAAAGGCTAGGACAACATCATCATCATCATCACCTCCACCATCACTATCACCAACAACAGCAACAACAACAATTTTGTAGTTTCTGCAAACTCTTCCTTTCTGAAAGTTTTCCTTTCATATACTCTTTCAGATGAGGCCATCAGCTTGCTCATCTAATATAATAAACTTTGCATTTGGGAACCTGAGTAGTTTCCAGGAGAAATATCTTGCTTACCTAAATATACTAAAAACCAAGGCAGCATCTATAGTGATTATACCTTTTTCTTTTTGACAGCTCTTCTAATGTTTGTAAGTTCTCAGAACAAGAGATGGAAATTCAACTCCCATCATTTTCTCATTTCAGGTATGATTGGATAATCACCCAAGATTTAGCAAATCAAGCAGAAGTAATTAGAAAGGAACAAGGCCCTTAAATTCCTCAGTCTTCAGCTGCATTATCTTTAAGTGCAAGAGCAAGCATTACATTGGTGTGAAGCACGACACACTTCCCAAAACAATCAAAAGACCTTTTCTTTTGAATTTCCCTTATCACTGTTGTTTATCAGACTCATGTTTGCTTCATGGACACCCTGCTAGTCTTTATTATTCAGTGGAAATCAGACACTACTTAAATATACCTCTGAATAAACTCAGTGAGGAGGAAAATATCTGTGTGGGTGAACAAATATCAAGCTAAGTTTTGTAAATGAGTTTTTTTAAAAATAAAAAAAAACTTGAGAGGGAATCTAGTGCTGTCAATACCTGGCCTCATATTTCCCATTATTGTAACATTTAAGAACTCATCTGAAGACTGACATTTATGAAGTCAGATAAGCATTTTGGAGCCACAGAGGGTGTGTTATGTTATCCCAAGTGGATAATCAGCCAGATGGCCTTTTCTCTGGCTATACCATGAGATAAACAACTCATTGCAGATCTTGTACCAAACTGTGACATGATAGCCAAAAGCAATTGAGGAATTAGGAGCCACTCCAAGGAAGCTTGTAGAAAAGTCACTCTGCTCATGACAGATCCACAGATAAAAAAACAGAAAAAGGGACCTCATTATATTCACCCACATAGAGATATACTAGTGAAGGGCATCATCCAAGCATCCATCAGTAAAGGTGAGGTCCCCAGACTACAAAAATAAAATATAAATTGTTTTCTCATTGAAGTAAACTGCCAGTGTGATGGAAAAAGTTATCTCAAGGATACAGAGATTCTCATCATTCCATCCAGAACACGCAGGTTGAGCACATGAACATGCCCTGCTGTTCTTCCACTTTGATCCTGTGATATTTCAAAATGTGGCATTTCCTCAGTCCCTTCCAAATAAATCTTAATGTGCCTTTGCAAGACCATTTTGTAGTGTCCTATTTTTAAACAACTCTGCAAAGTCAGTCCACTTGTACCTGGATGGACCTGACTGAAAGCACAGAAAAAGTTGTCCTAGGCCTGGTGGGTGTGACTGCATGTTGACAGATCTTCTACATCAGAGGACATAGAGGAGCCAGATTTTTAATAGTCGAAGATCTGGCAGCAGCATTAGACCAATGAAGAGGGAGGGATGGGAAGCAGATCCCTTACATCAGCTCTGTGGAAGACAAACCCCATTTGGTTCTTGTGGGTTTTTGGGCTTTGAGACCATGTTCCAGTTGTATTTTCTCCTGATGTCAGGAGAAAATACAACCAGAACACAGTCTCAAAGCCCGAAAAACCCACAAGAACCAATGGATTCTGGCTGTGAAAGCCTTCGACTCTACATTAAACCCCATTTGGTTTCTCTTTTTCCTAGATAAATCCTATCCTAGCTTATTACAAGAACTACTTCAAACTTTAAAAAAAAAACCTGATAGTCAAATTTGCTTCCTTTCCTCTCCTTTTAAAATCCTCCCTCAATCTGGCTCCTTTATATCTTTTTGATTCTAATACTGTAAGCAGGGACTGTCTTGTTTGTTACTGGTCTTCTATAAATTGACATGGGAACTTTTTTGGCTGAAGAGCTGGGTAATACTGCTTTGAGGGTCCAATCTTATGTATGAATGTTGAGAAGTAACTCTCACAGAGTTCAGCAGGGCTAACTCCCAGGCAAGTGAGTACTAGATCACAGCTTTAAAATACAAGTAAGGCCCTTTCCACACCCTACCTTGTCCCTTCATGCTCCAGTGTTGATCCCAGCAGCGACTCTGCTGGCAAAGGAGCATGACAGGAACTCTCCCCTCTGCACGGTTAGCTCCCTGCCGAAGGAAGCATGCTGGACATGTCTCTTCCTTCCATAGCACAACTGGGCACTTTCCCAGACTGCCTCCAGGCCGCACCTCCATTGCACTTCCTGCTCTTCCACAGGCCAGCTATATGCAAGATGGTGGCACAATTGTGTGTCATTGATGGGGAAAACCCATCAATGATTTAATCCACAATTGTACCACCTGGCAATGGGAGAAGGACGAGACCACAACAACTTCATGCAGAAGTGTCGTCATAGTCCCTCTCCTCTCCCATCCCCATGCCAGGACAACAGTGTCCTGCAGAAAGGGCCTAAGTTTAGGAAAAAGAGATTTTAATATGTAGAGCGTTGAGTTGGTGACCAAGAAATTCTATTTCTATAATATATCAAAACAACCCAAATATATTGTGTTGTATTATTTAGTGAATACCAAGCAGACTGTATAAATTAACCTCTCTAAAAATCTTATTCTTTGGCATTCGAACTAAAAAGATATTTGGATGGGTCTCTTTGGTCAGATTGGCTATTGTTAATATCGTATCCATATTAAGGCAGTCTGGACTCCAAGAGATTTTGCTGCCCAACCAGTTGTGTTCTCTTTTCTAAGTCAGGTACACAGAACCCAAGCCAAATTGGCATCTACCTTTCCTGCTCTTTGGCAGTTAAAAAAAACTGAATTAAACAACTAAGCTATTGCTGTCCTTTAGTGATAACCTGATCTGCTACCTGATCTGATACTGGCTTCCAACAGTTTCATATCTAATCTACCTGTATTAATTTTTCCTGTTTGGAGAAATGTTTGTATTTTTGCTAGGATAACTGGCATGTTGCTTAGGACACGCAGGCACAACTTTTTGAAATTAACCAGACATTACTATGCCATAGCCAGTAGCAGTTGGAGGCTCCCACGTCAGTGGGCCAGTGAATCTGCTCAGGTTTTAGTCCAACCTTTAAAGGAACTATCCAAGTTGTTTCAGCACTTTAATAGTCCTTAATAGTTCAGACTAAAACTCAGAGCAGATCCACTTGACAGAGAAGCCACCAACCACCACTTTGTTGTTAACTGCTGTCAGGTCAACTTCTGGTGACCTCATGAATGGGAAACCTCCATGTCACTGTCATCAACAGGCCTGTTCAGGTCTTACAACTTTGGGCTGTGTCTTCCTTGATTGAGTCTTTCCACTAGCAATGTGGTCTTCTTCTTTTCTTGCTGCCTTCTACCTTGCCAAGTGAGTCACATCTTCTCAGGATATGTCCAAAGTATGACAATCTCAGTTTAGTCATCTTGGCTTCTAGGGAAAGTTCAAGCCTGATTTGCTCTAGGACCTATTTATTGGTCTTTTTAGCAGTCCACAATATCTTTAGAACTCTTCTCCAACACCACATTTCAGATGAGTTGATTTTCTTCCTGTCACCTTTCTTCACTGTCCAGCTTTCACAACCATACATAGAAAGTGGAAATACAATGGCACAGACAAACCTAACTTTGATATTCAATGATACATGTTTACACTCATCTACCTCATAGCTGCTCTCTCAGGCCATTTCCACACTAGAGTGGAGGAGTGTTTCACCACGTTTTATGAGCAGTGTTTTTTTACTCCAACTCACCCCGATTCCTATCTGCATTTCCTCCAGTTTCTATCGAAGTAAAGTGGATAAAACCATTTGTAGCTTCCGCATCTTCAGTTCTCCTGGAACTCCTATTCTCTTCCCTCCTCCACTGTGCAACTGCTGGTTGGTCAATTTAACGCCCACACCTGTGGTGTGAATTGATGTAACACTTCCACATGTAGGAAAAAGACGCAGTGGCACCATTGTGGTTGGTTTGCATCGGAGTTTTTCCATTTTTATATTACACCAGTTTCACAACAATGTGAACTGCACTAAGAGCTGAACACGTGCAGAACAACTATGACAGAATGACATCAAATCGATTTGACATGCAGATGTATTTGTGACATGACAACACTACAGCGATGTATCTCCCTTGTGCAGAAAGGGCTTTAGTCTTCTTTTGATTTCTTGACTGCATTCTCCATTTTGATTACCATTACTAGCCACAAGCAAATGTTGTGCACTCAGTGTGGGTATGGCATGCCGGAGAAGGTTCAACATGCCCCTACCACATGTAATGGGAAATGTGTTATGATTCGTCAATAATTTGCTATTTCATGCCTGCATATTAGAAATCAAAAGTGTAGAAGTTACTTGTCTGTACCAAAGACAAGGAAATATTAAATATGCAGATCTGAATTCTCCTTCTCATTATAGCTAGCCAAACCAACAAAGCGATAAGGAGAAAATGACTGCACTGACAAAGCTCAGGAACAAGGAACTAATTTTTAGATTGAAGGGGCTCAACTTTGTTAAGGTCAATAGTAATTTTGATTACTTTACAATTAAATTAATCACACAGCTAGGTAATAAACTGAATTGAAGCGGGGAATAATCTGACTATGATGAAAGCAATGGCAAAATAATAAATGAAGAATTAAAAAGCTGAGTAAATTTTAAAATTACAATTAATATATCAAGCAAAGTAAAACAAATAGTATGTAAGACCCTATTAAGTGAATACAAAGGTACCAATAAGCAGTGATGTATTTAAGTCTTTTACTCCAAGCCTAAAGTCAAGTCTCAAATCAAGTATCAAGTCTCTACTTGCAAGATACTTTCAAGTCTAGTCTCGAGTCAAGTCTCAACTCTGGGAGCCAAATTTATACCCCAACCTATATTCCAGAATTTCTGGACAGAGTCAAATAAAGTCAGTTTTAACAATGTAAGTAGAGTCAGACCTCTACTTTTGTGATTTTGCCATCTGCAGTTTTGGAAGTGGGGAATAGATCCTTCCCACTTCCCATTTGCAAAGCTGGAGGCTTTTTCAGAAGTGGGGAATAAGATCCTACTTATTCCCCATTATTGAAGCTTCAAGAGCTTTAGAAAGAAGGATTCTTCCTCCTCAAGCCCGTTGCCTAAAACATTTTCTGTTCCCCTCCAAGATATCCACCCTGCACTCTGGGCACGAGTCTTGCCTTCTGCTCTTAGGAAAAGTTTTAGAAAGCTCCTCCTATATGTAGCGGTGACAGGCTGTTGAGCAGACCTCAACCCCACCTCAAGCCCATTGCCTAAACCATTTACTGTTCCCTCTGAGAAATGTGTCCACACTTTGGGCTTGAGACAGATTGTCATGTGATCAGTAAGTTGTAAGGTTTCTGGATGAATGTGTTATGTTACTGAACCAAGTGCAGCAAGTCAGTCACTAAAAATATGCAAGTCTCAAGTCAAGTCGAGTCAGTGTGTAATTTTGGCTGAGTCAAGTCCGAGTTGAGTCACTGAAGTGACTTAAATCTGACTTGAGTCTGAGTCTATCAACTCAAGTCTACATCACTACTGATAAGGTGTGCTATCACATCTGTTCTTCCACTTCACACTTGAAAAGCAAACTCTGTGGAGATATTGTTAGAAGATACAGGATAGTGCGCATAATATGCTGAAAAATAAATGTGAAAACATGTATATCTACCAATGCTGAAGTGTAGAAAATCAGGGAAAAGGTACAGCCAGGAGGAAGTGAAAACTACTTCTCTCATACAGCATCCTTAAACACAAACTTCTACAAGCACAATGTGCACTTAGAAGTCCCTCCTGTGTGTTCAGTACAGCTTATTTGTACAGAAGTGTACATACAACAGATTGCATGCAGCCTTTGGTATTCCTGCATGGGCCAATCTACAGTAGCTGACTTGATAACATTTGCTTGTGTGGTTGATCATTTAGTAAACTTCTGACTGACAGTTCCTGGGGTGGGGGTAGAGGTCAGGTATACAGGAGTCTTGCTGATTATTGGGGAAGGGTGCTCAGACCCTCCTAGATTAATTTTGAGAGATCCATAGTCCAAGTTCTAAGATCCATGGAAATGCTACCTAATACTGAAATGTATGTAGTTGGATGTAAACTTGAAGGCTTTCACGGTTGGAATCCATAGGTTGCTGTGGGTTTTCTGGGCTTTGAGGCCATGTTCTATTAGTATTTTCTCCTAACATTTCACCTGCATCTGTGGCTGGCATCTTGAGAGGATCAGATCCTCTGAAGATGCCAGTCACAGATGCAGGCAAAACGTCAGGAGAAAATACTAATAGAACACGGCCTCAAAGCCCGGAAAACCCACAACAACCTATGTATGTAGTTGTTCTGCAGGAGCTGTGCAAATTTCCTCAGCAGATAAAATGAGAACTATGAGAGCTATGTTATGTTCAAGGACCGAATAAATGGTGTTTAAATTGATGTTACATACCACTGAAATGTACTACAAACGCCACGTGTTCCATAAATATTCATATGCTTCTCACAAGAAGAATATCCCTAGCTTATATAATGAAAAATAATGAGCCTAGATTGGAAACCTTTATGTAATATGATGAATCTCAATAAGGAGTATAACTTGCATAAACTAATTGTTTTACTTAATAAAATATAAAAAAGCATTATAAACCTGCTTGTTTCTTCTCCTTTCATATACATTTTCTGAAAGTCCAAAGTGGAAGAGTTTGTTGTGGCAAATGTTGATGCTGATCTGCTTACTAGAGAATACTTTTGTTTTCAGCCTTGGTAGCCCAGGTAGCTTCATATCTATTTTATGGTAAAGTCTGAGGAAATTTGGCTAGATGCAGATTGACATGCATGAGGCAAAGAACCTTCAGAAAGATGAGGTGGTGGAAAGCTGTCAACTTGGCACCCTTCAGAGGTTTTAGCCTACACCTAAAGGCTAAACCTAGGCTACACCCCGGCTAAAGAGGCTGGACAACTGTCTACTGTGGATTACTTAGCTGGAAATACTGCATTAAGCAGGGGGCTGGAATTGATGGCTCATGACGCCCCACTCTATGATTCAATCTCTGACCACTAGCTGTCTTGGCTGTGGAGTTTGGGGAATGATAATCAATGTGCTTGATCCAATTGTTAGACCCACCTAAAGTGGATGCATTAAATAAATTGGACTTATAAGTGATGACTTATCATTCAACAATTAATTAGATGGGTCTGCTCTAGCTGACAATTGGAAGTAGCTTCCCTTCCTCCAAAACAAGTTGCCCAAGCTCTGGATTCTACACACTCTGAGTTCCCTGAATGCAACCTAAGACTGGACCATTCTCGATAAACAGAAAATAGCAATACACCAATGGACTTCTTAACAACTACAACAGTACCAAAGAGGAATATGGAAGTGGATAATTACAGGCTATTTAATTGCATCTTTTCCTTATATCTCAGCAGAGGCCCTATCAAGCGTGAGCATTGTACTGGACAAACATGGTGTACAAATTCAACAGCTTTCAGGGACAACAACTGAAAGGAATGATGTGACAACACTGACAAAAGCCAACCTAATCACTTTCAAGGTTTGTTTTGTTGTTTTTAATTCACCATAATCAAAAGAACTGGTTGATCATAGTCTCCAACATTTCACCACAAATAGTGTGATTGAATTCCTTAAACACTTCTGCACATCCCTAATCCTTTTGCACCAACATCCCTTTTACGAAAAATCACTGTGCTCCACAGTGTCTGATTTATATTTCATTTGGAGAACAGGAAGTAAAAGGATTAAAGTTGAGGATTAAAACACTTACTCTTTACAGCATTTTTGTGAAGAATAGCTTCTTAGTTGCCATGGGCACAGCTCAGTGACCCTTAGCCTCCAAATGCAATTCCTCTTGCATTAATGAAATATTTCAATTGGACTCCATAGAAAACAAATGAGTGGAGATGTATTTAAAATTCAAGTGTGTGCAAAGTAAGAAAACAGATTACCCCTGTTGTCTTCTTTCTTCTCTATTTTTGCCATTTTAACAATGAAATGTCAAATGTAATTTGGAAAAAAGGACATCTGAAGACTGCCACTGAATGCTGAAAGGCCACCTTGGGAATATGAAGAAATGGTACCATGGAAAAAGAAAACACTTTGAGATTAATGCTCAGAAGAAGTGCACTCTGCAGTGCCAATACATTGCAATATAACAAAGTCAAGAGAGAGTGAGAATGGAACAAATGAAATTTCAGCATTTTACAAGTATTATGTAAAATGCTGAAATTTTGTTTATTCTGTTCTCACTCTCTCTTGACTTCATTATATCAATCCACAGTAATAAAAGACAAAGGCTTGAATTCTACTGTTACTCCCAACTCATGCAGACCTGTTGAAACAATGAGATTTATACAAGTGTTATTGTTCAACAACAATACGTACTTACTCTAGCTGAAGTTACCAATAGGATTCCAATTTATGTGTCTGCCTGAGAGTCTTAGCTCCAAGATGATCAAACCAAAAAGCACAAAATATGGTGTGCTATTAAATGTGCATCAGGGATTTATTTTTTAAATTATTGATTTCAATTTATCCATGTGTTTGAAGCCTCTGATACCAATCTTCAGTCACTAGGTGGCCCATTTCCCTAATCAATGCATAGGAATCAACTGGTTTACTGTAAATACCAGTAAAATTTGGTTATTTTGTCCCAGAGTATTTTGCAAGGTAAAGTTAAATATCTTTTTAATTCTTTTTTTCAGAATTGTTTTGTACCATTTCCACAGTTACAAGCCACACTGATCACCACGATAATGATAACTGAAAGGAAGAAACTGGCTTCTCTAAGAAATTCCATATATAAATTATATATTTAACTATTTAAATTTTATTTCATAAAATCGCTTAAACTTTAAAACCTTAACACCTGGTCAATGATTTGAGATGAATATTCATCCTTTACTTTCTCCACTTTGTAACCAAATCGTGTAATCCCAAATTTTAATATACCATTCTTTTAATTGAGCTATTTAAATTAAGAGTGGTAAAGTAGATATGCCAATAATACATAAAAGAAGAGAGTTTTTAAAATTCTTTCTTACTGCAAATTTAGATAAACTGGTAAGCAAGTTCTGGGCTCTAACATATGGTATGTCATAAAATATTAGTAATATTAGTAATATAATTTCTTTGCCCCAGAATAATCCTATCACTTATGCAAAATCTCTTTGTTTAGAACATATGTTCATACAGCTGCATAGAAAAAGATAAGGAATACTCCTTGCATCCTTTTCCTTTTATTTTCATATTTTGACAAGCGGGTGGGAAGGAGCAGTGGTTTTGAGAGCCTTCTTTTCCCCTACACAAGTCCTGGGTTCCATTGTGGGCTTGATCCTCCAATGGAAAGCTCCTACATTTAAACTAAATCCTACAAACATTTTCAAAGAGCAAAGCAATCTCTCAGCTGCTTAAGTGAAATGACAAAGGAAACACATTTTTTTAAAAATGAATGATTCTGACAACACCAGTCTCTTCCATTTAGCTGCATATATGTGTTCTCTTTCTCAAAAATTCATGCACAATACAAGAAACGTATCCCTGTCATAGCTCACTCAGCATAAAAAGAAAAATTGGGTAGAGCACTCAGGACCGTAGGGTGAACTTAACAGGGAGCATTGGAGCAAGATTTGTTCAGAGGAGGTTTGCCATTGCCTTCCTCTGAGGCTGAGAGAGTGTGACCTGTCCATGGTCACCCTGTGGGTTTTTATGTCCAGGCAGTGATTTGAACCCTGCTCTCCCAGAGTACTAGTCCCTACACACAAACCACAACACCATTAAGCAAGAAGGATAAAAAAAGGAAACTCTCCTCTTCAGCTTATTTCCTCCTTACACACAATACAATGCTGCCTACTCAGTGCCAGCTTTAAAGTCTTTCTTATAGTCAACTGCCTCTCCAAGGAGGGAAAGAGAAGTCTTTTTCTCTTTTACAAAAAGCACTTTGATGCCCCTGCTACTTCTGATAAAATCCCAATGGGAAAGAAGAGCAGCCTTCTTTTTGTTATCTCTCCAGAGTCACTGAAATCACTAGCAGCAGCAACGCTTTGGCTGGTGCTTTCAGAAAGACATGCAGCTCTTGGGAACAAACAATGTAAAACAAAACAAAATAAAATACCACTGTTTCCCCACACACTGCAAGGTTAGTCCAACAACCGTATACAGGAGGAGGGGTAAGCAATGCAGGTTCTATCCTGAGCAAACTAAAACTGCAAGGCTTTGATGGCAAACTAATGATGATTTTTCAAAAGCCCACACATACACTTGGATACTTTTTGATAAAAGATCTGTGATAGTGATGGAAGTGGCAGCTGTTATCAGTCAGCTGCAGGTCTGTGAAACAGGAAGTAGGAGGGGAAGCAGGAAGGAAGAAATCACATTGCATAATCACTATCATTTTCTTTTCTCTTCTTTAGTGGTAGCTGTTTTATCTGGCTTGCTATCAAAACCATGATTTGGAGCTGTGGTCTGTATTTTAAACTATTCACTCATCTTTTCCCTATACCTTGAAACTGCAGAACATTTCCCAAAATAGTACTCAAAATAGATGAGCCATACCAGTCAGCTAGGGTGGGAGCAGTGGCAACGGTCAGCCTCTATGTCAAGGGGGTGGTGAATTCACTCTTGGTTTCATTCCAGACTGTAAAGGTTCTATCCAAGGTGCTCAACCTATTTGGGGAATAGAATTCAGCACCTCGGATAGATTCTTTAACATTCTGAGTAAAACCCAGGTCAGATTCACTGCTGGCAAGGAGGAGAAGTGAGTCAGGACTAAGCCAGGGAATAGGAACCATCCTGCTCACTGGGGGCAGCAGGGCCATCACATGTCAAGCAATAACACTGCCACTGGTAGTTTCCCCTACAACATGAGAAATTAAGACTTTAGACTACACACCTTCCATGGCATCTTCTTTCCCACTCACTTAGTTGTAGTAATCTCTCTCTGGATGATGTTGCATGCTTCTACTCTAGTATCCAACAGAGAGAATTCCTGAGTGGTTAATACTTCCCTCCTCCACCATTCAAATAAGTGCTGTGACTTTCATTCTCAAAAGCCTGGTTATCTCTGCTAGCTCTTGGGGTGTATGTGTGAAAAGCTAGGGAAGAGTAGGACTAGAAAGTGTTTGGGAAGAACATTTTCTGGCATGTCCCACCAACATCTTTCTATATTTGCCATCAAGTTTGATCTCGGGCTAGAAGAAATGACAGCACTCATTATCTGGTCCCTGTCTGAATCAATGCTAGGTCAATAATACGGTCCATGGATTTTTCAAAAATTGGTTTACCCTTGTCAGTTCATGAATACTAATTTAGTAGAGATGTATAATCAATGACTGTGGAGTCGTCAGGCACAGAAAAATTTTTTTTAGCATACTGATTTATGTGTGAGTTTTTGTCCCATCAATGCCAGTAACCCTCCCATTTTGCTGCTGCTGACTCTCAACAGCACAGTTGTGATTCTTATATTTGTGACATGTACGAAAAGTCTTTTCCTCTGTTTCCTCAATCAGCTTTCCTCTCAGGATGCCTCAGTTTCAGGGCAAGTTCCTGCTCACTGAAGAACTGGATTCATACCGAAAGAAGCATGGTCATTTTGCCCTACGACACTCAGCTACTTCATTCCATCCTGAATCTTCTTGTTAGTCCCAACTAAAGCAGACCTATTGAATCAATTGAATTTACGTACTGTATTTGCTGGCATATAAGACTCACTTTCCCCCAAAAAAATACTGTTTGAAAATAGGATGCATCTTATACGTGGGTGTGTCATATATGCTAGAAAATAGTATTTGCCAGTGTATAAATGGGGTGCATCTTATATGTCGGTGGGTCTCATATGCTGGTAAATATGGTAGTTGCTCACTTACCAATCAAGAAGTTATTCAGCAGATCTACACTGTTTAAGACTACCCAACTGGACTGAGTTAAATGCGCAGCATACAATTTGGATCAGTTTTATTTTCAAATAAGTGTGCAATATAACTGTTTGGACTAATACCATTATTTCTGAAGTTCACCCACCCACTGACAAAGGCCAAAGGGACAAAGGAAACTCTCAACTGGCATTAGTTAAGGTTTTTCTCTTTTTTAAAACCCTGATCTGGAGAGAGAGTATGTGAATTGAGGCTATGTGCCTGTGGAGATACTCAAATCACCTCAATCTATGCACAGTGGCCCCAGTTTATATCAGGGTGCTGTATGCATATTTAAGATTTAAAAAAGAATATTGACTGCTTTGCTACATATTTAACGTAATATGAAGTTCAGCTCCCTGGTTCAGAAGATGGCCATTCGGTAGAGAACCCTTTGAATTAAAATAAATACAGTAGCTATTTTGTAACTACAGTAGCTATTTTGTAACTACAAGTATGGTTTCTAAACATGCAGATAAGTGTAAGCAATTTTACAGTGCCTGGAAATACTCTTCTGACAAGTATCTACAAGAAAAGAGGGTGTTAAATCATTACCCTCCAAGGCAAAGGGTCGCTAGTTTTTCAACACTCTCCCTGGATGTGGTATGCATTTATAGTACAAGTAGTAAGTATGTATAGAATGTGGAATTCTCTCTAAATTACTACCAAAGCCTCGTCGTTACTGAATTCCCAGAAGGCAAAGCAAAATGCTATAATGATTCATTAGGATACTGGCAATATCAGTGTAACCACATGCTGACACAATTACTGAAATCCAGCTGTACTGGAATCAATAGACATTCTATCACTGCAGCCAGGACTTCTCAAAGTATGAACACAGAGTTCATGGCATCTAATGGCACACGCACGCACACACACACACGCTCATGCTCAATATGAGCATGGCATTTTGAACGGCAAGTGATAGCAAAATAACAAAATAATGTTATTTAGTGTGCAGAGGGGAGGTTTAAAAAGAGGATTAGAAGCCAGCCAAGCAGGACATATTAAACAAATCCATGACTAACAGGGTGTAACAGGAAAGGGTCTCATTCTATTCAACTGAAAGATTCCCTAGGGTTGGAGCTATTACTTCATTGTGCTTTTATCACCTTGGGATTTTTATGGTTATTTTTGATGAACCCACATTTTTGTAAAGATTTTTTTGACATTAAGCCAATTTTCATTTTTAATTAAAGTCATAAATAACCTGAATTCTGACTTTAAAGGTTTGTTGTTTCTTACTTTTTTTCTTGGTTATTATGCCAGGAAATATTCCAAATACCAACACGTGTAGTGAGTTAGTCATGTAAAGTTCTCAAAGATATTTTAAGTAGAATACAGCTCATAAATGTTATACATTGTGACCTAAGAGCATATTTGCGAACTCTTTTGATCTATACCCAAAATTCTTTTCCCCTCCTTTGTTCACCCAAATGTATTTCCAATTCAAATTGATAAATTAAACAGATACAAAGGTAAAGGAACAATGGAGCTAAATCCTGTTATTATGCATAACTAAGGGAGAAAAGTGGCCTTTACATTTATTTCATTTTCTGAGCTAGAGGTTACAGAACAATCAAGAATGAACAATAGACTGTGACAAATACAATATAAAGAGCCAAACCATATACTGTAAAGCAATAATAAATGATTCTTTATAAATCATGACACATTGTTTTATATTAACAGAAGGGCAGAGAAGTCCACAAAGATTTAGTTTCTGTTATTATCATCTGTCTGGAAATAAATTTGATTTAAAATAATGGGGGCTGGCATTATGTTGGCTATAGCAGGATGCAGTAGAACACAGACTGTAGATCATGGTATCTGCAGACATGACCTGAAGAGGAAATTTAAACTCAGCAGTTTATTTAACAATTCAGCACCAGGTCAACTCTAGTTTAGTAGTCTAGGGTTCCACCCATACAAGCAGTTAAACCAACTTTGTACAGAATTTTTACAAAAACATGCAGCAGCTGCAACTGAATGACAAAGGCTATGACATACAAACACTTTGACCACTAAGGAACAAGCATTACTTCCAAACTATATATATCACACTTGTTTTAGTTTCTTAAGCTGGTATTCTGGGTGTTTTTTTAACCAACAGAACATGTCAATATGTTTTGGATTGTTGCTTATAAAATTTTGTACATGTTTAACTTGACATCACCAGCAACTTAACACTTTCTATGTTTCAAAATGACTCTACCTCATTTAGGCCTTACAGTCACTTTCTGACTTTTCCCTTAAGACCCTTTGCATAGTAGTTATCTGTAAAAGTTACCTTTTTCCTGGCCTGATGATCTTTGGAGGAATGGGCCTTTACATGCTTTCTTAAAGAACTTGGATCTGTGTATCGTTTGGAACATCCAGGAATCTGGCAAGCATAAGGTTTCTAAACAAACAAAAGGAAAACTGCTAAGTCATGAGATTTTTTTTTTTTAAAAAGATAATTCTTAACATTCGTGAGGTTGATACAAATTGCAATACAATAACTGTAGAGCCTAATAGAATAAGTAGAATGGCCACGTAATTTGTGGAAGAGCTAAGAGAGAGAAAGTAACGCAGAAGGGCAAGGGAAAGAAATGAATATTTTGACTTCTTTAAGCATCTATATTAATATAGTTTGTTCCCTGTATTACAGAAGCAGGTATGTATGTATGTATGTATTTAAAAATTGTTTACTCGTTAGCTACTCGGTCTTTGATTCAATAGCAGTGACGTCATGCCATTTATAGCTTTGAGAAAAAGATGCATCACAACGTGTTGAGAAATAAGCCCTATTCAAAAAAAATTTACTCATGCATTCTCTCAACATGTGAGCAAGGCCATCAAAGTAGCCATAAAGCCTTACCTTGGACACTGTGCATGCTGACAGCCCATTCATACTACACAAGTATAGCACTATTATTCTACTTTAACTGCCATAGTTCTGGCCTATGGAATTCTGGGATCTGCAGTTTAGGAAGTGGCATTTAGAATCTTTAGCTAAAGAGCTTTAGTGTCTCACCAAACTACAAACCCCAGGATTCCACAGAATGGAACCATGGCAGTTAAAATGGAATTATAGTGCTGTCACTGTGGCCATTTCCGCACTTTACCTGATCCCATTGTCCTCCCATTGCAATCCCGGCTGCTCCTTTGCCGGGAAGGGAGCGTGACAGGGACGCTCCCCTCAACACCTGACCGGCTCCCTGAGGAAGGGAGCGTAAACGACACACACCTGCCTTCCACAGCATAGTTGGGGTCTTTCCCATGTCACCCTGGGGAAGGAAGAGCCTTCATTGTGCTTCCTGCCCTTCCGTATGGCCGGGAAGGACAGAAGCATCATGCAATTGTGGGTGCTTAATGGATTTATTCTGTTAAGCGAATTCCTGTGATTGCAATAGATGGGGGCAGGATGGCAGTGGGACCGTGATGACATTGTGCAAAAGCACCTGCGGGCCACTGCTATCCCGTCCCTATAGCAGGACTACAAAGCCATGCGAAAATGGCCTGTGTTGTGTGAATGGGCCCTGAGTAAATCCATCTGTGTTATCTGTCCACATCGCACAAATATTATCAGAAACAGAGCCTTCAAATGTAAATAGGTGAGCATGTAAGGCTTCCATGTGGATTGCAGGGCATCACATGGGATTCCAGATAGACACAAAGGTTCTGTCCTTGCAGATCTCTGAATTCATATATAGATGCCTCAGTATGGGGCTAGTTATTACATACATGGCTACTGGCCCCATTCACATTTTGGAGACATACTTGGGTAAAATATCTGAAAAGGGCTATACTGTAACCTAACATAAGAGAAAATGCCATACTGACCTAGGGCCAGCTGGGATATATATCCTTGGTAAAAATGAAAGACAGAAGCAGGAGGGACT
Organism: Ctenosaura bakeri; assembly: GCA_948474755.1. Classification (NCBI taxonomy): domain Eukaryota; kingdom Metazoa; phylum Chordata; class Lepidosauria; order Squamata; family Iguanidae; genus Ctenosaura; species Ctenosaura bakeri. Next base: position 756,931 of record CAOLHI010000100.1, read on the forward strand.
GAATTTCACATACTGATAAAATAAATTCTCATCACTACTTGTACTTACAGTTATTTAACCCTGACAGAAACCTTTGGCATAGTCAGAAATTACATTTCTTTATTGGTTCAGGTAAAGAAGCTGTAGGAAAGTCCCAGACACAAAGACATAGAAGAAATCTGCTTTGGAAGAGAGAATGAAGGGGAGAAGTTAGGTGTTATACAGCAGAAAAGAAATAAAAGCAGAAAGCAAGGCTCATGTGTTAAAGCTTTAAAAATATTAAAGGTTGTACAAAGAATATTAAGATATTGCTTATTAAAATATTGTCAACCTTTTGTGAATCAATTACAAGCATGTGCCATTGTCCTTATACTTCTTTTTTTAGAAATAACAGATTCGATTGGAAGAAAATATGTGTTTACCAGTTATTTATTTTCACTCTTGGTCAGAATTTTGTGCCTTTTGTACCATCTTAGAATTTCTTCATTCATCATGTTTCTTTCAAGAGCAACAATAACTGTATCAAAAGTCATTTATGTGCTTTTCAATTTTGATTCATTTTCATATATATTTAGTTGTTTTGATTACAGCTGACTGTTTATTTTAATTCTTATTTATTTTAATGTTTTGTTGGCTGCTTTGAATGTTTGTAGGAGAGAAAAAGCACGTACAGGTTTTCACATAAATTAGTGTGTGTGTGTGTGTGTAAAAACTGGACGACCTTTAGTTAATTTGCATGGTGTTTTGCATAACAAATAAACAGGGATGGAAAGATGGGTCTTATATTAGCCTTATTAGACCACTGTCTAATATACCTGTACAAATACTAGAATATCTGTTTGAAATCCCAAGAAAGAGTTTTCATTTATTCTTTAGCAAAAGTTGCCTATGCTATCTTAATTTTTTGTCCTAATCATAAGAGCACTCTCTGTGCTTTTTTCATCCCACAGTATCAAAAGCCATTTTTGTCTGTCTGCAGTATAACTGCAACTCATTCAAAAGTCTAAAGCAATGATTCATAACCCTCATCTTCAGAGCATGCATCTCTGTGTACATCTGAGTACTCAGTAGAGCCTCCCCCACCAAGCACTTCTGCCTCTGAACTAATATCTCAGCAGGCCCATTTCTCTACAGGGGAGGAAATTGTGCATCTATATGGCTTATATCATTTTTAAGGCCATCTATGTGGCCACATCATTTAAAAAAAAATGACCCAAAAGCAAAAGATCATACCTCTGGAAGGCACCAGGGGAAAGAGTTCTGGCCTAAAACAAACCCCACACCTTAGGGATTTTGTGAGGAAAGAGTCACTTTTGAGAAATCAGCAGTGACCATCCAATCATGTCCTGTTTCTCCAGAAAAGGCAGGTGCCACATGTAGGAGTCTGAAGTGGGTGGGAAATGAGTTGTAGTGGTCCCTAGACTCACCTCTCCTTTTTTAGATGCCAGTTCCTATACTAAAGCAAAGTACCTCTTGACCTCATCTGAAGTAGCATAATGGATCTCTCTTATTAGGGTGTTTATGTATCTTATTTTATAGAGAACAGTCCTCAGTTGAAGTCACTTTCTATGAAAAGGACTGTCCAAGTGGATAAGAAGGGAAAACAGGGACTCTGAGGGTCTTGTTGACAGCAACTGGGACTGAGCAGTGCAGCATCAGGACCCAGTGCTGAGCAGAGCTCTACACCATAGGGAGACACACTGCATTTCTATCAAAATAATAAATTTCTAAGTCTGCATCTAGATGTATAAGTGAGAGTTGGCAAATTTTATGGTAATTGGACCTCTTTCTTGGCAACCTTTTTCCTTTTTATTTTTATCTATCTATCTATCTATCTGTCTGTCTGTCTGTCTGTCTTGTCTGTTCTGTGATGGACTCATCACAGAACAGATAGACAGATAGACCTTACCTCTTGAGCAGACCCCATGAATGGGCCAGCTTCTGCTTCAAGCATCTGAGGGACTGAAGAAGGAGTGGACTACTGGATGCCCTCTCATGATGGGGGCCCTGTTTAGAAGAATGGACCTGCCGTATGGCAGCATGCTTGCACATGACAGCAAGGCGCATGAATGAAGGAACACAGGAGGACGTTTGAAACAAGCTATTCAATTCTACTTATTAAAAATGTATATCCTGCTATTGAGGCATGTTGAGGCATACAACAGAATGAATTTAAAACAATTTAGAACAATTTAAGGAATTTTAAATGGCAAGGAAAAAAATGAAACAGTGTCAAAGTATAATTCAGAATCATTATAATCCCCTCCCTTTTTTTTGGCTTGGCATTGGGAAAAAAACAGTGTTGGGATCAACGAGGCCTTCAAGGACATTCCACAACCAGGTGCTACAGGAAAGAAGGCTTTCTCACATGTATTCCCACAGTGTATTAACCCCACTGGTGGGACACAGAGCTCAGCAGACCTCAGTCCTCAGAAAGACAGACAGACAAATAAAGAGAGGGGGGGAGGGAGGGAGAGAGAGTAGGAGGAGGCACTATTTCAAGTGTCAAAGTCACAGACAATTAGGGCTTTAAATATCATCACCAAGACCTTGAATTCTGAGCAGAAGTGTGTTAGTAGCCAGCACAATTTATGGTGTCATACGGTTTCTGAAAGATGTGGTGACAGCCAGTACATACCAGTGTGTAGTAAATCCACTCCACATTTTAAATTTTATGCTAGGTGTGGAACTTACTTAAAGACTTAAAGTCTGAAACCGACCCAGAGCAAATTCACAGCACTCCTGACATGGAAGCTACCAGCCGACACTTATAAGTTGTTCCCATCAGCAATGTACCTGCTGTGAGTTACACTAGCTGCAGCTTCCAAGTTATGTTCAGTGACAACCCCATGTAGAATGCATTGCAGTATCCTAAACAGGAAGATACGTAGACATGAACTACTGTGGCCAGATTATTCTGAATTGGGTACGTCAATGTCAGGCGGCGGCTTAAGCAGACACAGAGGCAGGAGCCGAGAGCAGCCTCTGTCGAGCCAGAAGCACTGTTCTCATCTGCTGCAGGTACTGGGTCAGGATCCAGCCCTGGGACAGCTGTGGGGTCGCTGGCAGGCCCCTCCCTTGACTCTGAAGGAGCCCCCTCTCCCTCCAAGGGATCCTCCCCCAGCTGGGAGTCCAAGTCTAACTCAAAGTCCCTGTCTGAATCAGCAGCATGCTCAGCCTGGCTCATGACAGGTTATCCCATAGTATACCCTGCTTCATTCAGTCCACTGTAGGACTGTATCCCAAAAACACAACATCTGCCTCTTTGAAGCAGTTATAGAGGGAAAACGAAAGGCCTCTTCAGTGATTTCCTTTGGTCAGAGGTAACTGGCAACTCTACTTACAGGGATTTCCATTGTCTATTCTATCCCAAATTCTCCCTATTTGACATTTCCCACTCTTTAAAGCTTGTATATTTTAAAACCAAATTACAAAATATGTAGGAAAATCAAAGCAGGATAGCAAAACAAAACTTGAAAATGATCAGATTCTTCCCTTACAGTGTCCAGGTGTGTCCTCTGGTGCTTGGCTCGGTCGCTGGAATTACTGAATGCTTTTTGACAGCCCGGGTGCTGGCAAAGGTAAGGCTTTTCTCCAGTGTGGCTCCTTAAGTGAATCTTGAGATTTTCTAGTCTAGAAAAGGCCTTCTTGCAGCCTTCAAACTGTGAAACAAAACAACATTTCTAAGAACACAGGAAATGATGGTGGCAGGGACACACTTCCCTTTCTACCTTGCATACAGAGTTTTAAAGAAAACCTGTAGCGTGTGCAGATTGAATGTGTAGGAGAGAAGTTGGATCAGGTTTTCTGTCCCCAGTCTTAAAGTCTGGGGTTATTTTTGGAGCTTTATTTTTGGCCTATAATGCCCAGAATCCTTCACCCAGCTGCGAGACTGAGAGCTGCAGTCCAAAAACGAAACCTTCCTGAACTTTTCTTCTTAACATAGACACATCCACAGAGATTCTCGAATACAGTTAACACACATACAGCCCTATGCACACCCACCCACTGTTTCACTTTGGCAAGGACAGTCCCAATTAATCCTCTGTTGTCCTACTTTATTAGCTGCTTTTAAAATATCCCAGTTTCTCTCCCCACTTTCCATTTTCCTTCTCTATCTTCAGCTCATTTCAATACCTGCACACTCAGTTCAAAGTACTAAAGTAGTTTTCACTCCATTAACCCCGGGGGGGGAGGAGTGGAAGAATTTTGCCCTTCCCAGTAGGTTCAAGACAAAAGCAAACTGCTGCAACCTCTCCTAGCCTATGCGTTCTTCCTCAGTAATAACTTTTGCCATTCTCACCACAATCTAAAGGTACTTGGCCACATACATCCTACTTTTCCATCTGTGAAATGTTGAAGGTCTGTGTAGAGGGCCGGCATGGTGAAGTGGTTTGAACACTGGACTACAACTTAAGACCAGAGCTCAAATCTGCTCTCAGCCATGGAAACCCAAGTTGCAACCTGTCAGCCTCAGAGGAAGGCAACCTGCCACGGACTCCTTTGGGCAAACTCATGATGAACAAATCTTACCAGGAAACCCCATGATAGGTTGCCTTGGGTCAGAAACAACCTGAAAGCACACAACAACAACAATGGTGCATAGGGCTCTGCACCATGAAAAACCCTAGAAAAGGTAAGATCTCCCACTGCGTGTGATCATTGCTCAGACTTTCAGATGAGTGGATGAACTGTCCATAAGGGACATAACTTGTAGTCCCCTCTGCCAACTGCATTGACTGAATATCTGGAAAAGGCTTATAGTCAAACCTAATCTTAAGGAATATGCTAGATGCTGTTGCACCGTGTGTTGAAAGTCCCATGACAGCCATAAACCTTCATAGAACCACACAAACATGTAGAGAGTGCACTGAAAGCGGAATCTTCTTGTACATGTCTACTTAGAAGTAAAAGCCACTAGATTCAGTGGGAACTAAGGCCCAGGTAAATAAGTACCAGAAACAAGGCAAAATGGAAACCTGGCCATTTTATTATTTTAAAACTTAGAAAGCATGATTATGATTTTTAGTTCACAGTGCCTCAAAAGGTTTTGTATAAAGATCTAGAATCATGTATGAAGACAACTCTAAGAAATGACCTTGTATGACAGCCTTTCCCAACCAGGTGCCTTCCAGATGTTGGACTACAGTCAGCCCTCCACATTTGCAAGTTTCGCTTTCGCAGATTTGATTATTCAAGGATTATTTGCTGTCACCTCTTCCAGTTCCCTATGTCATTTTTAATAAGGACTGCAAGCCTTCTGAGACTGAGAAATTGCAAACGAGGCTTGTAAGTCCCCATTAAAAATGGTGTGGGGCAGCAGCAGAGGTGGCAGTAAGCCCTACCAGCCCCCCACTTCTGCCTTGTGAAGAAACCTTGATGCCTCAAAGGAATCCACGGTAGGTTGAATATGGTAATCATACTTTTTTGTGTGTTAAACACGGTTTGGGAAGGCCTATTCACTTTTTCACTTTCATGGGGGTCCTGTGCCCCTAAGCCTAGTGAATGTGGATGGATGACTGTGTTGAGAACAAATCCTGTCAAACTAACCTTACTTTTTTTTTCCCAATCAGGTCACTAGTTTAGCAATGTTGAACTATAAGTTCTGCCATGCCAGCCAGCCAGTGCTGGATGCCATCATCTTGTAAATATTTGGTATTCCTTATTCATTTTCTATTTAACCTTCACCATCATCACCATCACCGTTGTTGTTGTTGTTGTTGTTGTTATTATTATTATTACCTGCTGCTGCTACTATTTTGTTGTTGTTGTTACTGTGTGACTTTAGTCTTTTTCAGCTTACGGTGACCCTAAGGCAAACCTATCTGGGGTTTTCTGTGGCTGAGAGTGTATACTACTACTACTATTATTAGCACATCAGAATCATCATAGAAGCAGAAACAGGATTTATTGTAAAAAGAATATTAAAGTACCTTCAGAATTAAGCATTCAGACCACAATGGCAGAATGAGGTTTGTTAGAAAAATGTTTCCCTAAACTGTACATAATTTACATGGTTTTATTTTCTAATAGGATTTCAGGCTTACTTAGCTTATTCCCACATGAGCTATGATTAGGTGAAGGAACAAGAAACCAAGTTGATTGCAGTCACATTTTCAAATGGAAATGTTCATAACTTCTAAGTTATTAAGCATGGGTTTGAAGAGGATGTAACACCTTTACCACAATTAGTCATTTTAATACATGCCAAGCTTTTGCCATTTTAAAGCCTTATAACACTCACAGAAGTATGCCTGAATCATCCAGACTTTCTGGAAGTGTTAAAATTTTGTGGATTTAATAATAATAAAAAAAAGAAATGGAGTCTGTAATGTTTTCCTGGTTAATATGCTTCTCTTTGTACAGTAACCTTCAAACTGAAGCCATTAACTAACCCATAAAAACAATTTCCTGGACCACACTTTTAAAATATTTTATATTAGTGTTCTTGTCAATAAAAATCAAATGGAATGTGAATATATTTACATGTAGGCTTGTTATTTCTTTATAAAGGGTATATACAGCAATAATTGAAATTAGAGGGTGAGAGAGACAAAACATTGTGGTAATACTTATGAATAAGGGAGAAATGATTTGAAAAGCTTCTAATGCTGCTTATGAGCAAGAGATATATGTATTATTTTCATGCTGTACAAAAGTGTGCATATATAGAATCTATACAAATGTGCATAATGAAATTAACATAATTCATGTTTCCCTTGTTGATAAGTAGGGCCTTCCAATTTCAGTTACTATTTCATATACCATTTTAAAAGAAAAGTAAATTCGATGCAATAGATGGTTTGTCATCATTTGGGGAGATCTCCAAAGAAGTTCTTTCGTGCATAATTTTTTTTAATTTTTTCTTTTCTTTTACAAAATGCAGCTGCAAAGGCTGAGATCTGCTGCAGAAAATCTCTTTGGTGAGAAGGCTTCTTAAATCCTTTTCCTCCAGCTGTTTTTTCTTCCAAAAATGCTTTCCACAGCAGGGGAAATATGTAGATATCCACACTTATTCCTTGGCAGGGGGGAGCAAATGTGGGGCTTTTTTTTTTTAAAAGCAGCCAAACTGCTAGAGGGGAAAATGAAAAACAAACAAACAAACAAACAAACAAAAACCCTAAATACTAGAAGGAAGGAAACACAAGACTAACATCATATGCAGCTTGCACCTCAGAGTGACCTTAGGTACTGGACACACACAGGCTTAGCAAACTGAACAATCTATTTTGCACACAGCTATGTCCAAAAGCAATGTTGTGTTGGAAAATTATGCATGCTGTAGACATAAAACTTGAGCTGCTTCTCTGTAACCTCTTTGACACTCTCTGACTGACTCATGACTGACCAACTGACCCATTCCTTCACATGGTCAGTAAGCTGAAATGCAACAGACACAGAACAGAAATTTTATGAGCACAAGATAACCTGATTACAAGAAAAGTCTGAAAAGTATTTTTTTTTTGTGTCACACACATGAAAAAAGGCAGAATATAATGTAGATCTGACCAAGAACAGAGACTGGTTGGACAGGAGGGAAATCAGATAAACTCAAACATGCAATAGAAATGCAAGGATAAGGCAGCCGCCCCTTCACACTCTTATCGAGTCATCTTCAGAGTCAAGAGTGGAGGTAATCTGGGCAACCATATTGTTGCTGAGATTATTGCTACATGAGGTATCAATGCACAAAATAAAATTGAGTGGAAGATTTCCTATGAAAAGCTTGCTGTTCTGGAGCCCTATTTTTGCTCCCTATAATCTAGAGTAAAGTGAAAGATGTGGTTTATAAGCAGACCCCCCCCCCAAAAAAAACCCCATTGCACTAATATACTTTTAGACACTTAGGGACAAAGTATTTGTCAGTCAGTCCTCAGTACTGCTTGTTTTCCAACATGTCCCAGCTTCAATTACAGAGTCTTGTCACGTCTTCTACAAAATTATAATCACTAGACTGGTGTGAGGTTGAAATTAAAAAAAATGAGTCATCACCTATATAGTTTATGAACATACAAAGGGTTATTTTAGAAAAGTATATTATCACTATCATGGCATTCAAATTATCAGGACTACAAGCTCTCTCTTGCTCTCGCTCTATATGAATGAGATCCTAAATATACACCATTAACCAGTTCTGCTGATATTGTAAGAACTTAGCTGTAGATGTGTGTTCTCAATTGGTCATTATTGATTATTACTAGACTAATGTTCTATTTTTGTCCATCAGCAAACATACTATACTATAGTCATCTAAAGTAAAATATAAAACATTTTCATCTAATAGTTTGGTGTATTCTTCCTATACTGCTAGCTGTGCATCATCCAATCATGCTGTTATTTTAGTACGGTAGCTTAAAAGTTTGTTTAAATTGTTCTGAAACAATAATTATCATCACCATAACCACCACCATCATTTTTCTTTAGTTATTCACCTTTTGTCTAAAACTGAGACTCAAAATCTCATTTTAAAGCAAATAAAACATGCCTTAAAACATGCCAAAAAATCAACATTAAAGTTACATTCTTCTTCTTCTTGTGTTCCTTCAAGTTGTTTCCAACTTACGGCAACCCTATGGCAAACCTATCACAGGGTTTCCTCGGCAGGATTAGTGCAGAGGGTGTTTTGCCTTTGCCTTCCTCTGAGGCCAAGAGAGCATAATTTGCTCAAGCTCACCCAGCAGATTTCTATGGTTGAGCAGGATTTGAACACTGGTCTACAGAGTCATAGCTCAACACTCAAGCCATGCTGGCTGTCTAAATTATTCTTAATATTAAAACAATTTAAAACATAAAATTAAAATAATAAAAAGCTGTTAAAACAGTACAATTAAAATTGGTATTTCTGGTTAGAGCAATAAAAATTCAAGGCCCAAACTACTTGTAGCTTTGGAGGTCAAAAACTAAAGGAAAGTTCTCCTGTCAACCTTCTAATTATTTTCCCAATAGGGAAATCCTGGAAAGGATGCTATAACTGCAAACTATCTTTTGGTCTATCACGTGAATTGTTTGGCAGTCTCTATACCTGCTTAGAGAGGTAACACACTTGATTATCCAGCTTTTGGAGGACTTGTTTCAGGAATCACTGGTGCTCCCTTTTTATCCTTTTCCCTGCCATCACCATCACCTTCTGCTCTTCCTTCCATATAACTACACCAGTGCAGGTACATGATCAGGGGCCTTTTTTCCAATGTAGCATATCAGAGACACTCAATATTTAAATATGTGATGTGATGTTCTATTATATTCACAATGCAATCCCTAATAGAATAACTCATAAATTGCTGAAGGCTTGCCTTCAGTTGTAAAGGTTACCTGTCTACAAAGAGTAGACTTCATATACTAGGGCTCCTTCCACAGGTTACTGGATCCCAGTGGCATCCCGCGGGGATCACAGTAGAGACTCTCCTGGGAGGAGAGCATGACAAGAGTGCTCCCCTCCACACCCACTGCCAGCGGGAATGGAGGAGGCACGATGGTCACGACTCTCCTTCTGCAGCACAGCTGGGCACTGTCCCAGGCTGTGCTGGGGCAGGAAGTGCAGCCATTGTACTTCCTGACTCTCCACAGCTCAGATAAATGTGGGAGGGCAGTGAGAGGGCAGCTGGTCATTGACGGGAAGGACTCATCAATTATTTGTCTGGGGATGGGAGAATGACGGGACACAGACAACGTTGTGCATAAGCATAATCCAGGACCCATCCTTCTCCCATCCCCAGTGTGGGATGACAACATCCGGTGGAAAGGGCCTCAGAATCAAACTGGATATTAAAGAGATTGCTTACTCTGGTTGGTTGGTTGATTAATTTATTTCCCTCTTCAGGAATTAGACCTACATATTAAGCCTGTATTTATTTTCCAAATAAGACACACCATATGCAAGTTGAGGACAATCACGTACCAGAACAAATAGATGTCTTTGATAACCTGGAACACCTCTCCTAAGTATGTGCTAAATGTATCTAGTTTGACGGATGGTCGCCATAGGAAGGGATATTGTTTGTGTTCATTAGGACTGAAATTCTAAACAAATTTAGCAAGAAATTAGTCCTATTGTATTTTTGACTGTCCATTACTTCAAGTAGAACTTTATCTAATTCAAGAGTGCAACAGTTGTCTAAGACAACCATAGTTGTCATCGACAATCATAGGGTTTACTTCTTTGTATAGAACTGCAAAACACAAGCAATATTTACACTTCATGCAGCTTGTATGTGGATGTATAAATTACCCATACATGCATGCCTTTGCACACACACACCCAAACCAAGACTTCATGAGAATTCTTTCCAAATAAGAAAGTTTAGGATTGGACTGCAAGTTTAGTAAACCTCCTGTTTCAGCCCTGCCTGACTTTGCTGTTGTTATTGTGAAGAATGTAAATATTATGACAAGCTTCTTGGAAGAGAAATTACTTCTGAATGTGTCAGCTGGTAATAATTTGAAAACCATGTGGAATGAAAGCGATTAGAAGGAAAACAAAACAAAACAAAAAAGGGAATTATTTTAGTAGTGTATCCCTTTGTCAGAAAGGAGAATGCAACTTTTCTCCTTCTCTATCTGATCTTCCCTTTTCTTCTTTCTTTTTCTCAGTATATTTCAATGCCAGTGTTGCTTATTTTTAACACTGGCAAATTTGTCATACCTACCTTGATTCTTCTTACAACTCTCTCCTCTGGATTAAACTTTGATTTTACCTGAGAGCCCGTTCATGTTCTAGTTAATATCATGAGCTTTGAATGACATTAATGTATCTATTTATTTTTTTCCATGTGAAGCCACATGAATTCAAAGGGGATTATTCCCAAAAACATAGAATGAGCTCTTAAGGCTGCAATTCTATGTGGGGAATAAGTTCCACTGAACTCATTGGGGCTTACTAAGACCTTAGAAAAATTACTTCTTTGCACTAAAACTCCAAGAATGACCCACCAGCATTAGGTACTGTAGCCCAAAAGCAATTTTTCTAAACACTGGGTTTACTTCTCAATAAGCATGTGCAACTTTGTATAATGCTGCCTGGAAGGCACTAGGCTCGTACCTTTACAATCCTCATGAACTACAGGAGGAAGCTTGGGAACTTATCACATGAGGAAGGTAAATTGCATTTACAGCATCTTTGGCTGGGACTTATATGATGTTGCTCCTCTTCTGTTGTTCTCTGGGTGGGAGACCATTTGGAAACCATTTCTTTTATTAACACCAAAAAAATCTGTTAATGACCTCCTTTCTCACTACTGTTCTACTGCAATTTCTAGTGTGAAAGTTTAATTCTGATTTATGCTGATTTGGGGTAATCTTCTGTGGATGTATTTGGGTGTGGTTTAGGTTCCCTTTGTTGTATTCTTGTACTGGGGAACTTCAGTCTGTCTCCAGTGATCAAGTAAGAAGGCGAAAGGGGTGGAAATTTCAATTTGATTTCCTTTCAATTTGAGATGGCAAAATAACCAAGAAACCTTTAAACATTTTTTTTGTCTATAGAAAAAAAATCCAGTGGCAAATGACTGCCCCATCCCTCGTCTGGGGGCTTGTCAGACAAGTCAAGAAAGCAAACTTTGCTCACTGCTCTCCCCTATTCCACCTCCTTTTTCCAGCCAGAGTAGCTCAGTTCTCTCTCTCTCTCTCTCTCTCTCTCTCTTACACACATCCACACACCCACACCTGGACATGCAAGTGGGAAACAGTCCTTATAGCTTTTTTAAAAAAGCATTTATTTCATTAACTGTATTTTTTGCCTCTTCTTGTTACTTCCAGCTTCAGACTTAATTAATTGCTGGAAGATGAAAGCCAGCAGGTACTTTAGTCTGATCTATCCTAAATCAGGAACCTCCACGCGGCCACATAAACACACAAGGAAAAGTAAAAAGAATCTGTGAAGTTTATTCTTCTGTGCTTATGACTAAATAAATGCCTTTTTAAATGTAAGACTGTTTTCATTTATATCTATCTGTGTGGGGGCATCTGTGTGTATGTGTGTGTGAGAGAGAAACAGAAATTCCACATGTGTGGCTGTAAAATAGTATCCTGGAGGAGGTACTGGGTAGGCAATCCCAAATCCTGTGTGTGATAAGGTTTTAGAACAAACTGAGGCTGCAATCCTGGAAAGGTTCCCAAGGTGTGAAAAGAAAGATAGGAAAGAATAGCGTTTTTAGAAACAGTGCTTTTTCAGCAGGAGAACTGTCTGATGAAATAAACTCCTTGGTTCTGGAAGAGAGAAAATCTGTGATAAGAAAGCATGGAAGACTCAGGCCATTTCCGCACTAGACTGTTATAGTGCATTATTCCACTTTCAACATCCTATAGAATCCTGGGGTTTGCAGTTAAGGACAAGGCCTCAAAGGCCCCTCCTTTAACTGCAAACCCCAGGATTCCATAGGATGTTGAAAGTGGAATAATAGCACTATAACAGTCTAGTGAGGAAATGTCCTCCATGGAAGAGAGAGACGACAGGCACAAAGTCTTGAGGAAAGTCTGGCAAGGAGAAAAGTCTGGCAAGGAGAGTAGCAGCAGCATTTGCCCTCCCAGAATGAACCTGCTATCAGTTACTATAACAAATGACTGAGACCTAAAATTTCCTCAAAATCCCACACAGACTAGTGAGAGACAGGTGGATTTCTGCTACTGCTACTGAGCTTCTCTTATCCAAAATGCTAGGGACCTGACGTGTTCTGTATTTCATATTTTGGAATACAGTATCTTTTTTGAATAGCCTTGCATCTTTACTTGTGTTATATATGAGATGCGAGGCTGGAAAGAAACTGAGTATCCGTGAAATGGCATGAATCCAAGCATAATGCTGGGAGAGAATCCACACCCCTTGTCATTTCACCGACTCACAGTTTCTTTCTTTCTATTACTAGCTGCCTGCTTCCACATTTGAGGCTGTACTCCTAAGACCTGAGATATGAACAAGCGGGAGTGCTGAAGCCACGGCCTCAAAGGTGGGCATAGGCAGCTGGCAAAAAAAAGTTTCAGTTTTTGGAGGCTTTCACATTTTATCATGCTTTCTCCCAATTGTGGGACTCAAGGCAGCTTAAAAATGTTAAAACAAATGCACATTAAAATTGCAGATAAAAACAAAAGTAAAAAATTATATGTCAGTTATTTTAAAATACAAATAAACTATTCATAGAACTCAAACCATTTAAACAGGCATTAAAAGCAGATGATAAAAACCAATACACCGTTTAAAGCCATCACATTAAAAGTCAGTACTCCATTAAAAACCCTTTGCAATCAATTCTTAAAAGCCTGTAAGAAAAGCAGAGTTTTCACTTGCTGGTGGAAGAGCAACAGGAAGGTACCCTCCCTCATGAATGAGTTCCAAAGTCCAAATCACAACCAACCCTACATTTGTGGCTAATATAATTGCTGGAGTTCATTCCCTTTGTTTATTTGTTTAGAGACTTATTTTAAATTGTTTTTCCAGTCCACTGTTTTCCTTCCTTCCTCTTCTCTCCCTGTTAATTAAATCTTAATCTTGTATGTATGTGTGTATGTGTGTGTGTGTATTTCTAATAAGCTGGTCACTGTTTCATTCCCCACCACCACCATTCTTTTTCAGAAAATAAAGGTTCTGGTGGATTTCAGGTATCACACAGCACTTTCTCTATCATCCATCCCACTGCTGTAACAACCAATGGTTTTCATGAACTCACAAGGTGCTGCTAGTATGGGATTTGTGGTCACAGATACATAATTTAGGTCTACATTGCACTGAAGCTTGTTATCTGCAAAATGTACACCAGGACATGTAACATCAAAGCATTTAAAATCTAATGTAATAGTCAGACATAGTCTGAGTTAAGAAACTGTAGTAGACAAGCAGAAAATAATAATTCAATAATAGTTCAATACTAGTTAAGAAACAGATCTATATTGAAAAGATGGATTATGACAAATCTGAACTGCTGCTGTTGTGTGCCCTCAAGTCATTTCTGACTTATGGCAAACCTATTACAGGCTTTTCTTGGCAAGATTTGGTCAGAGGGGATTTGCTTGTGGAAATTAAAATTAAACCAAACAATATCTTTGAAAAGACAGCTTTTTGGAAGAGGACAATTCTGAGAAGAGAAACAGCAGAGAAAGGTGTTTAATCTTTCTACCTGCTATGCAGTTTCTCCATTTAATATTTTTCCCTACCCGTGGCTTCTTCATCGGTAGGTTTCAGATACCCCTGTTGCCACAGTGACAATGGTGTCTCATAGCTTCATTGTCAGTAGGGTAGTGAATCTGCTCCAAGTAAATCCAAAATGTGAAACTTTGTTGTTGGGTGCCTTCAAGTCATTTCTGATTTATAGAAACCCTAAGGTGAAGCTATCATGAGGTTTTCTTGGCAAGATTTGTTCAGAGGAGGTTTGCCTTTGCCTTCCTCTGAGACAGAGAGAATGTGATTTGTCCAAGGTTTTCCAGTGGGTTTCCATGGTCAAGCAGAGATTTGAACCCCAGGCTACAGAGTCATAGGCCATTTCCGCACTAGCCTGTTATAGTGCTATTATTCCACTTTCAACATCCTATGGAATCCTGGGGTTTGCAGTTTAGGGAGGGGCCAGCCGGGCCCGATGTTGAAAGCGGAATAATAGCACTATAACAGGCTAGTGCGGAAATGGCCATAGACCAAAGCTCAAACTACAATATGCTGGCTCTCAAACTATACCCCCAAAATGAATTCCCCACCTTAGATAGGTCCTTTAAAGTTCAGATTAAAACTAGATGTGGATTCATCATCTCATGAATATGGAAGTCACCAGCTCCCATCACATAATTATCTGGGTCTCTCTCACCTCCATGTACAAAGATAGCTGCTGAACAAACATTTACATGATGGAGGTTATCTTATCTTCACAAAAGAATATTGCCACAAGGATAGCTAAAGTCAGCTAAACTCAGAGATAACAGAAAAGCCCTAGAAGGGTGACAGATGGCATAACTAGCTTACAAATCAAACTACTGCAGTACTTGGACCCTGTGAGCTTCACTACAATATTGGTTGTGGTTAACCTATCCTTGAAAAATTACCCATATTCAATGGACGATTTGTTGTGGGCACATTCCAGACATTTATCTCAACAATTCTAGTACTTCCCCTCTCTTCTTCAAACTGACCATTTAAATTGTTTTGATATTCATTGTGAAGATATCAATGATTTTGACTACTGTAATGAATGTTGTGGCTTTGTTATCCAAATTGTTTTTAATTTGCTTTCAAAATTTTGCTACCAGTTATGATCACTATATGGAGGGTATTTTTAGTGAAAATGTGGGATAAAATGAAATAAAATAAATAAAAAAGGCTAACTCAGAGGTAGGAATCATACACTCTTCTAGTTTTATTGGACTACAACTCCCAGAATTCCTCACCATTGCCTCTGTTAGTTAGGACTTCTGGGAATTGCAGTCCAACAGTATTTGCTCAATTCTTGCCTCAGCCTAAATCTAATTGTTTGTCCCATTTACAGTAGAACCACTACCAGGTGAATAGCAATAGTGGTTGAACAGTACAGGGCAGTACAGACTTACTGTGGTGGTTGTACTATACTATTTACAGTAGACTCAGTGAATCACTGGAATTTATGAAAATGTTTGCTACCAGATTGATTCAGTTGTCTGTTTTAGTTGGGCTAAGAATTAGATTTAGCCCTCCTCCAATAAAAAGCTCATTGTAAACTTACTTAGGAAACCTAATTAAAAAATGTGTGTTATTCTGGAGTTTCTATTTGGATGTGTGGTTCTCATTTCCCTTTTTGTAAAAGCAGCCATGAAGGACCCAGTTTGGATTGGGACTATGAGGAGGATGAGCTCTAATCTTTTCTTCCATGCTACAGTCTAGTCAGGATGACCCTTTCGGAACTGGCATTAACCATGGAGTGGGAAACCAAAGCAATTTACACATCTGAGCCTGCAGCTTTGACATTCACATAAGACTTGTAAAATGTAGATCTTGCTTATTGAAAAACATCTTTGTAATATATAGAATTATGAAAATGTACAGATATTTCTCTCGTAGGCTTCTCATTTGTAGAGTTCAGTGGTTAGGACTGCATCCCAGTGAATCCAATGGGACTTAATAGATTTAGGCCATTTCCACACTACAGTGTTATAGTGCTATTATTCCACTTTCAACATCCTGTGGAATTCTGGGGTTTGTAGTTTACTGAGGTCAAAGAGCTCTCTAGCGGAGAAGTCTAAACACTCCTCCCTAAACTGCAAACCTCAGAATTCCACAGGATGTTGGAAGTGGAATAATAGCATTATAACAGTGTAGTGCAGAAATGGCCTTAATGTACTTACTATAGCATTCAGTGGACTTAATGTAAGCATACACAGGACATGGGGGCATTTTTGTTAAAACAAAATGATTATAGCTCAGAACAAAATCCAGAGGAATAAAATAATGTTCCTTTTGACTTCTGAATAGCATATCATTTCTTCTTAAAAATGCTGAAAATACTTCAAAGAATCTTCATCAACATAGATATTATGACCAAAAGCATTATTTGCTTAATGGAACAGAGTGCTCTTAAAATAAATGGTTCTGTTCTTACGTTTTCAATGTGTTTAGATAAACTAACCCTGATTTTAATTACAACTTGAAGGGTTCTCATTAAATTGAGGCACTGGATACATTATAATTGGTTGCTGAGTTATTTATGTTCTTTGACATCAGCTTTTAAATGATTAAGGCAGAAAAATTGTCATGTGAACAGACAGAAGGATCTGCATCACAATGAAAAGATGCCTTGTCAAACACTGACCTTCCATTCAAGATTAGCTGAAAAGCCTCACTAAATATATCATCACCATAGTGCATTCCAGTGTTTTTACTATTTTGATGTTCTGATCTTGACATTTCTTGCCTTTAAATGAATAAATACAATAATTTTTAACCTTTTTTAAAAAATAAAAACAGACATCCCCATAGCTGGGCAAGTAATACCCTTAGACTTTACATGTGGGTAGGAGGTGCAGGGAAGGCAGCTGGTGCTGCTTGTATGAAGGCTTCTGGATGCATTGATTGTCACATACATTGTTCAAACAGGATACTTTCTGAATTATATCACTATGGTTCCATTTTAATTGCTATGGTTCCATCCTATGAAATCCTGGGATTTGCAGCTTAAGGAGGGGTATTTTGAATTCTCAGCGAGATAGCAACTCTAGTGCCTCACCAAACTACAGATCTTAGGACTTCATAGAATGTTGCCATGGCAGCTGAAGTGGAATCATACTGCTATAACTGTGCAGCGTAAAAGAGTTCCAGGTTTGGGTAGGCTGTTCTGAAAGAACTGCTAACAAAGGTTGCCTAACAGAAGTCTGCTTCATTCTAGCCCACCTCTAGTTTATTAAATTAAAAGGCTCCTCAAAGTTTGCTTCGTGTGTGTATGTGCGTGCGCGTGTGTGTGTGTGAAACATGCAAAGGTATTACTGAGATAAATGATGGCAGAGCCTGGAAACACCATCTTTAGAACTGTAGCTTGCCAAATCCCTCTTTAAAACTGTAGTTTGCCAAATCCCTCAGGCAGCATGACCACTGGTCAAACTGGGCAGGAGTTTCTGAAGCTGTAGTTCAAAAAAGTGATGTTTCTGACCTTTGAGCGGGAGAGGCTCCTAACAGACAAACTTACTGAGGAATCTCTCTAGAAGCTAGAGGGTTTAGAGAAGAGTTTTTTGGGTAAGGAAGGAAGTTATCACTGGACCAATTGGTAGGGGTGGAATATTTAATTTGTGGAACTAAGCCATATCATCTGTGTTGATGAACTATCTTTTTTTCTGACACAGATAGTCTCAAACTGGAGCTAGTGCTTCAGTATGTTGGCAATTATGCTGTCAGCAAATTTGACCTGTCACTGCCCTCTTTCTACCAAATCATGGAAGGCATAATCAATGCAATAACATTCTAGCTCCTTTTACATCCATTCTGTTGTGGACACAATCACAAAGAAAATGAAAGTGAGGGAAAGAAGGTTAAAGGAAAACGTCAAAGTAAGGAAGTAGTCCTGCAAAAGCTTTGCAGATAGTTTAGAGCAGATGAATAAATCCTGACCAGTCAAGTATTTTAGCCTTCTGTCCAGACAGAACTGACCAACCACTGAATGCTTTACGGAACTGGCCAACAGCTTCCAACTGTTAGCAATATTGACCTTCCAGGAAACAATAAGCACTAGATAGCTCAAGTACAGGTACACAATTTAAATTGGTCACATGACTATCACTAACACTTCATGGAAAATTAATCAATATAACCAAAATCCAGTGCTCCCACTACAGAGGCAAAAAAAGAAATGGAAAGATTCTGTGCTCGAGTCCAGGAAGAAACTGATCACACACCAAAACAGTACTTCTTGTTAATCATAGTTAATTGGAATGCAAAAGGAGGAAAAAGAGCACAATCAAAGACTGTAGGAAAATTTGGCCTAGGATCAAGAAATGAAGCAGGAGACTGACTGATTGAATTTGCAGGAACAACAATTTGTTCATCACAAACACGTTCTTCAAGCAACCCAAGAGGCAAGTGATACATGGACATCACCTGATGGCCAATATAGAAATTAAATAGATTACATACTCGGAAGCAGAAGATGGAGAAGCTTCATTCTCTCTGCAAATACAAGATCAGGAGCAGATTGTGGCACAGATGATAAACTATTAGTAACAAAAATTAGCGTAAAGCCAAACAAGAACACTAAGCCAATCCAGTGGCGGAGCTTGGAGTGCATGGAGGGGGGCAGGCAAAGGGGTGGGTACAGGGGAGTGTGGCTATGGCACATGGGTCGGGAATATGGTGCATGGGGTGAGGCTACAATGTGTGGGGGCGTGTCTACAGTGCACAAGGGGCATAGCTACAGTGCACAGGGTGGGGGCTATAATGGACTGGGCAGGGCTATGATGGGGGCCCAGGGCTATGGTGCGTGGGGGAGGGCAAGCTAGGAGCTGCAGCACCCCCAAAAAATTGCCGCCAGGACACATCGCTGCCATCGCCCTCCCATCTCTATATGACTGAGCCAACCATCATGTAACAATATAGCTTGAAGAACATCCCCATAGAATTTAAAGATAATTTAAAAAAATAGATTTGCACTATTAAGCTTAACTCTGACGTTTTAACTGGGTTTCCATTATTTCACCTTAGTCCTCTGACTTCCATTCAACATTCTGCTGCTCAGATTATCCTTTTGACCTGTCATTTTGATCACGGCATCCCACTTTGATATTATTTCATTGATTATGCACTCCTTCTAGGATTCAGCACAAGCTTCTTGTTTTAACGTTCAAACCCTGCACAACCTAGATCTTTTGGACCTTTCTTCTGTTTACCAGCCTGCTTGAGATCTGCATTCTAAGAACTCCAGGCTTCTCAACCAATCCACAATTTTCTCTTCCTTGGCTCAGCTTCACCCTTACTCACTGATTGCTCCATATTCTTCGAATTGCCTCTGTGAACATTTGCAGCAAGCTCCTTCCTTTGTTATTATTAAATCGTAATTAAAAACCTTTTTCAAAAGCTTTTGGAGTTTTAATTTAATATTGTTTTATAATTTTTTACATTTTGATTAAAGTACTTGTCAGAGTTTGTCCTATCTATCTATCTATCTATCTATCTATCTATCTATCTATCTATCTATCTGGTATTTTATCTGGATCATTTGTTTTACAGTAACATGGTATAGTTTTATTATTCCTTCCTCCTCTTTGTGTTTGTGTGTATATACATATATTTTAGATTGTATGCCTTTTGCAGGTCCCACTTTTTGTTTTGTTTTTTACTTGTAAAGCACCATGTACATAGATGGTGCTATATAAATAAACTATTGCTGTTGTTGTCCAGAAACCAGAATTACTCCGGCCTAAAGCCAGGGACATTATATCAGGGAGGAATGCAAAAGAAGAAAGAGCAGCCAAAAAGAAAGAGGAGCCTCACTGGATGATAGATGAAAATCTTCAAGCAGTTAAGAACAGACAAGAAGCAAAGCTAAAAGGTAACAGAATTAGAATCAGAACCTTGAATACAGTGTTCAGTGAGTTGTGCGTAGGGACAAGGAGAACTATTATAATAATCAAAGCAAAGAAACAAAAGGGACTACAACAAAAGAAGAACAAGAGACCTCTCCCATAAGATAACAGAAATCAAAGGGAAATTTCAACCAAGAGCAAGGATGCTATGCAACTAGCATGCGGAGACATTACATGACCAAGTAGAAATAAAAAGACAATGGAAATAATACATGGAAGAACAATGTAAAAGAGATGAGCAGATGACAGATACAATCAAGGAACAGCAATTCAAAGATGAACATACAATTTTAGAAAGCAAAGTGGATGTGGCACTCAGAACACTTGTTAGAAATAAATCAGTAGGAACAGATGGCCTGCCAAAAGACCTGCTATGTATGAACTACAGAGACAGAATCTACTTTAATTCTAACTAAAATCTGTCAGTGAATGTGAAAACAAAAGAATGGTGCACTGATTGGAAACACTCAATAAACATTCTAACTAGCAGGAAAGGGGACATCAGGCATTGCAGTAATCACAGTAACCACAATTAATGTAGTAACCATTGCATTAATTTCCCATGCAAGCAAAATGAAGCTCAGAATTCTAAAAAAAAAAAAAAAAGGCTTTTACCATATTTGGAATGAGAAATGTCAGATGTCCAAGCCGGGTTCAGGAAAGGAAAAGGCACTAGGGATTATATTGCAAACATACACTGGATAATCGGACACACCAAAGAATTTCAGAAGAAAATCAGCCTGTGCTTTACAGATAATAGCAAAGCCTTTGATGAAAAATGATTTCTTAAAGGAATGGGTTTACCACAACATTTGATTGACCCAGTGTCTAACCTGTACTTAGGATAAGAGGCCAGCATTATGACAGAATATGGAGAAACATAATGGTTTCCAGTTGGTAATGGGGTCAGGCAAGGCTGCATTTTATCACTTTGTCTTTTTAACTTGTATGCTGAACATATCATATGTAAAGTGGGATTAGATTCAGAGGAAGGAGGCATGAAAATTGGAGGGAGGAACACCAACAATTTCAGATATGCAGATGACACCATACTACTAGCAAAAAATAGCAAAGACTTGGAACAATTACTGACGAAAGTCAAAAAAAGAAAGTGCAAAGGCAGAATAAGCCTGCATTCTCCTTAGAAGCCATGATGACTAAACTGAGACTGTCATACTTTGGACATATCATGAGAAGACATGACTCACTAGAAAAGACAATAATGCTTGGTAAGATAGAAGGCAGTAGAAAAAAAGGAAGACAACAAATACAGATGGATAAACTCAGGGCCTTTCCACACTACACTGTTATAGGCCATTTCTGCACTATACTGTTAAAGTGCTATTATCCCACTTTCAACATCCTGTGGAATCCTGGGGTGTGCAGTTTAGGGAGGGGCATTTAGAACTCTCAGTCAGAGAGCTCTCTGGCCTCAGTAAATTATGAACCCCAGAATTCCACAAGATGTTGAAAGTGGGATAATAGCACTGTAACAGTGTAGTGCGGAAAGGCCCTCAGTGACAGAAGCCATGGCCCTGAGTCTTCCAGACCTGAGCAGGGCTATTGATGACAGGTGACTTGGAGGTCAGTGTAAGTTGAAGTTGATTTGATAGCAGTTAACAACAACAAAGTCTCCTGTGCCAGCTTGTAAAAAGTTCTCTCCTTCAGTTTTGTAATTAGAGAACAAAGCAGGACACAGTAAAATAAGGGGATATGGCCTGGAGAGGCTCTGGAAATCTAGGCTCAGGGGCCTGGAACTCCATATCTGGCCACAGACTAGGTCCTGTATCCTGTTGTTCGTCTTAACTAAAGAACACTACCGATTCAATGGCACCTACCTGTCCGCTGAGTCACCATACTCAACAGATTCAATGGATCTACTTTAACTGGGAGCAATCAACAGGATAAATGCCTAGAAGCTCCCATTGTGGACACAAAGTACATTATTTAGGAATTTGTTTCCCCTCCTCCCTCCTTAACTCTGGATATGAATCCTTTTACTTTATTTCACTTTGTTTTATTTTAACTACAGTCTGCCTTTCTCCCAACATGGCACTCAAAGGAGGCCACAGCATGGCTTAAAACAAGATGTATCCAAAAGCCAAACGATTTTGTAAAAATTAAATCATCATATAAAAACATAGTACTTTAAAAGTATGTAAAAACGTTTTAAAACATAACAATATCAATAAAAGGGTTGCGTCAAGGAGTATATCCAAGTTACAAACAAGAGATTTCAGGAAAAATGTAACCTTATCCATCACACGCAGCACCTGTGTTCTCTGATATGCCTTCCAATTGGCCCAAAGCACCTAAATCATTCCCTAAAAAAGTGATACACAGCTCCAGAGGGTGTGGATGCTGCACCTTCACAGGCCCTACTCACCTAGCAGTTTTTACAAACTGGAAGTGGCCAGGTAATCACTGCTAGCATACATCCGCAATACACAAATATAATACTTCAGTGACACTTCAGCTGCCCCAGGATCCATCCTATGGAACTCTGTGATTTCTAGTTTCATGATACTCAGAATTTTCAACAGACTAAAGAAGTTTTAACTACCTCATGAAACTACAAATACTCAGGAGGGAACCATGGCAGTTAAAGTGGTATCAAGCAGCTATAATTGTGCAGTTATAATTTTGAAGGAAGGCTATTTTAGACCTCATAAAGGTGTCTACTTAGGGGGAAAGATTTACAATACAGTCTTCCGGAAGGTCATGATTCTCCACTGTGGAGCCTAAAGGTTTTTCAGAAAGAAGGGAGGGGGAGCTTACAGGTCTCCAGAGATTCTGGGGGTGGGGTGGGGGTGGAGGCATATTCCTGGCTGATTGCATAAGGCCGGTGGGCTGCACAGTTCCCATGACTGCTCTAAAAGGCAGAGATGTTTGAACTATGGCCTTTATTTGTTTTGTAGTATTCAGAACTAAGTAGCTAAGTGGAGTAAGACACCTTGTATAGGATATGTTGTGCTCCTGCTATCAGTGTTTGTTATTACAGCCCTTTATAAAATCATGGTAATTCTTTCTGAGCAGGAATTCTGTCAGTGAACAGGTGGCTGTCTCTACATGATGCTATTATTTGATTCAAGTATATTAGCATCTTACAGCTACATGTGTTTATGTAATAATCCAATCTGGAAAACATTCTGCATTTTCTAACAAATACACCCGCACCTTCATTCAGTTATCCTTTCACTTCAACTGAATGAAAAGGATATGAATTAATATAGCTAATATTTTAAATCTAAACAGTCTTTTTCTTTTCTGGCCATGACTACTTCCATTTTCTCTCCTCCCTTTTTTTGCCCAGAGTGAAGTACAAAACCAGAATATTCAATTAGTGGCTGGAGAAAAAGACTGCCAAAAAGAACAGTTGGATTAAAAACAAAACAGCAAAAGAACTTGTATTTGAATCAGTGGGACTCCATCAGAGTAACAAACAGGCTGAGAACATTTCTATTTTTCTCCTCACAAGTGATCCATATGCAAATCTTCTGCAACATTCAGAATGCACTTCCTAGCTCAGTAAATGTTTTCTGTTCTTTGCTGCTTAGCTTCTTCAGCTTTTTCCAATTAGGTTTTGCCTGTTTGGCATAGGATTAAGTTCTGCATCTTATGAAGAGAGAATATGAACTAAAAAATATACTAGAAATTATCATAAAAGGGAAATATGCATCTGCAAGTAAATGTAATTTTTTAAAATTAAAAAAAATGGTTGCAAGAGCTGGTTAGTTGGCTGGGGGTGGGAGTGGGTATTTTTCTTGCTTCATCTTATCACTGAACTGAAAAAATACTTTTTAATATCTGGAGCAACAGTGGAGCATCTGGAATATCCACTGCTGTCATTCTGCCATTGAAACATCTTCCATTAGTGGAGCTGAGGTGGTGGGGTCATAATGATACTCCGTACGTGTTAAGATGCACAGCACTGATATTTACTCTATTTGTAACTATAATAATACTGAATTCATAGGACAGTGTAAACATATACCTACTGCTATTTATTCACTATTGTGTATGCTCAAGTCATTCACAACTTATGGTGACCTTAAGTCCAGAGGGTTTGCTTAGTGAGGGTTTACCATTGCCATCCTTTGAGATTGAGACTGTCATCTACCCAAGATCATCCGGCAGGTCTCCATAGCCAAATGGAGATTCAAAGCCTGATCCTCCACAGACCAGTCCAATACTCAAATCACTATACCATAATGGCTCTTATTATCTTTTCATGTACATATAATTTACTATTATACTATACTGTGATGTCAGTTTTAGAAACCAAAGTAAAACTACATTGAACACTACTATGACCAAGCACCCTAACACAGTAGTGGATGTGGACAAATACCTGGCAATTTCAAACTATAATAATTATCTGAGTTGTAAATGCTTCTTACAAAGCCAGCTTGCTCATTACTGCCTGCTTAACTTTATACCATGGGAAATTGGTTGAAAGCTCTGATTGTTCCTCTCAATCTCCCGCCAAATAGAGTTGAATGGATTGAAATAAAGCTTGTTGATACTTTTGTATGGCCAGAGTAGCTGCTGACAACCTCCTCCTCTCTCTGCCACCACCACTGAATGGTGAAATTGGTCTGCCAGAAAGATTTTTTTTTAACACATTCCCTGTTTGGCTCAGCTAACCAATTATTCTGCACTTGCTATCAAGACTGCAGACTTTTCTTCCCGGAGGTCATTAAGCTTGTCAAAACTAATTTGTCACCACAACTGCTGACCCTCATTGCCTCTGACAGCTGCACAAGTATCGAACTAAACAGTCCCTTGCATCAGAAGGTTGTAAATGACTGATCAGAGCCCCATAGTATGTTCTGATTGTATGGTGTGCAGCGGCCTTCTGACCTCAGGAGATGAAGGAACAGTATCAGTTCAGTTACATGGATCGCAAAACCATGTAGTAATCTTCCTTGGTTTTTTTCGAGGGCATGGGAGAATAAAAAGGAAGCCTGAAAGACTTTAAAACTGATTTCTGGTGGAATCTACTTTCTGAGGGCCATTTTCCTCCCAGACAAATGGAAGCACTTGGAAACACACATGCAAACACACACACAATTTCTAAGACTTAAGTAAGTCCTAAGGTAAGTCCTTAAAGTCCTTAAGAGTAAACTCCTTAAAATGCAATGAGGCACATATAGGATTATTAAATGTAAAATACATTTCAAAGTAGCAGTTTGCAGCTTTGACTAGAAATAAATTAAGATTACAGGATTTTCTAAAGGAAGATATGGAAATGAGAAGTTCATTATAAGAATTCTACACAGTGGGTTAGGACCTGCCTTTGCATTAAATATGAGTTATGGGTAACATTGGAAATGTACACACACAGAACAACACACAAATGAATATCACCTTGTGCCAGACTTGATCATATAATCTCACACTCCTGTTCTATTGTTAGTTAATCAATATTTAAACTCTCTTTCAGGCTAGATTATCCACCCAAGGCAATTCACATTAATAAAATAATGTATTGCAATAATACAATATACAAAAGTATGTTAAATATTAAAACATAATCAGGAAAATCTAGTATTAATCCCACTTGAAGTTACAAAGCTTAGAGTAGCTACCTTTCAACCGAAGATGGTTTACAATAATCAATGAAACAACATAAGAAAAGTACACAAAAAAATATGGAAATAACAAAAACATGCTGGCTAGAATCCTGTTGGTGTCATACACACAAGTAAGTTATCTTGCACATGCGGTTGTATTCTTATGTCTGTTGTGCAAGATACATATTAATAGTTGTATAAGCAGAATTCCACAAATGTAACCTTTTCACATGTAGTTGTGGGATTTTGGATGGTCCATAACTATTTGTCAGTGACATCAGTGTACCACTTGACGGACTGGGACTACAGAAACAGCTACTGTGCATTTCTCAATGTGCAATAGCACAAAGAGCGGGCACACTGAGAGATATGCAGTGTTAATATGCAGCAGAAGAGTAGTGTAATGCAAATCGCACCGTACCTACATGAGTGCAAACATGACGTGGGATTGTGACCAAAGGAGAAAACTCAACATTATTCTTACCTAGAGCAGACTCAAAGCGGACACATGGTTGTTGCGCCTAACAAGTCTCATTCATTTCAGTGGGTCTACTCTAGGCAGTGACAACTGAATTTAGCCCAGTAAGATCACATAGGGAACCCCCCCCCCGCTATAATTCAACAGATAAATCAGATAAAACCACAAATTGGGAGAAAAAAACAACCTGGCAAAAATAAAATCAAAACATCAAATTAAAAATAAAATTTAAATACATTAAGATAGGAACAGCAAATAAAAGTAATTTAACAATGACTCTCAACAGCAAATAAAAGTAATTTAACAATGACTCTCGAGAAATTGGTCAAGACTGAAGCTTGTATACTGTTTTTAGTCTGCTTCCTCTGTGCCATGAGGTCTTGATGAAAATCCCCTGCAAACCTACTGCTTTGGAAATAGAAGCTGTGGGGAGAGACAGTTACATTGAGGTTTTGGTATTGCACAAAGAGATTAAACCTACTCCCCATATGTTACAAGCCTAACCCTGATCAATCCCTGCTATTTTTTAATACTTTTTGATTTTATTAAAAATAAAACATACAAAAGGTGTTTACATTCATACTAGCTCATATAAAATCAAATATACATATAAAGTCGAATATATACATATATGTGTGTGTGTGTGTGTGTATACATCAACATATTTGTGAGCTATTTCCACATTTGATACATCTGACAATCCTGACTTCCCCCTGAATGAGAGGTAATAAAATTTCCAAACAGTATATCATGTGTCTGTCAGTCGAGTAATTAAGTCACGTGTCATTGTGTACAACCCCTGCTATTTTAAAGAAATGAGGGGGAAAACTCTCCAACAACATGAAAAAAAATAATAATAATAATAATATTTATTTATATCCCGCCTCTCCCGACAGATCGAGGCAGTACTACAACAGTACATCAAATACATTAAAAGCAATTAAAACATAACCCATCCTCCCCACCCACCAACTCATCTAAAACCCTCTAAAACACATTAACTATTAAGAACAAGAGGACAGTTGGTGGGAGGCGGTGGAGCACTAGTCTGGAAAGGCCTGTCGGAAGGAGACAGTCTTGACCACTTTTTTAAAGCAGTCAAGACTGGTAATATGCCGGGTCTCCTCCGGCAGGCCATTCCATAAGTTGGGAGCGATAGAAGAGAAGGTCCTCTGAGTAACTGCAGCCAACCTAGTTCTAACTGGTTGCAGTAAATTCCTCCCAGAGGACCTTAGTGTGCGGGGCGGATTATATGGGAGAAGGCGATCCCGCAGGTAGGCTGGCCCCAAGCCATGAAGGGCTTTGAAGGTAAGAACCAACACCTTGTACTGTGCCCGGAAACTAATAGGCAGCCAATGTAAGGACTTCAGAACTGGTGTTATATGGTCAGTTTTAGATCTTCCGGTGACCAACCTGGCTGCCATATTCTGAACTAATGGAAATTTCCGGACTAAGCACATGGATAGCCTTATGTAGAGCGCATTCCAGAAGTCAAGCCATGAAGTTACCAGCGCATGCACCACTGTTTTTAGGTGTTCCAGGTCCAGGAAGGGGCACAGCTGGCGTACATTCATCCATTTCATCTTATTGATCCTTGGAAGCCAGGAATTCATACTAGCTCGCAAAAATCATGTAGCCCTCACACTGCAGCTCCCAGCATTTTTCATTATTGGTTGTGCTGGCTAGGGCTGATGGGAGTTGCAGTTCAATAGGGCTGCAGGATTCCCAGTTGTGAACCAGCTGATGCTTCCTAATAAGACATGTAGATGGATGTATTTGATGCACAAATACAATGCTGCAGTATTATTCTATGGAAATTTTGCAAAGCCTGTATACTCTGTATATTAAAAATGTAGAGACTTTTAAAAAATGCTGAGGAAGCTCCACAGACATATGTGTCTATCTGCATCTTAAGGAATCTAACTTAGCACTGCCTTAGTTGAGGCTGATTATTTTCAGTGATGTCTTTTACTCCAAGTCTCAAGTCAAATCTCAAGTCTCTACCTTCAAGTCTCTAATCAAGACTCAAGTCCTTAAAGATACTTTCAAGTAAAGTCTCAAGTCAAGTCTCAAGTCTGGAAGCCAACTTTATACCCCAACCTATATTCTAGAATTTCTGGACAGAGTGACATAAAATCAGTTTTAACAATTTAAGCACAGTCATCCTTCCACATTTGTGATTTTGCTGTTTGCAGCTTCGGAAGTGGGGAATAGGATCCTTCTTTGTATTTCTGAAGCTGGAGGATTTTTCAGATCCTTACTCCCCATTACTGAAGCTTCAAAAGGATCCTTCCTTCTCAAGTCTGTTGCCTAACACATCTGCTGCTGCTGAGCAGACAAGCCCACTGCCTAACCCATTTGTGTTCCCTTTGAGAAATGCACCCACACTTTGGGCTTGAGACAGATTGTCATGTGACCAGTAGGCAAAAAGAGATGGAATCGTTCAAAGTTGTAAGGTTTCTGGATGAATGTGTTATGTTACTGAACCAAAGGCAGCAAGTCAGTCACTAAAAATGTACAAGTCTCAAGTCGAGTCAAGTCAGTGCATTATTTATTGCCGAGTTGAATCTGAGTTGAGTCACTGAAGCGACTTAAGTCTGACCTGAGTTCGAGTCAGTCGACTTGAGTCTACATCGCTGATTATTTTGCTTATGGATTCTATGAAACAAAAGGTTGCATGGTGGTACCCATAACCCATTAAGTTTATTTCATGCCAGGTTCCATGCAAAATGGACAAAACCATTAATTTTCTAATGAAAGCCAAAGTTAGCTGACCTTGTACAAAAATGTGCACGAAGTCAGCCTTAGTATAATTTGGTCAAAAGTTGGTTTAACAAAAAAGAAAAAAAAAACCAGAAATCTGTGTAGTGTATATGCAGGAGGTACCCAATGTAGTTAATTAATTGGTTCCAAATGGTCTTTGTTTTGGTCACATTAGATAAGTCACTAAGTCTGGTGATTTTGTGATCAAGCATGTGGACTTATATAATACAAGGGGCAGATATACACATTTTGCAAAGGCATTCATGGTTTTGAGCCCATTCTTCAAAATTCATCAAAAGTCTTGACAATGTACACATTTCTGGGGCAAGATGAGTTCCTTTCCATTGCAATTTAACTATACTGTAGTGGAAAGAAATACAGTAAAATGGAACTGAATGTTAAGGAGCAAAGCTTGCGGTTGGCCTGCCAAAATCTGTTTGAAAGAGTTTGATGAGCTCATGGTTCGCCTCTGATGTAATCCTTTTTAATGGTGGTATATTTGCTGAAGAAACAACTGAAGACAAAAAATCAGGAGAAAAAAAATGATGGGATTGGGGGACGGAAGAACTAGAAATTGTGCCACATGGAACCATCAAGAATTCTGTTCCATCCTAATAATATCATTCTGCCTTTAATCTCTGGTGACAGAGAGCTTTCTTGCCTACCTCCCCTTCAACAAGACCTGCTGCCAAAAACCTTTGCAAACTCCAAGTCCGATTTCCCAAGGCAAAATCTGAATTAGAATGTTATTTCTTTCTCGGTGATGGACAAGAATTACTACAAGACTTAAAATAGATTACATAAAGCCAATTTAATTTTAAAGTTGTATTTTCTGTTAAAATAATAAAAAAAGTAAAGACTATACTGCTGGAAAATATTATAATGTGCCAATGAAGGAAAATACTATAGGGTTCTAGCAAAAGTAGCACATAGGGACTCTTCTGCTCATACAAGGGGACTTCCTCTTCCTTTCCTCCCTCATGCATTCTCTTATGTGCCCCCTACTTTACTCTTTGAGGTGGCTGAAAGAAGGAAGTGGAATTTGTTATTTCAGCAGTGCCTGTTCTGCTATGGGCCGTTGGATACAACTATAATACTCTTGGCCAAATGCATAATCACGTTTGTTATGTAGCTACATAGTAACATCTGTCCCAGTCCCCACTTACCATGCAGCAGTCACTGTAAGCAATAGGGATCTCTTCTCCTGTCAACTGGGAAGCAGGTGACTGATGTTCCCACCTTCTCTCATAAGCAATCTCCAGTGCAACAGGCAGAAGCAGGGTCCCTGCAGCAATTCCCCTTGGTGCCAGAGATCACTCGTGTGAGGGAGCTGGGAATATCAGTTAACTGTTTTCCAATTGATAGGGAAACAGACCCCCATTAATCATAGTGGCTGCTATTAAAATAGAGACTGGAGGACTTTCATTGTCTGTATTTATCCTCTAAACTAACGTGTGTGTGCACCTTCCAGTCACCTACCACTTAGGCTGATCCCATGAATTTCATAAGAGTTTTCTTAGGCAAGAGATACTCAGAGGGCATTATGCCAGTTCCTTCCTCTGAAATGTAGCATCTAGCTCCTGGTATTAATTGGTAGTTTCCCATACAAGTACTAACTAAAGCTGACCCTGCTTAGCCTCCAAGATCAGATGGGATCTAGTGCCTTTAGGGTACTGACACCTGTTAAGGAATATGTAGGGACTGTGATTACATAACTCTAGATTATGCATTTGCAATTCTATGTTACTCATTCATAACATAGTGAATTCTGGGCATATGTTTTTAAAAAGGTGCTATTTAAAAGTGCCTCATTATTCCTTAAGGTTTGTTTGTTTTTTTAGACATTTTCAAAGAGTGATAGTTGTAGCATCTTTCCAGAGATGATGAGCAAAAGGAACCAGAGCTGAGATCCACAAGGCTGTGAGTGGAAGAACAGAGGATACTTGTGAAGTTGTGTACAGGCAGGTGCCCAGATTCTTGCATAGGCTGGGTGAAACAAGTTTCAGCATCCAGCAAAGAAGCTCCAGGTCCTAGCCTACACCATTTTGAAATCTAGACTCATTTCCTCCTCCCTCTCCAGGAACAACCTCAGCAACAGGGCTATCTCATAATTTAATTGTTTGTTATTTTCTAAACGGCCTTCAAGATTTACTTATGATATTCAAATGACACTTAATAATATGCAATTTAAGTTCTGTACAAGTTTGCACAGACTATCTTAAATGCCTTATATGGTTTACTTGAAAACAAATATGCAGAATTAATGTCTGACAGCCATTTATTTATTTATTTAGTTATTTATTGGGGGGAAATATGAATGCATAAATAAATCTCACAGACTTTATTTGTGGAATTCTATATATTAAAATAATGGAAGCCCTTCCACTGATACCACTTAGTTTTGGATCATGGCCCATAAAGTGATTGAGAACCAGTGGGAGAGTGGAACTTGAAGGTCATGGTTTAAGATTCAGGTGGCACAGTTATCTTTAGTATTAAGACACACGCTGAATTTAAAAATCATTGTATTACAAAGGCTCTTCTATGAGTTTGGTATAAATACAAGCAGAGACTTTCCCCTGAGATAATATTAGCAATCTCACTGCAGGAAGCCTTTTTCAGGAAAGAATGGGTTAAAAATTGGAGGCAGTTGTTTTACAACAATGTTTTTGTATTTTGAACAAAAGACAGCTCAGAGTTTCAATCAAATGAGATGTTTCTTAAAGAAAGCAAAGATCTTAATTGGTTTCCTTATGCAAGAGTATTTTTCATCAAGATTAGAGAGATCTAGCCATAGAGGTTGTAGAAAATGCGTGTTATTTAGAGTTGTGTTAAGGTGATGACCATGTAAATAAAAAATTATACAAACAGCTTTTGAAACTAGAGAAAAAGGACTAACTTATTAAGCAATATGTGAATATGGCAGGCTGAAAATTTTGGGCACAATGTTGAACTGGAGGTATGAGTGAAAATGTAATCTAAAGTTATAAAATTTACTTTGTGTAATAATTTAAAAGAAAACACATATAAGATGATGTATAAATGGTACCTAAGCCGAAAATAACTGTTGAAAATGTTTATGAATGTTTCAAGGCAATGTTGGAGATGATAAGATAAGAAGGGCTCCTTTTTCCAAATGTGGTACACTTGTAAGAAGGATAAAGTTTTATTGATCTAAGATTTACATGCTACTCCAAAAAAAATTTAAAGGTAAATTTTGTAATCTCACTAGAAACGTTTTTGTTAGGCATTATGGATAAAGAATTGGACAGCAAATATGGATTACTTCTCCATTTAACAGCAGCAAGAATATTGTTTGCTTAAACCTGGAACCACACTGAAGCACCAATCCACTGATGGAAGAGTGGATTCTTAAAGTTTCTGAGTTAGCCCAGATTGCCAAACTAACATGGGTTTTAATGGATAAATAACTGAAGATTTTTTGAAAGATTGGGAAACTGTTTATGGCCTTTTTTTGAGCAACAAGAACTCTAAAGATGCACTAATTTTTCACTATACTGACCAGTAATTCTAGTAGGATTACTTAATTGGTTCTATAGAGTAATACCTTTCTTTTTTTAAAAAAAATTTAATTACAGTTTGGTTGGGGGAGTTGTCTTTTGTATCTTAGTAAGTTAGAGTTTAATGTTTTAGTTAGTTAGTGGTCAATTTTTCAGCTTAATTTGTTAGTAAAGTGTTTCAGTTGTAGTTCTTTTTCTTCTTTTAGAATGTATACTTCTTTGACTGTGACTTCAACTGTGAATGATTGTTTGCTTTTAAACTAATAAATAAATAATCTTTAAAAAACAGTGGGAGAGAAAGAGAGAGATTGAGCTCAGCTGGTCTCTGAAAATGTAACATTTCCAAAACTGCAAAGTCTACATAAAGGTTAGAATTTCTAAGAAGGTGCAATTATGTTACTTGACATTTATTTAGGCTGCACTGAAGACATTGCACAAGGAACATTTGTAGATAAACACTATCAGAAAAACCTCACTGTGCACATACCTACAGTATATGGTCTGGAGAACTGCAATATTGAGGCAATGAAATGAAAAATTGAGTAGTTTGTACCATTAACGGGCATGGAATGAGAAGCTAAAAAGAAGAGGCAACCAATTTATCTACTTCATGTACACAAGACTAAATTCTTGTTTTGCCAGGTTTTGTTGTTCTTTTTTGTTATTTGATTATTTGTTCAATTCAAAAGAGAACAATATTTAAAAGGCAAAATGGATTGTGAAATCAGGGAGCAACCTAGAGCCACAAAATCAACAGAAGACTCTGACCATTTCTGTATTATACTATTATAGTTCTATTATTCCACTTTCAACATCCTATGGAATCCAGGGGTTTGCAGTTTAGGGAGGGGCCTTTAGAATTCTCAGCCAGGGGGCTCTTTGGCCCCAGTAAACTACAAACCCCAGAATTCCACAGGATGTTGAAAGTGGAATAATAGCACTATGACAGTGTAGGGTGGAAATGGCCTTTGAGTACAAGCAAAGTAAAATTCAGTGACATTTTGGGCATGCCTTATTTTCAGATCCTTAGCAACAACTGTGACTAAATCATAAGGTTCAAGTTGGTACAATGCAAAAGAAAATAGATGTTCTAAGGCCACATCATGTGTGATGAATATGTCAGTTCTTCAAGTCACAGAAATGCTGTTATGTTACATAGGACAAAGAGAATGGAGTGCTGGATTCTGGTTTACCCTGTCAATGGTTTATACTTTGCACCAGTTACTAAAATAATTGGATGCACATTTACATCAACTTTCAGAGGGTCTGTTGAGATCAGTGGGGGGGGGTTTTCTGTTTTTTTTCTTTCAACCAGCATGAAGTTATTAGTCATGAGTATCACAGAATCTAAGGGCTGGAAGGGACCACAAGGGCCACCTAGTACAGTACTCAGCCATGTAGAAATATACAACTACAGCACCCCTAAAAGATGCCCATCCAACCTCTGTTTAAAGACACCCATCTATAGAGAGTTCACCACCTTCTGAGGCAGTCTATTCTACTGCCCAACAGCTATTACAGTACAGAAGTTCATTCCAATGCTTAGGTGGAATCCCTTGTCTTGTAATTTAAATCCACTTCTAGACTTTGGAGCAGCAAAAGTAAGCTCACTGCCATCTTCTGTTTGACAGCCACTTGGAAATGCAAAGAAGGTTATCATGTTACCTCTCACTTTTCCCTTCTGTAAGACAGACACACCTAGCTCCCTCACTCATTCTTCATAAGTCTTGGGCCATTTCCGCATGTTACATTATCCCATTATCCTCCTGTTGCAATCCCAGCAGCGCTTTTGCCAGGAAGAGAGCATGACAGGAATGCTCCCTTCTGCACCTGACTGGTTCCCTGCAGAAGGGAGCACAAGCAACATATGCTTGCCTTCTGCACTGGGGAAGGAAGTGCCTCCATTGTGCTTCCTGTCCTTCTTCATAGCAGGTAAGGATGGGAGCATTGCACGATCATGAGTGCTTAATGGATTTAATCCGTTAAGCAAATATCCTGTGATTGCAATGGGTGGGGTAGGGACCACACCGGGACAACAACAATGTCATGCAGAAGCACGGCCCGCAGACCACTGCCATCCTGTCCCCATAGCAAGACTGCGATGCCATATGGAAATGGCTTGGGTTTCCAGACCTTTGATCATTTTTGTCCATGCTTCTTGGTTGTACAAGAGGTGAGGACTGGCCAAAGCAAAACAGAATGACACTACTATGTCCCTTGATCTGGACGCTATGCTCATGTTGATGCAGCCTAGAATTTCATTGGGTTTTTGGCTGCTACATCAACTATTGAGTCATGTATAGCTTGTGGTCTACTAAAGCCCCTAGATCTTTTTCACAAGTACTGCTTTCAAGTCAGCTGCTACCTGTTCTATATTTGTACATTTCAATTTTCCAGTCTAGATAGAGTACCTTTCATTTATCCCTGTTGAAATCCCAGTATATGTTTAAGGCATACATGTACATCATTGTTTTTACATAACTGCTCTCAGAAACACCAAACTTACCATAAAGCGTACACACAGAAAACTAATCCAGAATGGGCTGAGGTGGGAGGAAAAGTCAGACAGATGTGAATAAAGCCCCCAAAATGTGTAAAGCAAGCTTCAATCAATTGAAGATGGGGTTTACTAAGTACATTCCCAGCCATTTTATTTCCATTATATTCTCAGACACATTGCTCAAAAAGAGCATGTTCTCTAAACAAGTGATATGTTTTGCTGAAGCTCTTGTTGAAGAAGGCATGTGGAAAATAATTTTAGTGAAAAAAAATCAGCCCCATATAATTAGATGTATCTGCAACTGAAATGATTCCTTTCCATTTGGATCATGACTGCTAAGCTGCCAAGCCAAAATGTAAACATAATAAGCACTAATCCATGATGCACAGAGCAGCTTGACAGCCCTGTGGTTATCTGATTGGCACATTTAAAATGTTCTATTTGGGCTATTTACATTTAAGTGTATAATAAAAGTACTTTTGAAGACTTCTCTCATATTTAACAAATTATTTTGCTACAGCAATTAAAACCTAGCATGCCACAGATTTCTGAAGTATCTTGCTGTGTTTCTGATTCTTATGCTCACAGGGGAGAAGAAAGAGCAGTCACTTCTGAATGTTTATCTTCCAGTAAGCTACTTACATACAGATGTGATCTAGTTAAGTATGTTATAGTTAATTATTCTAAATCTGGCTACATATTATTCTAAAATTATATTAGAGGATGGTGTTAGCTTGAGGTGTGTTTTGTGTGGCCTGGTTCAGATGTAACAACAAGAAGCCAAGGATTTTTACAATATGAATAAGGTATAAAGAGCCTCCGGCATGTAAGCTCCTCCTGTTCTTTCTTCCCATTTCATACTGTAGAGTGGGGCTTGGAAAAGTTACTGCCGTGCTGACTAGGGAATTCTGGGAGCTATAGTCTAAAAAAGTAACTTTTCCAAGCCCTTCTGAAGAGGAAACTAAATGTTTAGCTTCTTAATTTAAGTAGAACGCAGGTCCTTGTATTATTGAAAACCAATACACTCTGGTTTGTTTAAACTATGGTTATTATGAACAAGCCAGGATCAAACTGTGGTTTGACCAGGATTGTAATAAAGCCATAGTTTAAACAAAGTAGCAGTGCAATAACAGACAAGTATGTTACTAATAATAATAATAATAATACTTCTTCAATATGGCAACAGACCAAGAGACTAGTGCTTATGTACTTTCTCCTCCTATTTCTATCTCTGGCAGAGTCAGCAGAAGGCGTTTAGAAGTCTTTGATTCTATTTTAAACTAATCACAATTAAGAGTTAAGTACAACCTTGTTTGTCTTAACTATGGCTGCTGTTTGTCTTAACTATGGCTGTTTGAAACAACCCAATATCTGTTCATAGTTTATGAAGATGACTTGTTTTATGTATTTAAATTACACTGAAATGGCTAATTGGCAAAAGTATCTGATTTCCTCCTTGTGTTCACAACAGTAGAAAAGAAGAAGAAAGGAGCACTTGAATCCAAGTCACACAAATAATTCACAGTTTAACACTACATTTGAACCAGGCCAGTTACAGAAAAATAATTGTTGAAGTAATGGAGCAACAAAGCTTATTCCGTATCTAAAGCAGAAAGAATGTGTGCCCACTGTAATACAGCAAAGGGTCCCTGTTCAATTTTGGGTCATTAAAAAAAATCAAGAGTGAGTCATAGCAAAAGATGCTCAAAAACTGAGTCAAAAGACTGGATAAAAGAAAAACATATCTACATAGCAATGTAAAATCAACAGTATTTTCCGAGTATCATTTAATTCCAAACTCACCTTTTGCTTTGTCGATTTTTCATTTTACAGGTGAAACGTAAGGAAAATGTTTATCTATATCTGTGCTATGCCTCCTTTTATGACACAGAAGGATATTAGACAAAGGCTGAATTGTCTTGCTAGTTCAAACCAGAAGATAACAATTAAATAAATAGGGAGACAATATTTAATATAAATCTTATTGATTAGGAAGGTCTTATTGACAAGGTAGGTCTACTCTAGTTGGAACCAATAGTAAGATTCAGGCTAAAAGCTTCTCATGCTATATCTGGCCAAACAAAATATGAAGAGGCTTATTTGGGACTAAATTGATTTTGGTGAACATCCCAGAAATGAGTCATTACCTTCTACAAATATCTATTAGGGTTTAGTATCGTTTAATATAGACTTTGTTAAAATTATATTAAGTGTCCTTTATTTCCATATAGACATATCACAAGCTCTCTTGGGGCCACCAGTATCAGCAGGACATGTGCGCATAAATCTTCATACTTACTTTGCAGCAAAAGATGGAGTTCTGCATTAAGATTTTAAAAAATTAAAATATTATCCAATTTCTCCCATGTTATCTGATTACTATGTATTGACTTACAATTTTAGATGCTTGCCCTTCAACAAAAATGCTCCCAAAGTAATTTTAAAACATAACAATTTATACCCATATGAATGAAGTCTTAAGAAAGTGTAGACAGCTGGGTTTCCTATCCACTTTTTATCAGTAACAACTGCCTTTGCTGTTCAAGAAAACAATGCTCTGCTTGAAATTTTCTAGCTCTTGTCAGTGTACTTGGTGAAAAATGACATTTATGATGGTACGGACAGAATTGGCTGCTCTCTAAAAGTCAAGCAGCTCTAAGTCACACCTTCTTTGAAAAGCTGTTTTTCCACTAATGGAAAGGCTAGAAAGTTCAGGTGGAATTTCAAATGAAAATGCTAAAAGTTTAAAAGAATGATCTCAAAAGGTTTTTGTAAATACCAGTGAAGTATGTAAAAGTGCATACTTTTATAGCTGCATACATTGCAACTGAATGGAAGCTTCAAGCCCTCTATTTTCAATATTTCAAGTTTGAGTGAGGGGATGGAAAAGTGGAATGAAGTGAATGGAATTTAGTGAAGCAATTTCACCTTCTTAGACACTACTGGATTAGTGCCACCTATTCAGTTCCATTATGTATTTTGAAGACTTCATAGGTCAAGAACATTAGGGGAAGGTTCTCTGAGAACAAGCAAAGTCAATACTCTCTAAATGACTAGTGAAATATTTGAAAATATTTTAGCATTTTACTTAACAATAGAAAAAGCAAAGGATCACATCAATTCAGTGAGTGACAACCAAACTTACTAGGTGCTTGATGGAGACCAAAGAAACTTATATGGCCACAACACAGTAGAGTGTATCTGTTGTCAGAGCATAAGCTATTGTTTGAAAATGGGTCAAGGACAATAATCCAAAATAAAAATGAAGCGTTGTTACTATATGAGATAAAGATAGATTGTTCATTAAGATGAGTCAAGCAATTCAGTTTAGAAAAGCTTCTATTTATTTGGCAAACCTTTTTGAAGGTCTAGTGTGATACTGCAAGTCCTCCCTTCACTTGAATGGAAGATTGAGAAGGAAGGTTCACAGTAGCTAATAGATATCACCTTGATTGAACAACAGAGCATAGTCCTAATACATCGGAAAGAATGTTTCAGTGAGTTCACCCACTTTTGTGAGAGGTAGACTATTAAATATAATGGCAGCTGATGGCTTCCATGTCAGTGTGGTGGTGAATCCACCCTGGATTTTGAAGAAACTATCCATTGTGCTTAACCTTAGCCACAAAATATTTTCATCACCATAGACAGTATCTTTAAAATTTAGACTAAGTTTCAAAGAGGATTCACTTCCGCACTGATATGGAAGCCACTATAAAGGTAGCCTAGTCATTTATTCATTCAGTTTCTCCTATGTCCTTGTTCTCAGTGCAAACTCAATCTGTCTAATAGCTTCAAAAGTACCAAAAAAAAAAAATCCCAAACCATTATTTAATAAAATCATAAAAATGGATGGATCCTTCGGGCTCCAAGAACAGGCCTTTTACCACAGAAGAAGGTGAGCAAGAAGAGACATAAAGTAGAACAGTGCTATTCAAAGTGGTGGTCCCCGGTCCAGTACCAGTCTCTGACCACATTGGCTACCATTCTTTGGCAAATTTCCAAGTAAAAAAGAAACAATTGTACCCAATGGACACAAATGAAGTGCCAGTCTCTGGCACAGTGGGGAAAAAACACTGTTCCATCACATCAGACAGCCTGACAAGCACTCAAGTAGAGTATAAAAATGTGCAGCAGATAGAAAAAGTGGACAGTGGAAGGCTTTTCTCTCTAGAACTCAGTCTAGAACCCAGAGTCAGACAAAAAACTAGATTGTGAGAAATTATATGTGCCATATATACATTAAAAAATACTGCCAAAAGCAAGCAACAGGAGGGAATTTTCTGAGCCAGCCCACTGTATATGCTGCCCCTGAGGTGGAATATCTCTCCTTATAACCACAAAATGTCAAGATCAACAAAGTCTAGAATTTCAAACTTGAAAAGAAAAAAAATAGCCTTTTACATACATCTCTAAATACACCCACATACACGCACACAACCTACTGCCAACCAAGTTCACTTGATAATTTCAGATTCCCAGAGAGCTAGCATTAAATAGTGGTTTGAGCCCCTATGCCACTCTGGGACACTAGGAGACCAGTTTTAACTCTGCTCAGCCATGGAAACCTACTGGGTAACCTTGGGCAAATCATTCTCAGCCTCAGAGGTATCCCCTGCAAACAAATCTTGCCAAGAAAGCTCATCACAGATTCGCCTTAGAGTTGTCGTAAGTCAGAAAAGACCTGAAACCACACAACAACAACAAATCCCAGATTCTAGAATACTGAGAAAGGAATCTCACTCTACTAACTATGAAGTTCACAGGTTTTACAGAGCTTTGTTTTCTCAAGCCTTATCCTTTTTTAAAAAATAACAATAAACCAAAATGTATTTCCATTTCTATATGAGCTTGTTGATCTAACCCTTTTATCATTTTGGCTGTCACTTCTGTGCTTTTTCCACATTACGAATTCTTTCTGAGGAGGAGCAGAGGGAACAGGTTTGTTTTCCACTGCTCCAGAGAGTAGGGGCCTTTCTGCACTACATTGTTATAGTGGTATTATTCCACTTTCAACATCCTATGGAATCCTGGGGTTTGCAGTTTAGGGAGTGCATTTAGAATTCTCAGCCAGAGAGTTCTGTTACTGTAGCTTCTAATCTGGGCCTGTGGTCTATTAGATATCATTTAATATCAAGAAATTGGTCATCCCAAACCATTCCTCTCCACGTGCTTGCGAGGCCCCCGGACAAGCACGCACACGGGCACCACTGAAAATAGCTGAACAATACAAGATAAATCCAGGCAGGCCAGTAATTTGCCGGAATGCAGCTTCAGGAGACCTCCAGGCAAGTACACTTTGAAAACACATTATGTATGCACACAGCGTACAAAAGATCCCCTGCCCCAAGCAGGCAGCCTGACGAGCCGAATATCCAACTGTCAAACACTCCTCATTTGCATACTGTCTGCACTATTGACAACTCTGTCATAATTCAATCATGCTAAATACTGACCTTTCAGAGGCTTTGTCTCCAGCCCGAAACCATTGTTTGCCCTGGGAACGGACTAGCCTACAGGCACATTTTCCCCTATAAGACCCCCTGATTTTGAGCGCTTCTTTGGATCGCTCCTGGCTTCCATCCTGCCTTGCTGCCGCTCTGTTCGCTGAGCCTTCCCCTCAGCTTCCACGTGCTGAAAATCTCCACTCCAACTGACTTTTCTTCTGACTACCCGGGCTTCAGGATCAGGTGTAGTATTTCCCTTGAAAAATCCCTCTCAAAACCCTCTATCAAACTCCTTTCTTTCTTTCATTAGGTCTGTGTGAGTGATTGCATACATACATTGTGACTGTATTTCAAAATAAAGAAAACAATTATTATTTACTTCTGTTTGCTTATTGACTCGGCCTGACCCCATAAACATTGGGTCCAAGATCTCATTAGGCTGCTCTGCCTCTGGCATTGCTATAGCTTGTGCTCTTGCTAATTCCCATTCCCCATTATTTTGAGCACATTAAGGTGTCCCTCATGGGACCCCAGAAATCAGGGTAACAGTTCTTTCGCCTCAGTAAACTACAAACCCCAAAATTCCACAGGCTGTTGAAAGTGGAATAATAGCACTATAAGAGTATAGTGCTGAAAGGCCCTAGCACAAGGAGCAATGGATTCAAACTAAAGGAAAAGAGATTCTACTTAAACTCCAGAAAGAGCTTGCTGACAGTTAGAACTGTTCAGCAGTGGAATATGCTCTCTTGGAGTGTGGTGGAGTCTCCTTCTTTGGAGGTTTTTAAGCAGAGGCTGGGTGGCCATCTGTTGGGAGAGCTTTGATGTGTGTTCCTGCATATCAGGGGGTTGGACTCGATGGCCCTTCTGGTCTCTTCCAACTCTATTATTCTATGATTCTATGAATCGCACATGCAATATTGTAAACGTGGTTGCACTATGAACTGAGGGAAAGCTTAATTGTACTGATTTGTTTTCAGCCTCTCTCCTAATAATTTCAAGTACCAAGTTGATACTATTATAAGACTCTCCTACTTTTCAATTAAGGGCACATAGAAAAATTATAAGATGGAGCTAATAGCTGGCATCATCAAAACGCAATCATGTCCAGTGGACTTAATTTTACTAGTAATGCAAGTGCAAAGAAAACCCTCCTGCATTGGCTTAGATTGTGAATTTATTAAGGCTGTACAGAACATCACACCTCCATTCCTTTTCTTTGCTAAGATTTCCTTGCCATATTACTATATTTACTCAGTAATGCAGAGAACACAAAAGAACATGAGATTCCCAAATACATTTTTCACCAGAAGGTTCTCTGCCTTTAACAAAGTACAGGAGCTTTGGTGAAGTCTTGAAAACAGCTGCAGTTAAACTGTTTTTAGTGACTGGGTAAAAGGGACTGTCTGTTAATTGCAGACTCTGTTTAAAGGATCACATGCCAAACTGGTTGACATGAAAGTAAGAGATGATCTATCCATCAGATTACTGCAGCTTTAATCACAAGACAATGTAAATACTTAACTGGCTACTTATGAATGTATAATAAAGGACCCATAAAAGCAGCCCTGCCATGTTTATAAATCCATTGCCTCCTCTCCTTCAGTCATATCTCATAACACAAGGTAGAAATGTAAATATTTTTCTTTTGTTCCTTGCCTGAAGTTGTCCATTAGCTGAGTTTTGTGTTCTGCTGTGATACGCTTACATTTACTTACCTGTCACTTTTCTAGACAAGTTTGTCATTGCCTTGTCCTACTATTAGCAGGGCCAGATCAATACAATCTATGTTGTATGGGAGGCCTGGAGGCAGGGTAGGGTGATGGGGGCTGCCCTTAACTCTTTATGGACTGTGGTTCAACCTGGCAGTCTGGGTGTTTGAAAGAAAATTGAGAAGAGAAAAAAATCTAGTGCAGATAAGTGAATAATTAAATAGAGTGCAGTAATTAAGTGGAAGGAAGGTCCTTGACATATAGCCTGTTTCAAATTGTTTTTCATTCTCAAAACTTCCAAATGTAGGCCTGCCTTGACAATGCAGGTTGGACATGCAATATAAAGAGCCATTTAAGATGGTCAGCAAGAAAGACAATTGGAATACATTTTCTTCCAACCACCTGACCCTCTCAAAATAAAAACTAGTGAAAAATGTTGACTCAATCTTCAATCAATCCATCCATCCATCCAGTCCCAGACTGATGAATTTAGTGGACCCTGGGCAAATGATGCTCAGTATC
The DNA here is from genome assembly GCA_948474755.1 of Ctenosaura bakeri. Taxonomy (NCBI): domain Eukaryota; kingdom Metazoa; phylum Chordata; class Lepidosauria; order Squamata; family Iguanidae; genus Ctenosaura; species Ctenosaura bakeri. Next base: position 799,433 of record CAOLHI010000100.1, read on the forward strand.
AAACCACCCCCACCCCCAATAATATTTGTAGGACTTTACTACATCCCCATCATGGTATGCCTGAGCCTCTGGCACACATGGTACATCTCAGCTTCTTGCTGCTCCTTTACAAATCAGATCTGTCTTGCCCCTCAATACATGCATATCAAGAGCAAGGCTAAGATCATCAAGATGGAACACTGGTAAATTAAGGCATGATGTTGAAGGTTGGTCATCTCTCCTGTTCCCACCACAAAGCCACATCACTTTCACTGGAGGAGGCCACCTAATGGCAAAATTTTCCAATTCTACAGAGGCCACAAGGCACCAGCACATGAAATTTGCCCAAGGTGCCAGACCTGGCTGGCAGAGTGCCACACCTTTCTTAAATTTCCCCTGTCCGTAAAAAACTAGGGAGGGAGAGGACAGGATGCAGAAATATTTTGAACAAACAAACAAGCTGTGACTATAAAGCTGACTCAACACATTGGTACATCAAGTCTAAAGCTATCTAGAAAATTAGAAAATGCATTTACCAGATTGTTAATATGGAACAGATGAATGAATCAGCAGTGGCAGCTAGAATCAAACACTCATATTCAGTGAAAAAGAATAGTGGAGGAAAATTAAGCTCATACTGTAACAAATGGATTAATACAAATGTACTGAAAACACACAGAGGCACACCTGCATACACCAGGATGGTCTTATCAGGACATTTCAGAGTGGAAAACAAATAAATAAAAAAAGAGAATAATGAATTAGTAATAGGATTAGTTATGGTAGCAAGAACAGAGTAGATAATTGGAATTGTGTTTTTAAGCACATGCAGAAGATTGAAAATATTTCATAATTTAATTTTATTAATAGAAGACATCATGGAACAAGGAAAACTAGGGAAAACACATAACATTCTATTTTACTTAGTAAGCCTCAACCGAAGAGTATTTTATGATTATGTAACTCAACCTATTGTTTCAATTGGCAAGCTAAGGACAGGTCTCTTATCCTTTGTCTCTTAAGTGGGAAAGCAAAGTTTAAAAAATCACTACAGCAAAAGTCCAGTCTTGGACTAGCAGATTGGAAACATCCCTTTCAAGCAGATTTCACTGGGCAGGAGAGATTCTGTCAGCTTGCTGCTAACTTAGGACCAGAATTGCTGCCCAGAGACAGAAAATTAATTTGGAAATTTTCTACTTTATTTATTTGGATTTCAATTGGAAGTTATTTAGATTTAAGTTGGAATTTTACCATTAAGATAATTCCAGAATTAAATTATTAAGCAATTAAAAAGCAACAGTGCTCAGAAGCTAACAGATTTTACATTTCTAGATGAGTTCTTTAATCTATCCGTAGTTCTCCTGAATTTTTACAAAATGGCCTCTTGCTTACTGTTAGTTTCTCAGGGCTGGAAGATTTTACTCTTTACATCACAAGCTCTAACCCACTTATTTTAGCTCACAATTAAGAATATGACAATTCAGTTATTTCCAAGGTTAAAAGATTTTAAAGAAACTCATAGCAGAGCTTTAAAGGTACTGATCTTTGTATCTAGCTGATCTTTATGTGTTCCACACCAGAAATGGCACAGAGGGCCAAGAAAAGCAAATATTGCAGTTCTTAATCCAGAGACTTTTCCTGGGATCCACATAGGAATGGGAGGTGGTGCTTCAGAGATGAGATGATAAAAGAGAAAGAAATGGAACACGAGAATTTTTGATGGAGTGGATGAGAAATGAAGGGTTTTTTTAATTCTTGTATCTGTTTCCATCTCAAAACAGGAGTTTGGCAGGAGGACAGGACTAAAATCATGGATATTTTTCAGATTCATTCTGATAAGGCTATAATGCAGATATTCAACTTACATTTAAAACACAGTGTAAACAAGCTTTATAGTTATTCTTTTCCTTTTATGTAAATATAATTTAAGTACCATATAAACTCATGTATAAATTGAAAAATTTATGCCAAAAAATTAAATCCACAAAACTATCTCAGTTTATATACAGGTCAATTTATACATTGATCAATGTGTCTGCTGCAGTGCCACTTCTGGCCTTTTGTAATGCCTGCTCGAAAGAATGGTGGTGGCAGCAACTCTTTGGTGCGTGCCTGCCACAGTGGAGAGAGCAGAGGAGGGCAGTGTTTCTTTTAGGGGAGAGTGGAGGAGGTCTGGGGAAGCTGGAAAAAGCCCCAATCCACTGCTTTCTCTGCTGCAGTGGCAGCTCTTTGGCACTTCCCACCAGAGAGGGGAGAGTGGAAGGGGTTGGAGCATCTTTTAGGTTCTCCACAGATGGACTAAGCCCTTGCCTTAGGAAGTTTTTCTGTCTGTGGAGAGCCTAAAATAAGCACTGACACTCTCTATTCTCTCCAGCAGCCTTCTGCAATGCCTGGGTTGGAAAAAGACAGTGGCAGTAGCCAGGAGCAGCTGGTCCACAGAGGAGGTGCTGGCACTTTCACTTCTCCATGGAATGGATCCAAGAAGCCCCTTGTTGAACCCCAAAGTTTTACCCTTGGCTTATCCACAGATATCAAAATCTATACTGTTGGCCCCAAAACCTGCCCTTGACTTATACATGAAGTCGACTTATACACAGGTAAACATGGTAAAAATTTTAATTTGTTAATTAAGCAAACACATTAACACTTTTCTACTATCTTTCTTACCTTTGGCCAGACTACCTTTTTCTTTTTTCTTTTTTTGAGGGGAAATGCAGTACAAATGTGTAACAAGATTCCTTCAACATACATACCAGAACCTCTATCCAATGATATGGTCTGATGAATCATGAAATAAAAGTTTCTGTTACAACTTTGAAATTACAATTTTTACATTCCTGAATTACACTAGAGTCTCCTTTTATAGATTTCACCCCCTTTGCTATTTTTAACATAGCACCCTGAAGAGCTTTAAAAAGCTCCTTTTGAACTTTTTTTCTTAATCCTCATAATAATTACTCCTCATGCTATTTTGCAACTCTTTGCTTGGTCCTCATAAACATGTATCCTGTGAATAGTTTGATTTTTTTACAGTTTGAATGGACTAGTGTGACTGCCCATGTTCATAAACAGAACTTTAAGACTTATTTTTCTGACTGTTTCCATTGCAAAATTATCTGCCGTAAGCCTGTCTGTGGGAAACACAGATCAGGTACAGTAATACCACTTTGCTTTTTGTCAATGACCTTCTGCTGCTGCTACTAGTGATATTGTCTGGGGATCTTTCCAAAAGCATTTCATTGCAGTCACGTGATACATCTAACAGCTTTTCTTCAACATCAACTGCTACAATCACAAACTCAATATTGAAATCGTTTTCAACCTACTTCTCTTTCCCTGCTTCCCTATTTGTCTATTGGCTGTGCCAAAGAGCATAACTGCCTTGTCTGTTGGGGAGGGTACTGGGCTGGGAGACGCTACCTAGCTACCTAACTAAGGTGGTTACACAGCTAAGTAGGTGATATAGAAGTGTGACCTAGGGCAAAAGATCCAGGGCAATATATTTCATGTTATTAAATTTGCTCATTCTTTCATTCATTCATTCAGCACTTTATCAAAATATCTCTTTCACATTCTACATCACAAGATTTCAGGCTGGTTTGATAGGTTCACTTTAGGGTCACAATAAGTTGGAAACAACTTGAAGGCACACAACAACAAATGGTATCATAGTTGGCACACCCAGTTCCAAACAGAGGTATCTTCCAATGATGCATACATTTGAGGCCTGGGCTGAACAGTAGACTGGAACTTATTTTTTCTACGTAATACATTACTCTTTAATGTTTTAAATGTCATTGCTCATTATTTAAGGAGTAATGCTTCAGTAATATGTTTCATTTTAGTTGCACTTTCTTTTCTTTTCAAAAATATTTTATTAAAATATACTCAGGGAAATCTAAGGACAGTTTAGAAAACAGTTTAGAACAATTGGAGACTTTAAAACAGAAAGAAATAATTTAAAACTCAAGAAGTATATAAAAAATTTAACCAAATAATTAAATTAAAACAGTTTAAAACTATCTTCCTATACAGATGTGGTGTGATAATGTGGCTCACTGTCATTGTTCTTTGTCCTAGAGAGTAATATTTCAGTAGCGTGTTAATTTTTAAGTTATTTTTTCTTTTCTTTTTGAAAAAAAAAAGACCTCTTAAAATTGCAAAATTGCCCAAAACCCTACTCTCAAATGGCTCCCTTAAAACAAGTGCAGGCAAAAGAGAGACCCCTGGGGCTACATGACCCCCCCTGACTGTATCTCTGACCCTTGATCACTCCGTACCCCCACCCCACCCCAGCTGCCCTTTTTCTCACTGGCTTCAAAGGGTAAACAGCCCATCCTGGAAACCTCAAGGAGTGGTGATTCATGTTTTAAATAGAAGAATTGCCTTTGTTTTCAGTTATGAAGAAAAAAAGAAAGATGCAGCCTGTGACTGTCCAATGTCATATTTCTTTCCTTATTTATTTACCAGTTTTTAAAGGATGTGTTCTAATTAACAGTCAGAAAAACAGACAGTCAGAAAAAAGAAAAGGAAAACACAGAGAAAAAAAGAGAGAAAGAAAAAGCTAAAACCAGAGCACAATGCTAATACATCAAACTGATACACTAACTAAAACACTAACTGAACATTAACTTATGACCACCCCCAGCCAAACTGTAATTTAAAAAAAAGTTAAAAAGAAATGATATCATTCTTCCATTACAAATCCACCTAAATAATCCTACTAGAATTATTAGTAACCACAGCCACAAATTATTGCATCATTAGATTTCTTACTGCTCAAAAAGTCCATAAACATTTTCTAATCTTTAAAAAAATCTTCAGTTGGTATATCCTTTATAACTGGCGTTAGTTTAGCAGTTTGAGATAATTCAACAACCTTAATAGTCCACTCTACCATCATCAGTGTTTCATTTCATTTCGAGGTTTGAACAAACGTTTATTAAAATAGCTTTTAACATCCATGCCTGGTGAAGAAGCCTGGGAGCTTCAAAAGCTGATCTAATGTACTTTGCGCTTTTTGCCTGGCCTCGTAAAAATGCCACTGCAATGTGTTTTTTTGGATTTTGCTATATTTCCCAACATTGTTTTGCATCCAAACCCTTTTTCTCATATTTTTCAAAACCACAAGTGGATTTCTGGCCACTTCTGATTTAATATTTTGGAGTGTGTGTGTGTGTGGGGGAAGGTATTTCTGGCAGTCTGCGCAGCCTCTAGAGCACAAGAATTGTCACCTCACCCAACCTGCCACAGTTGTCCATCCTTGACCTAAAAGTTACAAAGTTTCCAAATGCTATTTATAGAAGGACTATAACGCATTATGTTCTCATTATTCCCAAAAGTCATATTTTATAGGTAATGTTCATGTAGCACATTACTTCCAAGCACTAAGGCTTTGTATTCTGGTTCCCCTGAAAAGGATGAGTAGGCGTTGCAAAAATATTTATAGGTCTGTGTGTTTAGGAACTATACTTACAAAGGTTTATAATCAAACAGGGCAGGATTGTGAATAGTAACAGATAAATTCAAAAACTGGTTTGCAATAAGACTGCCTCACCCACAATGCTAATGCTACCACAGGAGTTCCAACATAAGTGAAACCATTCTGAGAAAATAGTAATATTGAATACAATCTTCCTGAATATGACTTAAACTCAACAGTGTTCCACTGGAATTTTTAAATAATCTGTAAAAGAGGGTCATGTTTGGTAAGTAATTTCCTTAGAGGGACAACCAACAGGGACCTAATTATTTGTTCCATAATAAAAGATGAAGTCTCACTGTCTCCAGACATTTGTAAGAAAACATAGGGGAAGAAAAGGTCTGGTGTATAAAGGGCATGCTGCCTAAGGCCTGCTGTATTTTCAACTATGCCATGTGAGAAAATGTCTGATTGATAATATACCTCTCTGGAGATGGGACTGTACCTCTGTGCAGGCCGTGTGAGCTAGGTTTCCCTACTTCTGTCACTTCATAGCTCCTCCAACTTCCCCCAGACAAGCATCTCTTTGACATTCACTGGAAAGAGCTCACCATGTTTACAGATGTACAGAAGGAGAGCCCTTACAAATAAGATGGGATTCTGATTAACTAGGTTCCCTCCTTATTTGTAAGATCTATCTATGCATATAGACAGGCTGCTCTCCAATGAACATCAAATGGATATTTATTGCATGGTGCACTTGACTACAAATGGCAGCAATGCATGGTGATGATGGTGGGTGGTGTTAGTCCATATGATTCTTCCCATCCATTCTTTGTACACATTCCTTTAGAGACATAAAGCGTAAAAGGGAAAGGAATGATCACCTTCTTAATCAATTCCAGTGCTGAGATTGCTTGTGGTTCCAGATTTTCTAGCACAGTGGGCAGAATGATAAATAACCAACGTGTACAAAATTTAAACATCTTTTGCTTATTACAGATAGACAGTCATGCTAATGTATTGACCAAATACAAACATCTTCTCTTGTCACTTTAAAGATTGGCAGGTTTATTTATGGCATAAATTTTCATGTATTCTCTTCCATTGCCAAATATAGCCCCTTTTCTCACAGCATTTGCCATGCGAAAGGGCCCCTTGAGCGTCGTGTGAATGTGAGGAGCGATCCACATGACACACTCACAATCACGTGATGCTCCAGGGTCTGGCAGGCACAGCTCACACACTTTTTCATTTTTGGCCTTGAGCCAAAGATGATGCATGGTTGCACACTGCTCTGGGGCCCCATGCACACTTGTCATGCATGCAGAGCTTCGGAGCTGCGGCACTCGCACTTGCTGCACTGTGGAAGGAAGAGGCGGGGCTCCTGTGCGAGCGGGCAGCAGCTGCGGAGCTGAAGGAACTGGGACGCGAGAACCTCTTGCTGGAGGCTGCTCACGCAATCCCTACACCCCAGCTCCGTGAAAAGGTGCGTTGCGGAAAGGGCCATAAAGATGGGTATAGATTTTTAAAAGCTTTATATATTTTATTTTGTACATATGGAGTATGCACGCTTTCCTCTCTACTTCTTTTAATACACAAATTACAACACAAGCTCTAGTCCACATATATTTACGCCAGAATAAATCTTTTACTTGTTACAAGTCATAATTTTTTTATTTTTTTTATTTTTTTTAGTATCTTCCATAGACAGCTGACATTTCACCACATTATGTTATTCCTGGCAATAAAAGGGGGATTCAAGGCCCTGTTCTGTTAATCTCCTGTTTGGATTAATAATTCATTTGGTTTAAATCTTCCTTCTTCATGCAAAGTTCACCATGCCAAAATAAATGAATTGCACACACTCAGCCACACCAGCCTTCCCACAGGGATCAGTTTTTAAAAACTACACATGTTGGGAAAGGATCCGAATTCCCTGTGCTTAGTTGATTATTGTGCCATACTCCCAGCAGTATGCTTACGGCTGCATCCTCTGAAGATCATCTTTGCATTCCTTCCCAAAAGCAGCATTACCGTACTTTTAAGCATGCTGTAAAAACTTCCATTCTTTATTAAGCAAGATATCTTTTAAAAGCTCTTTACAGTTTCTGTATTTTAGGTCTTTTGATGATTCTATTGTTGTTTAAAGCCACTGTAATCCCATTACCAGCTGGCAGACAGTCACTACCCATGGTCATGATCTCATCAGCAGGCTGCAATGTTTTGATACATGACATGGGACTAACTCTGACAGTCAACAATTCCTCCTTACTTGTAAGTTAGCATACAATTAAATTTCAGGCACATGTAAATGTTATATGAAAGACTGTTCTTTAGGCAGAGCTTGGAAAGATACTTTTTGAAAGGAATCTGTTCCATAATTTGTGAACAGTATTTAAAAAGTAGCCCTTTCCTATTATTAACTACAGTTATGAAAAAATAGTACACTACTTCTTGCACTGTTTGTTACTTTTCCATTACCTTCTGTTACTTTTTTTGAAAGAAAAAAAATCTTAGGATTGATAATAAAAAGGCATAAAACTAAGTAAAAACTTACATGTTGAACACAACATATCATATAGCAGGATTAGACTTGGAGGAAAGAGGTATGAAAATTGGAGGAAGGAACATCAACAATTTAAGATATGCAGATGACACCATATTACTAGTATAAAACAGCAAATACTTGGGGCTTTGTCATAACTGGCTCTTTTCCTGTTAAAATAGTGTTGTTTTAAAAACACAATTGTTACAAACAATTGTTAGTCTGTTTGGTTTCGCACTTTCAGAACCATTCTTGGATTACAACATCCGTTTGTACTAAAAATTTATCACACACAGCATCTGGGACTGCAACTCCACTACCCCCTCCAAGATATCATCTCTGCCCCTTTTCTTAGTTTGTCACAAAGGTGCACATGCACAGAGAGAGAGAGAGAGAGAAGAGATTCCCCACAAATATAAATAAAAACGGTCTTACATTTTAAAAATATTTCATTCCTGGAGAGGTGGCTTCCTGATGGGGCAGACTTACCTAGTCGCTGGCAGATGAAAGCCAGCAGCTACTGTTCTATCTGTCTCATTGATGCTGGATTTCATGTGCCAAAAATTAGTTAAGTCTGAAGCTAGAAGAAAGCAAGAATTAATGGACTGATAATATGAATGAATGCTTTTGTAAACCGTAAGACTCTTCTGCACTTATATGTCCAGGTGTGGGGGTGAGATAGAGAGAAAATGAGAGAGAGAGAGACTCTAAAAGGAGGCTAGGGGCAGTGAGTAAAGATTTGGCTTTTCTGACAAGGCTCAGATGGAGAATGCTGTCAAGAAATCAGAAGAAGACTAGGACTTGGAAGGGCAGCTATGAAGAAACTTGACAAGATATATTATTGAATATTAAAGATATATCATTGAATATATTGAATATTAAAGTTAGGAGAGCCCATGCAATCATATTTCCAATTTCTACGTATGGTTGTGAAAACTGGTCAGTAAAGAAAGCTAATAGGAAGAAAATAAACTCATTTGAAACATCGTCCTAGAGAAGAACAGATACCCTGGACTGCTAAAAAGACAAATAAATAGATCCTAGAGCAAAACAAACCTGAACTTTCCCTAGCAACCAGGATGATTAAACTGAGACTGTCATATTTTGGACACATCATGAGAAAACATAAATCACTATAAAAAGCAACAATGCTTGGTAAAGTGGAAGTCAGAAGGAAAAAAAGAACACTGCAGTACAAATCAGTAGACTCAACGAAGGAAGACACAGGCCATTTCCGCACTAGACTATTATAGCGCTATTATTCCACTTGCAACACCCTATGGAATCCTGGGGTTTGCAGTTTCGGGAGGGGGCAGTGGGCCCCTACTGAAACTACAAACCCCAGGATTCCATAGGATGTTGCAAGTGAAATAATAGTGCTATAACAGTCTAGTGCAGAAATGGCCACAGTCCTGAGTCTGCAAGACCTGTTGGTGATATAGCAACTTGGAAGTCTCTCATTAGTAGGGTCATCATAAGTCAAAGTGGACTTGATGGCAGTTAACAACGACAAAGGGCTTTTGCAGCTTGCACTTTGGCCCAGGAGCTGGCTTTGCTCCATTTCCTACTTGCCTTCCCTGCAAGAGGAAGGCAAGAAGGAAGTGAAGCCAATTTCAAAGATCCAGCATAGTTCAGTGGTTTGAGCATTGGACTACAACTCTGGAGACCAGGATTCAAATCCCTGCTCAGCCATGGAAACTGACTGGGTGACCATGGGCAAGTCACATTCTCTCAGCATCAGAGGGAGGCAGAGGCAAACCCCCTCTGAACAAATCTTGCCAAGAAAATCCTCCGATAGCTTTGCCTTAGGGCTGTCATAAGTCAAAATGACTTGAAGGCACACAGCAACAAAGCATTGCAACAGGTGGCTGAGCCCTGAGATTGCAACTCAGCCAGCTCCCTAACGGGATTTTTTTTCTGTTGCACACAAGAATACAAGATATCAAAAGTTCATTCAAACTGCAATGTTTTGTGGTAAATAATTATTTTAATTTTCAATCATACTGCAAGAGATAATGATCTTAAGTATAACCAAGATATAATCAAGAGCCCAACTAGGTTTCTTATAGGAAAAAAAAAAGTTTTACTTCATAATGCTGACATATCTCTCATGGATATTCCTCATTCTGGTAATCATTGTTTCTAATCCTTCAGAAAAACAGTCATCATAATGCCTCCGCCAGATCCTATTTTACTTCATTTATTAAAATATTTATAACCTGCCTCTCAACCCAAACTGAGCCCCCAAGGCAGCTCTGCAGAAGAATGTTAAAACAGATTCAGAACAACAATGAGACTGACAGCAGAGCTAACATTAAAATATCAGAGAGCAGAATCAACTTCTTGATTTAAAAAACCAACAGTAAAAGCCAAATGGAACAAAGGCATCTTCACTACTCACGCACAACTGAGCAAAGATGAGGCAAAGATGAGGACAATGTCATTTTCCTAGAAAATGAATTGCAAAATGGGGTGGGGGAGGGAGGCTGCTAAAGAATAGACTCTTTCCCATGTTCACACCATCCTGGTCCCTCTTGGTAGTGAGGTGCATAACAAGGATTCCAAAAAATAGCATACAGTATAGGCATGTTGACATGGGAGGAAACAGTTTTTCAGTTATTCTGCCCCCCACCACCACTTAGGGGTGGGCAACTGTGAAATGCTAGGAGGCCACATTAAACCCCCAAGAGACTTCAGGGGACTGCACCCCCCCCAAAAAAAACAGCAGCAACAACAAAACTTCTTGCATCAATTTCTCCAGATACCCTCCAGGGGTAGGGGCATTTCACTATGTTTTCAGGCTTCCTGGGCAAATTTAAGCGCAAGAGAGGTCTTTTTTTAGAATAAGTAGTGATTGGAAGTCACTTCCTGTTTATTTCCTGCTTTTAAAAAGGCTTCTTCCAGGACTAAATTGGCCTGGGGGGTAAAAATATTGTGAAAATGCCCCCATGTCCCCAAAGGCATGGAAATCATTTGGGGAGGATGGCACTTTGGGGCCATAGAGACCACAAAAATAGCTTTAGGGACTGTATATGGCACACTTTGCTCACCCATGACTTAGAGCTTTATAACTAAGTACCAGCACCTTCAACTGGGCCTGGGAACAAACTGAAAACCAATGCACTGTAATATGCCTTATACCATGCACATATCCAAAAAGCAATCTAGCTGCATCCTTTTTAACCAGCTGTAATTTCTGAACTGTCTTCAAGGACAGTCCCACATAGAGTGCATTTTAAAAGAGTGATTTAACATTGCCATGGTCATATCCATTTTCTCTAGGAAAGCAGGCGCACAAAAGGAACACCAGATAGAGGGCAAAAGCACTTCACAGTGGTCATTTGCCCATCTAGGAGCAATGTCAGACCCAGCAGCAGCTCCAAGCTGCAAATGTGATCTTTCAGAGGAAGGACAGACCCATATACAACTACTTAAGTCAGATACATCTGTTTACACATAGTTATAATATTCTACATATTCCATCCCTGAAACATCATTCACTAAATGTGTGGGCATTTCAGTGCATTTCAGATGGTGAAATAAATATACCTAGATTGTGAGGCACGTCTCAGTGGTCGTGTGCATGCGTTGCAGGCAGAAGTTTCCAGAATCCATTCTGGTATCTCCAAACTGCACGCCCACTGTCTGAAACAAGTCAGTACATTGCTAATACTGAACTATCTTAGACTCACAGTCTGGTTCATCACAAGCAGAAATTTCAGTGTTTCAAAGGCAGACTCTGCTAGTTTAATGCCCCCTTCACAGCATGCCTATGCCCATTCAAGTTCTTAAGCTGTGGTCTGCAGACTCGCCAGAGGTCTGTGACATCCTTCCACTGTGGGGAGGAGGCAGGCTGAGCAGCTGCATAACAGCAGATCTGACAGCCAGCCAGTTAGAGTTTGCCCTTCTCTCTAAATATGAGTCACCACTTGATTCAGGCAAAAGCACACACAGTTTATGAATGGAAATGACAAGGCATGCTTGGGGTCTTTTATGGAAAGGTCAGTTCAACATTCCTTTTTTGCCTTTACAACCCCCCCTTTCCCCACCCCTTCTTCTCCCTTCTTCACCTGTCTTGGTCTCCTTCCTTCCTGATGAAGAAGACAAAAAAAAAAAAAAGGAAAAGAGGGGAGGTTGTCAGAGTGTTTCTGATAGCAGACTGGACAGCTGGAAAAAGAAGGGAAGAAGAGTGACAGAAAGAGAAAGAGAAACTGACTGGCTTGGTGGCTAGGCCTGTGCATTGTCCTTCAATCCACCTCAGCCTCAGAAGCACCAGAGATGGAGGGAAGATTTTTCTCCTGCACCTTCCCACTAGTTTGCAGCTGGAATGGATTGAATGGCAATGTCCAGGCCCAGCCAGCCTGGCAGCCACCTTTTGCCTTTGGTTCCTGTCATGTGGCCACTCAGTTGTGGAGAGGAGGCAGGCTGAGCAGCTGAGTGACAGCACAGTGGCCATGTGAGAGGAGCAAGGCAAAGGCTGGCTAGAAGCTGGACCAGTCAACTGCTGTTGAATTCACACCAGCAGTAAACTGGTGGAAAGAAGCAGGCGAAAGGTGTTCCCTCACTCTCCACCACCTCTAAGGGAAGCCTTAATCTAACAAGTGACGTAATATTGTTAACAGAATTTGCAGTCCCTGTCAGTTGACCTGGCCAAGACTTGTAGGCGAAATGTAGCACCATGGTTTAGTGTTCAGGTGTTGTAATTCTATTATAAAAGGACTGTGTACATAAAGGTCATTTCCTCACTACACTGTTGGGGTGCTATTATTCCACTTTCAACATCCCTATGGAATCCTGGGACTTGCAGTTTAGGGAGGGGCATTTAGAATTCTCAGCCAGAGCGCTCTTTGGCCTCAGTAAACTACAAACCCCAGAATTCCACAGGGTGTTGAAAGTGGAATAATAGCACCATAACAGTGTAGTGTGGGAATGGCTTTACTTATTTATCCTTTCTCTCCCAATCTGAAGACCTGTAATGAGAAACTTTAAATAAATATTTAATGTGCTTCAGGGTTAAATCTTTATTTAAGTTTTGGGGGTCTCTGGCAACAAAAGATACTTAAAGAGAACCCCTGGTAAAGAAAAGGTTAAGAACCACTGTTCTAGACAGAGCTTGAGATCATATCAAAATTGAGGGGCAGAATACTACTACTTTGCTTGTGTAGACAAATTTGCAGAACTCTGCATGTTATTGCATAGGCAAGATACCATTATTTTCCCCAAGTTAAATGACAAATTGCTTATGTAAACAGCACTTGATTTTTTTAAAATGAATCAAGACCATCAACTGAAACTCCTCCAAGATTTACAGTTTTGAAAATGAGTCTCAGTAAAAGCACGGAGACAGAATAATAATTCATTAAGGAATTAATCAAGGGCATTCTTTCTAAGGTGAATAACAACCAGTCATTTTTCAGTTTTGACATTCCAAAAATGTTACCCCCTAAATGATTGTCTCTTTTGAAGCCCTTCAGAAAGAGTTGCACAACTCGTTATCAAGCAATAAAGATTCTTTCTGTTGACACACATGGAAACCACTAATTACATGAGTCACTGTCATTTTACAACTGAATAAACAGTTAACTAAATTGGAAAATTTTTATCATAGAGATTATAATGACTGCATCTAAGACTGACACAAAAGGCTTTCACCAATTATCTTGGGCCATGATTAAGTCAGTCACTTGCTTAGATAAAAAAAAAAAAAGATTAAAGCTGAACATCACTGTAGCTTTTAAAAATTTTAAGGAATCATATTAAAAGGGGATTATGAAGGTAAACCCATTTTGAAAAACTCTTGCGCTGCCTTGCCATTCACTAGACTGCTTGGCTGCAACAACTATTTTGAAAGTTTACTAAGTTGATAATAATGGCATTTTTCTATCTTTGGAAAAAATGTATATACATGTTTGTGTTTATTCATAGAATCATAGAAATGTAGAGTTGGAAGAGACCACACAGGCCATCCAGTCCAACCCCCTGCCATGCAGGAACACCCTCAAAGCACTCCCGACAGATGGCCATCAAGCCTCTGCTTAAAAACCTCCAAGGAAGGAGACTCCACTACACTCCGAGGCAGCATATTCCACTGCCGGACAGCCCTGACTGTCAGGAAGTTCTTCCTGAGGTTCAGGTGGAATCTCCTTTCCTGCAGCTTGAATCCATTGCTCCTTGTCCTGGTATCTGGAGCAGCAGAAAACTAGCCCTCTCCTTCCTCTACATGGCATCCCTTCAAATATTTAAACATGTCTATCATGTCCCCTCTTAACCTTCTCTTCTGCAAACTAAACATACCCAGCTCTCTAAGTCTATCCCCATAGGGCATGGTTTCCAGGCCTCTCACCATTTTGGTCGCCCTCCTCTGGACTTGCTCCAGCTTGTAAATATCCTTCTTGAATTGGGGTGCCCAGAACTGGACACAATATTCAAGATGAGGTCTAACCAAAGCAGAGTAGAGTGGTACCAGTACCTCCCTCGATCTAGACGCCGTACTCCTATTGATACAGCCGAGAATTGCATTGACTTTCTTGGCTGTCACATCACACTGCTGACTCATGTTCAGCTTGTGGTCTATGAAGACTCCTAGATCCCTTTCACATGTACTGCTATCCAGCCACGTGTCCCCCATCCTATATTTCTGTATTCCATTCTTTCTACCTAAGTGTAAGACCTTAAACTTCTCTCTGTTGAATTTAATTTTGTTAGCCTTGGCCCAGCTATCCAATCTATCCAGGTCATTTTGAATTTTGATCCTGTCCTCTGGCGCATTAGCAACCCCTCCCAATTTGGTGTCATCTGCAAATTTGATGAGCATGCCCTCTATTCCTTCATCCAAGTCGTTGATAAAAATATAGAACAGCACTGGGCCCAGGACAGAACCCTGTGGCACCCCGCTAGTCACTTCTCTTAACTTGTAATGCATATTGCATTCCAGTCTACAGTTACAGTGCCACAATAATTACAAAACACTGTTCTTTCAAAGTCCTGTTAGGTTTTTCACCAAATGAATTTTGCAGCAAAGTAGTTCACACTAACTCCTCAAATACCAGAGAATTTACTATTTTGCAAAAGCCACCAATTCGCTTAGATTGATTAATTGATCGATTGATATCTTTCCTTTCTTCAGAGACTCCTAAAACTCAAGCAGCACAAGAAAAAGAACACAAGAAACACAAGAAGTTAACATACTAAAATACAATTGCATTAAAAACGATTCTAGAAAACTTCAATAAAAAGAACAACATCCAGCAGCTGAAAGTCCCTTTCTCAGCTGTTAGTCAATTGCTCAAAGCCCACCTGAAAAGTTTTTGCCTGCTGGCAAAAAGGACAACAGTGAAGGGCACCTTGACCTCCTTTGGAATGGAGTTCCCATTGTGAGAAGCAACGATCAAGAAAGCCTATTGACAAAAAGCGAAGGCCGCATTCACACTTCGCTTTCAGTCCTAGTTCACTTGGCTTTGTTTATTGCTTTAGATATTAGAGATGCCATTCCCTGCCATCTCATACTTACATGCAAAAATGAAATAAATCAGAATTATTATCTTCACCTGCAAGATAGCAATATCTTTTTTGTAGTGTCAGCCAGGGTTTGTACACTTGTGAGACTCTTTTCTGTGCAGATTGCACAAAGGAAAAAAACTCCTACTATATCTTATATCTTGCTGCATAGATTTTATTATCATCATCATCATCATCATCAGAAAGAAGGACTGGATCAATTGCCTGTACCTTTTTGGTCAATCAGATATCTATCTACTCCATGCTTGCTGTGTGTGTATGTACGCAGTTCTGCACACAGGTAATAGTTTTGTGCAGAGACACTTTGCACAAAATACTAAAAACAGGGGAAGATGCTCATTCCCTCAGGGGTGAAAAACCTCATGTAAGGTCAGCAAATCTTGACAGGCTGCCTTTACAAGAGCAGGCAAGTTATGAGTTTTTTTCACATCCCTATCAAACATGAACTGTTCTGCGGAGAACTAAACAAACCACAAATTGCTTTTCTTACTTCTAGACTGTTTCATAGAATTGTAGAGCTAGAAGGGGCCTCATGGGCCATTGAGACTAACCCTCTGTTCACTGCAGGACTCCCTTTTCTCCTAGCCCTTGTATCAGTTTCTATTTCAGGGTGGGCGCCTGGGAACACAAGGCAGGGAAAAAGGAAGTCACTGATCTGCATTCACATTCAGATATAGCAACAACCCATTGCTAAAAACCAGCCAGAGTTCACAGAATCTTAGAACTGGAAAGGACCACAAGGGCCATCTAGTCCAACCCTCTGACATGGAGGAATACACAACTAAAGCATTCTTGAAAGATACCCAAACCACCTCTATTTTAAAAATCTCCAAAGATGGAGAGTTCACCAGCGTCAGTGACAATCTATTCCACTGTCAAATAACTCTTACAGGAGAAAAAAATGATATTTAGCTGGTATCTCCTTTCTTGTAATTTGAATTCATAAGCCAACACTAAAACACGGCTTCTAACTGTGGTTTGCAGATGACTAACAAGTCATGACTATGGGTTTGGATACAGGAAGAAGCCAGAATCCAGCAAACTACAACCTGGCTTACTGTTACATGCCAGACTAATCAAAGGGTGAGTTGGTTGGTTGGTTTATTTATTTAAGAGAATTTATACCCTGCCCTTCAGCCAAAATGACTCCCAGAGCAGCTTATAAATGGTGGATTTGACAGTTCCCTGCTCTCAGATTAACAATATGAATAAGAAACAAAACATGAAAAAAAGGAGATAGCAATGTGGAGAGCGATTAAATTCAGCAGATACTGCCTATTTTTTCATCTGCTGTTGGGGCTGATGTACAGCAGATGCCTCTTCTTCTCTCCCTCTGAGGCCACAGCAGTGGCAGATGGGAAAGGGGAGGGATTCTCTTATTTGCTGTTGGCCCTAGGCACATGATGGAGCTGTAGGCTGGAGTCAAAGGCACCTTAGCACCTGCTTGCATCAGGCAGAACCTTTCATTTCTCATGATGCTTTCTACAGCATGAGCCCTGTCTGCTATGCCACTTCTGAAATCTCTTGTTTTTGTGTGTGTGTGTGTGTGCGCGCGTGCGCGTGCAAGACACTCAGCAAGGACAAATGGCCATGGAAACTACCATTCTAAGTGGAAGTCTGCTCAAAGGTGTTAAGCTCTAGCCCACTGTCATCACAGCTGCATATTCTTGGGTTCATACTGGCCATCTGGAATCATTTTATCCCTTAATGCTTAGCATTCAAATTTCTTATCTTACACTTAACCCAAACTGGTTGTCCTCTGCTCGTGTATGGGATGCTTGACCTTTTATATTAGATCATGGCATTAAATATGAGACCAAATCCCAGTACAATCTTCAAATTGTTGAAAGAGGTGCTATAGAACAGAGCTGAATAACTGCATATGGTCTAGGGGCTGTTTATATCTCTCCTCAGATATCAGATCCAGCCCCAATTAATTAATTTATATATTAAAAAATTACTCAAAATTACTCAGCCTTCTAGAAGAGCTGGGGCCAGGGTGTTCTGAGCCCCAAAGAGGCCTTTTTTCCAAAACAGGAAGTAAATGGAAGTCAGTTCTGCTTTAAATTCCCACCACATCTAAAACAGCTGGGGGGGGGGCACATGGCAAAATTTTGTCCCATGCTATATAGAGGGTTCAGTGGCATTTGCTATTTAGTTTTTAAAAAACAACTGGGGAGCTGGGGAGCACTTGGAGCTGCAAAAATACTTGAACACCTTTCCTTCCCCTGCTATAGAACCCATTTATTACAACATTATAGGAACCTGTCTTCACATATTTGTGGAACACTAGTATCTGTGTTTCCTCTCCTTGTCATTTGTTATTTGGATCTAACCTCCTGTCCATTTATCTATTTGTTGAGGAATTCTGTTGGTTGCAGGTTTGCACAGTGTCCAGATGTTATGGATTGTCAGATTTCCACCTGGTGTCCAGGAAGCATATCATCTGTATTGTGATCTAACTGAAATAGCTAGTGTGATGAACCCTGGGGGCGGGGGGTGTGGTCTGCAGAGCCACCCTAGCAACATAGAGGGATTTAATTTGATTAGTTCGCTGACTATAGAACCCAGTTTAGCCGGAGGGAGGGGCTAAGTGGGGGAGTCAGCATAACAGAAAAATAACTGAAACAGAGTTTGAAAGAGAGTTCCATCTGAGAGTTTGAAAAGGGAGAGGAGTGGTTTCAGAGAGAGAGTTTGGGAAGTGTTTACCTGTTAAGAGCTGAAAGTGCTTTGCTGTTGAATAACCAGTTTGTTTAATAAAGATTTCATTACATTTTTTTAAAGAGCAGTCTCCATACAATGTCTCTTTAATCTGAGCTCAGTGACAAATGCTACCACCAGTATTCATTGAGATCAATCTGCAAATGCTTTGCTCTATATCTGTAAGGGATAAACAGTTAATTCGCTTTGCAAACAGTTAATTCTCTCTACAGCTTGTAGTTATTTCTCTGTATTTGTAAGGAACTGTGGGAATAGAAGAATGGAATGTGGCTCACTTCTGGTTTGCAACATTTGAAGATTACTAGAAGAATGACCTATTGTGGTGAGATGGGAACCTTTGTACACATCTGTTTCCTTCCTTGAACATGTGATGACACTGTACTGGAAAATGTATAAATTGTTGTGAACTTAAAGAGACAGGGCTCTCAGTCTTTGGAAGTTATTCCACCAAGACCAGCTGGCTTAATAATAAAGACTCAAAGCCTCGCGAGGCCTCAGGCCCCAGCGTGACGGAGCTGCTGACCAAGGCGGCAGCGGCGTACAAGGAGCGCAACGGGATGTCACTGGCCACCCTGAAGAAGGCGCTGGCGGCCGCCGGCTATGACGTGGAGAAGAACAACAGCTGCATCAAGCTGGGCTTCAAAAGCCTGAAGAGCAAAAGGCACTCTGGTGCAGACAAAGGGCATGGGTGCCTCAGGCTCCTTTAAGCTCAACAAGAAGCAACAGGAGGGCAGGGCTGGCGAGGCAGCGGAGGCAGAGAGCAAGAAGGAGGCGGCGGTGAAGAGTAAGAAGAAAGCGGGAGCCAAGAAGCCCGCAGGCAGCACCAAGAAGCCCAAGAAGGTGGCAGTGGCGGTGCCACTGGGGACCCGGCTAGCCCCATCCTTGCCATCTCCCCCTGCTCTATATCTCAACTTGTCAGACCTGAAAGGGGGGGTCCACCCTCCCCTTCTTTAGTCCATCTGATGTTTAGGATTTTAGAATTGGGCAGAAGATAAAGGCTGGAAGCGCTAGAGGATCAGCTGCAGAAAACCGTCAGCAAGCTGCAAGGGGAGCTGACTTCCATAGAGGCACTGAAGGAGAGAGAAGCCAAAATGCAGAACGAGCTGCTAGGCTTCCTGGAGGTGGCCAAGACCTGGAAAGCAGAGCTGAGAGGATTGGTTCAGCTGTGACTTCACTGCAGTTCATTCCTCATCTATGTAGACCAGTTTGGTCAGGAAACCTGACTGTATTGGCTCAGCAAACCAAGGTGCCTGTGGCTAGCTGTCAGGTGAAGACTAAAGAGAAGTTTTGTCTATCTTCCCACAGATAGAGACAGGCAGGGGCTTGGAGCTGTGACATCTTGGAGGGAGAAGTTGGCAGCAGGAGCATGGAGAACATAGGGGGAGGCAGAGTCTCTGGCCGAGGCAGTCCAGATTGCGAGGGGTCCACCAGTTCCCGATAGAGCGGCAGCTGGTAGAATCTCTGGCCCAGCTGCAGGAGGAGAAGCTGGTCCAGCCCCAGCAAGAAACCGAGGAGGCAAAGGAGAAGGAGCGGCAGAGCTGGAGGCTGTGAGACAGCCAGGAGACCATCGCCAGCCTCAAAAGCCCACACCATATAGGCTCAAACAACGGACCTGCATTCATCCACAAGATCATCAAGGATTAAAACCACTGCTCAAGGAATCACCTGGAAATTACATTGCACCTACAGACCTCAGAGGTCAGGAAAGGTGGAAAGGAAGAATCGGATCCTGAAGACACAGTTGTCCAAATAGTGACAAGAAACAAGGCTGAAGTGGCTGGATGTTCTTCCCATAGCCCTCTTTAAGATAAGGCATAGGATAAGGTGCACACCTCACTGAACCGCAGAGTCGTTCCCTTTTTAGCTGATGTATGGGTGACCAACTTGAGTGGATTAAGGGGAGACACAAAGGAAATGGGAAACATAACTCTACAGGAGGAGGTTAGTGCGTTAGGAAAAGATGAGTAAGATGAGGGAGTGTATGTTAGAACAGCATCTCCCCTTCTTATAGATACAGGTACACCCCCTTCCAATCAGGAGATGAGGTATGGGTGAAGGATTGGAAAGGGAAGCCACTTGGTCCTGGGTGGAGGGGACCCCACCAGGTAGTATTGACAACTCCCATTGTAGTGAGAATGGCAGGGTTGAAGCCTTGGGTGCATTACACTAGGATAAAAAGGCCCACTCTGACTGAACTGTTGCCCCAATCCCAGGGCAACCTTTGAAGCTGAAAATTATCAGAAAGCAGTAAGGAAGACTGGGACTAGGTCCTGCTGTGTTCACATACTGGGAAGCTGAACACCCAGCGCATGGCCAGATCCCCATCTGGAGAGGAAAAGAAGATTGGGACTAGGCCCTACTGCAGTTGCTACCAAGGATGCACTGTTCTACGTACAGCCAGATCCCGAATGTGGGAGACAATATTGTGGGTTGGAATAGGCTTAGGGGGAGCAGGAATTCTGGGCTATATACTGTATCACTTCAGACAGTGGTTCTCTGGATTTGGACAATATGTGGGTATGGGGATTGTTGTTGCTGATGGTGTCAACACGAAGGCGTGGCAGGCAGCCAAGAGCCGGCTAATAGGTCTTTTCCCAGATAAGGCAGACAGGCAATAAATCAAAGGGCTTTACTTCAGCAGTGGGTAGATAAGGCAGCAGTAAACTAAAGAGACTTTTGCAGCAAAGATATTCCCTGGCTGTTACATCACAGCCAGGCAAAACAGCAAACAGAGTCCACATACCACAGAGTTTGTTCCTCAGCCGGTCGGGCAGGGTTTCAGGAAGCAAGGCAAGAGTCCCCGATAGCCCAGCAGGCACCCCCAAAATGGACAGTTGTGAGCCAACAAAGACCCAAGGCTGAGTGAGTGCTTTTATTAAGCAGGCCCTCACCCAGGTGCTACCTCAGCTGGAGCTTGATTGCTTGGTGTTTCCTATTAAACGCTCTGACCTTCTGAGAGCACTCTTTTGCTCCCGATGCTGCTGGTAAGTAGGCACCTGCTCTTGAATCTCTGGGTCTAAGGCAGTCCCTGGCTCCATTGCTGGGGCTACTGGGGCCAAGGGCTCTGTGTCCAGGGCAGCCTCTGGAGTGGGCTGTGCTGGTGCAGCAGACTCCATGGCTTTGAAGTCCTCTGGTTCAGACTCAGAGCTTGAGTCCTGGAGTGCCAGGGTCCTGACAGATGGGGGCGATACTGAGCCAGGGAGGCTGGGAGATGACTCGATTCCATCAGCTGGTCAATCAGATCTTGAGCACCCTGGTTGTCAATAACTGTTGGGTATGTTCTCATGGGCCAAGCACACACATGCAAGGGTGGCTAGTAATACCAACCAACCTGTCGAGGCATGGGATAGACAACTTGGATGGCATCGGTTGAAGAGAGTATATGATGAAAGCTTTGGGTATGGTTCTGACAGCACATACCTAACTGAGGGTGAAAGATTTGGAGCCATAATGTTCCCCATGGCAAGAGTTGCCCTTAGCATAAAATAGTTTTAGACTATCCCCTCAGCCGTGAGGGAGGCTTGTGTGGGTGTAGCTAACTACCACAAGTTGTCATTATGTTAATAAATCTAGAATAGTAGAGACAAATGTGGAGAAAATACACGCTGTAGTATCTAATATTACATGGTTAACTTCTTGGCTCCTGAATTTAACCTGGTTGAAGACACTGTTTGTAGGATTGCTTTTTGTATTAATGATAGGGCTCATGGTAATAACGTCTTGTCTGTTAACTTACTTCCAGTCAACAGTGAGTAAAATAACGGATGGAAAAGCTGCTGCTTATGCTCTGATTGCACAAACCAAATAATTATGCTTAAATTGCTATATGGAATTTAGCATAAAAGGAGGCACTGTAAGGGATAAACAGTTAATTCTCTTTGCAAACAGTTAGTTCTCTCTGCAGCTTGTAGTTATTTCTCTGTGTTTGTAAGGAACTGTGGGAATAGAAGAATGGAATGTGGCTCACTTTGGGTTTGCAACATTTGAAGATTACTAGAAGAATGACCTATTGTGGTGAGATGAGAACCTTTGTACACATCTGTTTCCTTCCTTGAACATGTGATGACACTGTACTGGAAAATGTATAAATTGTTGTGAACTTAAAGAGACAGGGCTCTCGGTCTTGGAAGTTATTCCACCGAGACCAGCTGGCTTAATAATAAAGGCTTTCCATTTTCCGTGGGTCTCTATCTCTGATTTCTGCAACATATCCATAAGGGTTATGGGTTTAGGGAAAGGAGATATAAAGGTGGAGAGGGAGCCAGGGGGTGGTAAATATACAGAAGGGTCCTGCTTCTCCAGGGAGGGAAGAGTGAAAAGCAGACCTAATCTGTCATAGCTCCTGGCTGGCCCAGATCTCCACATTTTGACAGTTAGTACACACCATTTCTTGAGAGGCTCAGGTTTTGAGACAGCTAATTCCAAGATAACAAAAAGACTACAAAAATCTGACCCATCATCTTGCTTTGTTCTAACACAGTACATTATTATACTATGTTGAAAAAACAGAAAGCTTCATATACAGTTTCTTCACATTACACTTTTTCCATGTGACTGTGTAAGTCTGTATATGACTGTCTGGCACCACATAAAACCATCTGAGACATGAATTCTAAGATGATACCACTCTCATGTGGGAATTGGAACATTTCAGTTCCACATGGAGTTTGAGGATCTTTATGTAAACTGGCCATCTGTGACAATAATGGAAATCACAATTTCAGAGATGGGACTAGTTTCCAACTGTTATCTCTGGAAATTTCAAGTGTCATATGCTTTCAAACAGGGTTATTTCACTCCCATGGGGAAATTGTGCGATATAGTTTTGCACTTATCATCTGTGTTTTTCTTATTACAGAAAGCAAAGGAAGATGTAAAATTAAACTACTGGCATACAACAATGGGAATAAGTGTTGCTAATTAATGATAATAATTCCTTTTAATCCGCAGGTCACATATTGCAGATCTAATGACAACTATTCTTCCAGGCAAGTGGTATTAGTTAGCTGTCTTTGTGTGCCTATATTCACTTACTGCTAGTTTGCACTTTGCTTTATAGGTGTTTGGAGATAGAATATACTTACGGTAACTTTCTGTTTGTTTGCTTTCATTTCATGATATCGTCTCTTTTCCTGCATCACTCTAACCTGCAGTCATTTTCTTCTTCTGTCTCCTTCATGAGACCATGTGATTGATTATGCACCAGCACGTTATAAATAAATTTACTTCTATGTGTCTTACAGAGAAGATTAAGCTTATTTACAGTAGCCACTCCATATTTGCAAGGGTTCCGCATGCAGAACCCTTGCAAAAGTGGAAAAACTGCAAATAACTCCTTCTGTGATTCTCTTCTAGAGCTCCCCCCTCCCATTCCCTTACCTCCAGCCCCAGCATTTCTTGGGGCAGGGGGAAGACAAGGTAAAGGGCTTACCAGTACTTTCCCCTTGGAGGAAGAAGAGGAGGGTTCTTGCATTCCAGTTACTTCTGGTGGTCATCTCGAAAAAGGAGGGGCAGGAGCAAAGAGAGCACCTGACCAACCAACAGCCATTACACAGCAGAATGTGCAGTCACATGGCAGAGAGGACATACCTCCAGCAGTGGGGGGGGTTTGCTCATGCAAAAGGAAAAAAACATCTATTTTAAACACTAGCCTTGCAAGCCTGGGGTGAGGAATACAAGGGAATGGGAGGAGGAAAGTGGGGGAGCGAGCATGTGCCTCGCAAATAATTAAATTTGTGAAGGACGGTATTTTCTCTGTTACACCCTGTGGATATTCATCTGTTGCTGTTAGCTGATCTTCAGCTTTTGCTTTGCCATGATTAGTCTGCTAGAGAGATCCACTACTATCTTTCACATTTCCTAGCAAGCAGTTGTATGACATAATGGCATGTGTGGGTGAAGTTTTACTTATAAATATGAATACTCAAAATCTCTCAGGAAACGAAGGAAGGAAGAGAAATAAATTATTTAGGGAAAGGACTGCCAATAAAGAAAGCCCTTTTGCAACAATAATGTGGATCTTTAAAAAAAAAGAATTGTTTTAATACTGCACTATTCATTTTCTTTTAAACTCTCTGACTGACTTCCCAAAATGTTACTATATCAAGCATTACATTGTAGGATACATATTCTGTCCTGAACACTGAACGGAAAAGTTTGTAAGTAGTCTTACCAGATAACAAAAATGAATTTAAATAAATCATATGACTGAATGCCTGATTGAGGACTTAGACCATTTTAGAGTAAGCAGGGGGTGAAAGGACTTACTGACCAAGGCAGAAAATGTACCTCGTTTCTAAAACTATGAAGTATTTGGGTCAAAGAAAAACAGTACTAGAAATCTATCAACTTTTCTCAGCTTCAGAAACAACATTCTGCACTGTCATGCCAAAACCCTATTCCATATGTAGATAGCGTAAATGTACATAAATGTTTTGCTAGAATGTACCTCTGCACGCATGAATGTAAAACAGGAAACTCAACCCAACAATCCTCATTATACAACTGTTTCCATTTAGGGACCCTCATTTATTGGGTTTTACAGTTATGCATTCCTAAGGAAAGAGCAGCTGCTTGCTAAGCTTTGAAGCAGGCAGTGAAGTCACTTGTGCAAATGTGTTCTGGATATGGTCTCTCCACTGGGACTGAGTAAGTGCAATCACTGATACAAAAGGAGTTACAGCAGTATAAATACACAACAGGATTGTGGACTCAGTGCATGTGTGTCTCTTAAGCACAACCAAGTAGGCTGGCTTGGAACATGAAGATTTAATCAGCCCTTTGACTCAGCTGTTATCTTTGGTGTAAATCTTCCTACTTAGCAAATTATTGACTTATTAGATCAGATCCAGATGTAAAAATTGCCTTATAAATATTTCTTTAAACATACTTACACTGCAGAAATATTTTTAAGATGTTTTAATTCTCTTTCTCTCTCCCAATCTCTCTCTCCCTATCAGGGAGCCAGCATAGTATAATAGTTTGAGTGTTGGTCTGGAGACTCTGGAGACCAGCGTTCAATTCCCTGCTTGGCCATGGAAACCTGCTGGGTGACCTCAGGCAAGTCACACACTCTCAGCCCCAGACAACCCCATGATAGGTTTGCCTTAGGGTTGCCATAAGTCAAAAAATGACTGGAAGTACACTGCTACCACCACCACAACAAATATATTCCTAAACAAAAGGAAGTGAATAAACTTTAAAAATTTAACAATGCCAGTCATCAGCCAGAGCAACTCCACTCAAAGATGGAGTCCCTCATTTCCTTTTTGCTGTCTCCTTGAAGATGTCACTCAGCAGCAGTATACAACTCCTCTCCCCAATTCTATTTAGCCTCTTTCACAAAACCCAATCTTTCTCACCTCCCACTAACAGCAGACGTTAGTTACATCTGCAGAACAAGGTAACGGGCAGTTCAGTGGAAGCAAGTGTAAAGTGATGCAAATTGGATCAAACAATCTCCACATCTACATTGAGGGACTCTTATCTGATGCCAATTGGCCAAGATCTTGGGACTGTGCAAGATTTGTTGTTGTTGTTGTTGATTTCTATCAAGTCAGCTTTGACTTACGGTGAACCTATGAATGGGAAACCTTCAACATACCATGTCATCGACTGTGTCCTGCTCAGGCATTGCAGACTTAGTGCTGTGGCTTCCTTGACAGAGTCAACCCGTTCATAGTACAGTCTTTCTCTTTTCCTACTGCCTCCTACTTTACTGTGGAAGACAGCTGAATGAAAATGTTCCCCACACTGTAGGTAGGGGAAGGAAATTCCATTTTGGGAATGAATGGAAAGAAATGGAGCTATAGATATTCTACAGCTTCTGCAAAACTGTTGTGCAACTAAATTTGGAATATTGTCTATGTTTCTGGATACTGAACCTCAAAAAAGATATTGTAGATCTGGAAAGGGACTAGCAAAAAGCAATCAAGATTATCAAGATGCTGGCGCAACTCCCCTATGAGAAAAATTAATAAAGTCTGGGGCTTTTCAGTCCAAAAAGAAAGCTAAAGGAAGACATGACAGAGGTACATAAAATTACGCATGGTGTGAAAAATGCTATTACTAGAATGTAAAATGATCTACTGAAACTGAATGGTGGGAGCTTCAGGACAGCAAAAGGAAAATATAGTGGATCCCTCCTCTTGCATGACTTCCATATGCAAGAAGGCCATATGAATGTGAGGTTGTGCAAAGGGTCATGTCCCATCATAGTGAATGGACACAGCAGGCAATGGGACGTGATGCTTTCTTTTTGTTTTACGCAGGGATTCTTGGAATGGAATCCCCACATGTATGGTCAATGCACTGTACTTCTTTAGAAAGTCCGTGGTAAAAGAATGGAACACACTGTTGCAAGATGTAGTGATAGCCACAACAATGTGGATGTCTTTTTAAAAGGACTGGACAGATCCATGTTGGCCGAAGCAAGTATGCCTCTATATGCCACCTGTTGGAAAATTGAGCCCTTGCACCCAGAGGCATCCTCTGGCTACTGCATTTACAGAATGTTGGACTACAAAGGCTTTTGATTTGACTTAGACTGGACTAACTCTACTTATCTTCTTACTTTTTTTTTTTTTTTTGTAAGAGTGGTATTACAGAGAAGCTGCCTCAAGTCTTGTAAGACTTCGCCAAGATCTCATATCTTGTCACTAAGCAGTAGAGAATTTCAGCAAGAAGTGGTCAAAGGAAATTTGAGTGAGACCTATATAAGCCTCATTTAGCAGGTTCTCAATCTGTGTCCACATGCTGGTTGGTCTGATCCTTCTTTTGCTGGTCACCCAATCTGGATGGCAGCAGTCATGAAGTCTGTAGCTGGACAGGCGTTGATTGCTTTCTCTTTCATCAGAAGTGCCATTGTTGTTGTACTCATTCTGCACAGCTCACCCTGGATGACTAATATGTGCCTGTCCATAAAGTTTTATTGTAACAGCTATTATTTAATATATCGTTAAAAAAACCTATGTATGTTGCTATGGTCTCCTTGGAGAAAAAGGTGAGCTATATATGTGATAGACAGGCAGATACTTTGTGGATAGATTGAGATATTGAAACTTAATTTGGAATAAAATAGGCTGATGTAGTAGGCAAGTCATTCCATATGTGTATGCAGAGTGTATGTTTGTGTGTGTGCATGTGGACATCTGTATGCATGCACACAGATACAGAGCAAGCACAGAAGGACTCATTTAAAAAAAACTGAATTGAATCCATTCCATGCTTGTCATTTTTAAAAGGCCATCATCAGCTACACAGTTTTATACAACTTTATGGAATTTGCACAAAAATTATTCTCACAGATGTGAAAACTGTCTTGAGAGAAGTACAGATTTATACAATTTACAGAATTAACTTGGAAATCATTATCACAAGCATGTAAATTGTCTTCAGAGCAACAGAACTCACCATCTCACAATGAGGAGAATATTTTTGCAGCTTCTTGTATAAGAATTCATTGCTATAGTTCAAAGCCAGTGTATCATTTCTGCAGTCCCCCTGTTATATACTTTTAAAATGGAGAAGTCTACTGTGTTTCAAACTGTATGTAGTTTTTCTATTATAATTGTACCACATAACACTTAGAATTCATAATTTAGGCATTTATTATCATTTTTAGTTTTGTACTCTGTATTCTATCCCTTCTATCCCTTCATTTTGATTGCTTACGCTTCCTTCATTTTCTGTGCATGTTGACATAAAATGTACAAATGGACTTCATGAGAAACTTCACCTACTAGTTCATTAGTGAATTAGAAGAGTTATTATAAGTATAGCCTACACTGCATTCCACTGCAGAAGCCCTAATATATCATCCCACTCTTTCTGTAAGTGGAACTTACCACAAAATGATACAGTGTGGAATTGAATGCTGCTGTTTGAGATTTTAGCCACACCATTCCATGTCTCTCCCCATGCTGTCCTGCTCTTTGCACCCATAATCAGCATTTTGTGCCCACTGAATACATTCATTCTTAATTGGGTTGTTTTGGGGTCCACCTCTTAGGCCTACTAAAGATTTTTTTTTCTTTCCCCTTTTTTTTAAACTTCTGCATTTTCCCTTGAGTTTCCTGAAAAGGGATGAGTAGGTGTGCCATTCTGGCTAAACATGCAATTGGCAATCATAGTCTGAACAGTAAAAAGAGTGGGAATGGTGACTTGTCAGTGGTATAACTCTCCATTTCCACTGAATTAAGACTGTTTTAAAAAAACTGCCCTGATAGAATACCACACACATGCTTTTCTTTAAAAAAAAAGAAAAAAGCTGTGTTAGGGTGAGTCTGTATATATTCAGCAAAATGATGTGTTCACCTTTCTGAAACCTCATTCTTTTTTCCTTACCTATAGGTACACGGTGACAGTGCATCCATCTTTGTGGTTCAAAATCACAGTGTAATTAGGATGTGTTGCCCTGTTTACTCAAGACAAAGTAAAGAATATGCTAAAACACCCCCAGATGTTTGGCCTATCTGTTTTGCATATGAGGATGTGCAAGTGTGCGTGTTTGTGTGCTTTCAAGTCATCTGTTGACTTATGGAGACTCCATGAATTTCATAGAGTTTTCTTAGGCAAGGAGAACTCAAAGGTGGTTTTGTCAGTTCGTTCCTGTGAAATATAGCCTACAACATCTGATATTCATTGGTGGTCTCCCATCCAAGAACCAGGGCTAACCTTGCTTAGCTTCCAAGATCAGACATGATCTGGTGCCTTTAGGGCATTAAGGCACAGGGTGGACAAAGAACACGATTAAGTATCCATTCTAAAATTCTCCCATGGAAAATAAGTATGTCAAAAAGAAGGATGTTAGTACTAATTTCCTACTTACATACTAGTGTTTTGCACATCAAGAACTCAAATATGTAGACCCATAGCCACCCTATCCTGAATGGAACATTCTCAGAGAGATACACTATGACAGACATTTTGGGGAGAAGTTGGGTTTTAGATTTCCTTTTAGACCACAGGATCACAGAAGCAAACAGGGCTTGGTTGCTGCAACAGCCTATTTCATTTGATCTTCAAGACTTTGTGGTAATTGTATACATCTGAATGTATGTCCACTAGTATTTCTGAGTAATTGCTCTGAGAACATGAGCCATTTGATCAATTTCGTGTTAAAATCTCATCTGGTTTTGTAGGACAGTGGAGATATTTGGAAGTTCAGTGACTGCTTATATAATACCGTGTTGTTGGACAATATATATAGTCATGGAACTTGATAGCATCTTATTATTCTACTCACACTACCACTTCCAATTACATTGACACATAAAACAATTGTGCTGTTACATTGCCCAAAAATGAAAACTCTCTCAAGCCATTCCATTCACTCATTTTCCCAAATGAAATAGCAAATCTTGCCAAAAAAGAAGAAAAAAAAAGAAAAGAAAAAGATTTCCACTAAATAATTTCTGTATTTGCCTTATTTTATCTAATATTTACTCCTCTGCTGGATGTATGCCATGGGAAAGATGTGAACTCACCTTCCCACAGTCATGTTTGCTGATTTCACTTTTGTCATCATTACAGGTACAAGGGTGACTATCCTTGTACTTGCACCTGTGCTATGAACTCCTATTGATTTTAGTTTCTGTTTTCAAAATAGCCACTCTCCAGATCTCAGAACCATAACAACTATTATTTATTAATCACTAGATCTTAATAGGACTCCAGGAACACTGGGAATATCTTCTTGGGATTAAGAAAGTTCACATGCGCCAATAATACAGATAAGAATCTTTCCAGCATTGGTCATCTGGGATTTAGTGGTAGGGTTTCCCAGTCTAAGAATACAACTTCTGGATAGGCCTGATCCCAAATATATTCTATTTAAAAATTAAGAACTATTAACATTGTTAGCAAGAGAGTGAGTATGGTGTAATGGTTTGAGCACTGGACTAAGGCACTAGGAGACCAGGATTCAAATCTCCACTCAGCCATGGAAACCCACTGAGTGACCTTGGGCAAGTCACATTCTCTCAGCCTCAAAGGAAGGCAAAAGCAAACCCCTCTGAACAAATCTTGCCCAGAACATCTCATGATAGGTTTGCCTTCAGATTGCCAAAAGTTGGAAACAACTTGAAGGCACACAGCAATAAACAAACAACATTGCTAGCAAGGGGCCAGAAAATGAATAAATCTCAATAATTTTACCTAACCTTTTTAGTCTTCCATTTCTATGAACAAAATTAAGATGTTTCATAATGCTGCCTGCATTGTTGTAAACCAGGGCTTTCCAAATGGTATGCCACGACACTTTAGTGTGTTGCCTGAAGTGTGTAGGTGTATCACCTACAATCTTGGAAATTTATATTATTATTTATAAATCATATATTTTTAAAAATATATGGAAGGTTTTCATGAGATATGTTGTGTCCTCATACATCTCATTATTACAATTTATGTATGTGTCTGTATCTCTTATAATGGGGTTAGTTTAACCTCCAGTTTGCTAGTAAAAATGAATTACTATGTCACAAAATGATAAATGTCTAAAAAGTGTGTCACCAACATGAAAAGTCTGGAAAGCTCTGTTGTAAACAGTAACACAATTTAGGAAGGAAGGAAGGAAGGAAGGAAGGAAGGAAGGAAGGAAGGAAGGAAGGACAGACTTGCATTGTGCCTTGCACTAGAATGGTCCACTAAGTATTTTTGTGAGTAGTGTATAGAGATCTCCATTGTCAAAGAAGGCTGAGACAGGAAGCTTTTGCTGTTCACCCCCATTGCTACAGTACTTGCATCCATTTTATCCCTTCTACCATGCATTCCAGTAATACTGTAATTATACTTTCTGACAGAATTGTGGCTCCAGAAAGTAACTTTTCCAAGCTCTGAGACATAGATTGATTATAGGCAGGCAAACAGACAGCTAGATAACAGATAGATAGATAGATAGATAGATAGATAGATAGATAGATAGATAGATAGCTTCAGAGAACAGGAAAAGCCAGTATGTGTAAGGAATTACAGCATTATATAAGTTTTTTTTAAAAAATTACAGTATTATAAGATGGATTCTAAGTAATTCTAAATGATTACATAAATGCTTGTGACTCTCCCTGCTCAAATACACAGGTTATGCTTCTGCTTTTGATTCTGATGATGATCACATGCTTCACTACTAAAAATCTAAAGATGTAGTAAATCTATTGTTATGGCACTAAAACATACAGCAAGTGACTGTTTGGATGGCAAACAGTGACAGGATGACATGAATCTGCTAGGCCCAAAGGCCAGCAGTATTCTGAGTGAAATTCTGCTTAGGGATGTCCTCACCAACAAACTTAAAAACTCCATGTCATTTCTACCTTTTACTTTTGAGGACTGATATCCCAGTTTTGGGGAACAACATAACAACACAAAGGGGCAACACTTTTACATTTATATTGCTTGCAAGTCCTAGCCATTTCTAAAGATATCACTGAATTCATAAAAAAGAAGTAATCCACAGACAAATATGGGCTAGAAAGCTATGTGTACTATAGTACTGTGGGAAATGACATTCTTTAGATGCTGCTGTGTTTCTGCAAAAGCAAATTTCACTGCTAAGTACAGAGAGTTACTCATTGCAATTGGAAGGTCCCCTTTTCCATCGACTCTCTCATTGCTCGCCTTCCACCTTCTCTTTGTAGATTTGGGATTGCAAATTAATACCTCTCTGTGAATATTATCAGTGTAGCTCACCTTAAACATTGGTCATGTTGTGGATTATGTGAAATAACGACCTGTTCAGAATCTGGGCTAAATACACAGAACTCATTTTAGAACTGCTGCATGTCGTTATCATCATAATGTGTCTTTATTGGTATGGACATGGATTCAATGTGTACAAGCATCCTACAGAACAAAGGTATAATAGTACTTTTCTATTGCACTGTTTATTATCATAGGAACTTCAATTATTTCCATGAGTAAGCAGTATGATAAAGAATCATGCCATTTCAACATATATATTTAGAGATACTTCATTAGTATCTGCTAAAATGCTGCCTGTACTCTGTTCCAGACTAGGGCGGGGAAAAGTTTGGGCCCTCTAGACATTTTGCCCTAAAATGCCCATCAGCACTACCCACCATTGCCAATCGTGAGGGTTTGGGGTAGCCGTGTGGTGTAGTGTTGAGTGTTGGACTACAGCCCTGGAAAACAGGGTTTGATTTCCTGCTCGGCCATTGAAACCTATTGGGAGACCTTGGGCATGTCACACAGCTCCTAGAAAACCCCATGATAAAGTCGCTTTAGGGTCACCATAAATTGGAAACAATGTAAAGGCACACAACAACAACAACAAAAATAACAACAATGTCTTCTGGAAGCACACCCTTGATTAGATAATTCCCACCAAATTCTCTTTTCTAAGATACAGACAGATGAGACACTCACACTCACTCACACGTACACATATACTCTATGAAGTTTGGTATTTGTATCTTGCTCAGACTTCAGCATAAGAGCATATACTGCAGCAGACATAATAACTTGCTTTGGACTATGAAATGTATATCTCTTCATTTTTCAATAGCCTTAAAAACATGTCACTTCATAGGCTGATTTGTCACTTCCCTGAGAAACCAGTTGCTTTCTAATTCTGATTTGTTTTGGATGCAACTGTGGCATGCCCTAGGTTATTGCTCACAAGCAGCACACTTATTCATGCTGCCCAGTTGTTCCCAATGATGGCCAATGATCAGTCCAGCTTTACTTTGCATTCTAAAGGAGCTATCCAAGGTTCTGAACATTTTTAAAAAGATTCTGCATGACAATTCCTTTACAGTTCAGACTAGAACCCAGAACTGGCTCATCATCCTACTGACATGGAAGCCACCAGCCACCACTGATTGTTCCTGCTTGGCTTCTCTTACCAGCAAAGCAGCTAAAGAAATCTGAAACACTACAGTCACTTTAGATGATAAAGTTGCTCCAGGATTGTCTGGGAGTAACAGAGCATAATGCTAAAATTCAGATCATAATTAGACTAAATGCTAAGCTTTTTCTTCCTGCTTATTTCCTGCTACTTTAGCTACTCACATTAGTGGAGGAAGCCCATCAAGCAGTATACATGATGAGCACTCATGACTGTGACCATGTCATGAATGCTAACCTGATTCTCTGGAATTATGTCTTATGGTTATGTAGTAATATGGCCACAATGCATTCTGAGGTCAGAATGATATAGTTAACTGTTGATGGTGGACAAAGCAACAGCCCCAAATTCAGCATGAGCTGTAGCCATGCATGACACTTGCATTGTTATGTTTGTTTCTGTGTTTCCCTTTGACACATTCCAGCTTTCAGTCTCTGGCACCTAGGTCTTCTTTGGAAAACAATGACTAGGGATATAACAATTAACAATTTCCACTATTTAAAAGCCTTGGCATGCTTTTGTTTCATGCTCAGCTAGACTTGGTCGGTCACAATAGCTTCTTTCTGACAGCTAGCATAAACTGTTTGATCAGCAAAAATTGCCATGAGGTTTTAAAAAGAGATCAATCACTCCTAAAATAAAGGGACTGATTTGGCCATTCTTAAAGTTGAAGATATCTCTATTTACCTACTATTCATTGAAACCAAATATTAGAAGGAAAAGTTTGACAGTCTTATTGACTTTGGCACAAGGAGGAGAAACAGTAAACAGTTGCTTCAGCAAAGTCTATTTATTTATTTATTTATTTATTTATTTATTTATTTCCCTTCTTTCAGATTACCATGGAAGAAAATACTCAGGTCAAAATAATACGTATGCTTGCTTCTCTTCCACTGCTAAACGGCTACTGACACTTCCATCATTCCCAACTACTCAGACTGCCTACAGGTGGAGACTTGAGGAACTGCTAAAGGCACAGTAGATGTGAAGATGAACAGGTTGCTTACCTGTAACTGTGGTTCTTCGAGTGGTCATCTGTGCCATCATACACTAGGAGCTTTAGCGCCTGCGCGGTAGCGTTCGGAAACTTCTAGAGCTTGTTCGCTTGGCGGGAACCCCTCCCCCACGCCGGTACTGCGCATGCTCCTCCCGCCGAGCAACGGTCTCTCCTCAGTTCTGTCGTCCGCCGTAGAACCTACAGGGACCTGAGAAAGAGGGGAGGAAGGGCGGGTGTGTATGATGGCACAGATGACCACTCGAAGAACCACAGTTACAGGTAAGCAACCTGTTCTTCTTCTTCGTGGTCTCTGTGCCTTCATACACTAGGAGACTGTGTAGCTTACCGGTCAGATGGCGGGTCAGGTCCTACAGCACGGAAGCCAGCACCTCACGTCCAAACCGGGCATCTCTGCGCGACCGGCAGTCGAGCCTGTAGTGGCGCACGAAGGTCGATGGTTGGGACCAGGTCGCCACACGGCAGAGTTCAAGCAGGTCAACTCCTCGCGGGAGGGCCGCAGAAGTAGCCACAGCTCTGGTGGAGTGGGCTCGAAGCAGGACTGGCGGAGGCTTCCTCGCGAGCTCATACGCCAGTTCAATAGTCCGTACCACCCATTTGGAGAAGCGCTGGGTGGACACTTTGAGGCCCTTCCGACGTCGCCCATAGCAAACGAAGAGATGCGGCGTCTGTCGGAAGGAAGCAGTCCTGTCCTTGTAGAAGGCCAAGGCCCGACGCACGTCCAGGGAGTGGAGGGACCGCTCCAACGGTGTCGTCGGATTCGGGAAGAAGGCAGGCAGGATGATGTCCTGGTTGAGATGGAAACTGGACACCACCTTAGGCAGGAACGAGATGTCAGGTCTCAAGACCACCTTGTCTCTGTGGAAGACCGTGAAGGGCTCATCGGATCGAAGAGCCGTGATCTCACCCGCTCGCCTCGCTGAGGTCACCGCTACCAGGAAGGCAGTTTTCATGGTCAGGAGCCTGTCATCCGAGGTCGCCATTGGCTCGAAGGGCGGCTTTGTCAGCTGCGAGAGCACCAGCGAGAGGGACCACGGCGGTAGCGGCGGCGATACTGGCGGGTAGAGATGATGAAGTCCTTTCAGAAACCGCTTAACGGTATTGTTCCTGAAGAAGGCCGAGGCAGCAGATCGTGGCGGTTGGTATGCCACGATCGCGGAGAGATACACCTTCAGGGATGGAAATGCCAGACCCTGTTGCCGGAGGTGCAGGAGGAAATGCAGGACGGTAGAGAGCCCCGCGGGCGATACCGGCTCACTCCTCTCGTTAGCGAAGGTCAGGAAGCGTCGCCATTTATATTGATAGTTGCGACGGGTGGATTCCTTCCTGGCCGCGACGAGGACGGTACCGAGCACGGGATCGTCTAGTGCGATATCCTCCAGGCATGGAGGGCCAGGCGTGGCAGGTCCGGATGGAGGACTCGGCCGCCGGAGTGGGAGAGCAGGTCCGGTGTCGGTGGCAACCGGAGCAGGTCGTCTCGTGCAGCTTGTAGCAGGGGTGCGAACCAATGTTGCCTCGGCCAGTACGGGGCTACCAGGATCGCGTCGGCTCGGTCGGCGAGGATCTTCGATATCGTCCGGCCGAGCAGCGGGAACGGCGGGAACGCGTAGAGGAGTTCCCCGGTCCACGGAAACTGGAAAGCGTCCCCGATGGAGGCGCGATCGTGGCCCGCTCTGGAGCAGAATCGGCAACACTTCGCGTTTTCCCTGGTCACGAAGAGGTCGATGGATGGTTCGCCCCAGCGGTCTCGAATCAGTCTGAATGCCTCTCCGGAGAGGGACCATTCGTGATGGGATGAGGTGTCCCTGCTGAGGGCGTCTGCCGTGGTGTTCTCCTGCCCGGCCAGGTGAACCGCCACGGGATGCGTGTGCAGGCGAATGCACCATTCCCACAGGTCGAGTGCGATGTGGAGCAGGGTCGTGGAATGAGTCCCGCCTTGTCTGTTGATGTAGCAGACGGCGGTGGTGTTGTCCGTCAGAATCAGGACCGTGCGTCCCGCCACAGCGTGCCGGAACGCTCGTAGGGCTTTCCAGACGGCGAGCAGCTCCAGCGCGTTGATATGGAGAGCGGTCTCGTCGTCGGTCCATCTGTCGCGGACTTTGAGATCGCCGCAGTGGGCACTCCATCCATATAGGGAGGCGTCGGTCGTTACCGTCACCTTCGGTGTCGGCTGTTGGAAAGGCATCCCTGACATGAGATTGCGTCGCGACTGCCACCATCGGAGGGATGAGCGGACGTCTTCCGGCAGCTGCAGTCGGAGTGTCTGTTCGTCTCGCAGGGGGTCGAATATGCGGACGAACCAGTGTTGAAGAGGTCTCGCTCTCAGCCTGGCGAGATATGTCACAGCGGTCGTCGCAGCCATGTAGCCCAAGAGCTGCTGGATGCTTCTCGCAGATAACGTTGGGGCCGTACGAGCGTGAGCGGCGGCCCGGATCAGGGTTTGGGCTCGAGACTCTGGTAGGTACGCCCTGGCGGAGGTCGAGTCGAGCGTCGCCCCGATGAAGTCCAAGATCCTCGCCGGCTCGAGGTGGGACTTCTTCGGATTCACCCGTAGACCAAGGCGGGTCAGGAGTGACAACGTCATGTGGACGTCGTGGTAAAGTCTCTGTTTGCAGGACGCCACCAACAGCCAATCGTCGAGGTAAGGGAAGACAGAAGCACCCTTCGTCCGCAGGAAGGATACCACCGGGGCCATGCACTTGGTGAAGACCCTTGGGGCAGTCGAGAGTCCGAACGGCAGCACCTTGTACTGGTAGCAGATATCGTCGACTGCGAAGCGGAGGTATCGTCTGTGCTGCGGGCGAATGGCGATATGGAAGTATGCGTCTCGGAGATCGATGGAGGCGAACCAGTCCCCTCGATGTAGGAAGGGCAGGATCGACGGTATCGTGACCATCTTGAACCTCTTGGGGCGGATGTAGTAGTTCACCCCTCTGAGGTCTAGGATCGACCGGAGGGTACCGTCGGCTTTCGGTACCGTGAAGTACCTGGAGAAGAAGCCGGTGGTCTTGGCTTCTTGCGGGAGCCGCTCGATCGCCCCTTTCTGGAGGAGGGACTGGATCTCTTCCAGGAGGGCCGGACTCGACGGGGTGGAGTAGTAAACGCCTCGAGGCGGAATATCGTGAAACTCGATGGCGTAGCCAAGACGGACGATGGAAAGCACCCAAGAGTCCGTAGTGACATGTTGCCACTCTGCGAGGTGTCGAGCTAGAGTCGGTCGGTCTCCGAGTGCAGATGGTAGGCTGAAGAGTGGGTATTGGTAGGTCCTGCCAGGCACGTCAAAACCGAGACTTTGTCTCGGAGGAGGACTTCTTGGACGAAGCCGGGCGTCGTCTAACCGTGCGTCTGGCCAACGAGCCGGAGGACGGTCTCGACTGTCCAGACTGGGCCGAACGCTGGAACGACGAAGTGGAAGATCGTCGCCAGGATGGGCGGAAGGTGGAGGTCCTGCGGGTTTGCGTGGCCGGCTGTAGCCCGATCTTCTTGGCGGTTAGCCTCGCCTTCACGAGATTGTCCAACGCTTCGTCGGTGGACGAATTGAATAGGCCCTCACCATCGAAGGGGAGATCTTCAATTCTCCTTCTGGTGTCCTCCTGGATGTCGGCCGGCCGCAGCCAAGCATGGCGGCGCAGGCCGATGGATCCCGCCATGACCCGGGAGGCAATCTCCACTGCGTGCCTGGAGGAGGCCATCTGCTGCCGAGCGATGGAGATGGCCTCGTTGAATATCACCGAGGAGGCTTGGCGGATGTCCTCCGGTACCACCTCCATCGCCGGTTGAAGGCGATCGAGCACCTTTTTCAGGTATGCCGCGAGGCAAGCCTGAGTGTTGGACAGCCTGATCTGCAAGGAGGCGGTGGAATAGAACCTTCTTGCATAGGCGTCCAACTTCCTGCCCTCTTTATCCGGCGGGGTGGTGTGCTGCCTGCCGGAGCTTTTCGTCTGTGCCGACTCGACCACCACAGAGTTTGGTGCAGGGTGATTGAAGAGATAACCGGCGTTATCCTTCTGCACCCTGTAGAGGTGTTCCAGCCGCTGCGGTATCGGCTGAGCCGAGGCCGGCCTATCCCAGGCGGCCTTCACCAGTCTGGATATCCGGGGCAGGAGAGGCAGCGGGGCCGTGGCAGGTTGCTTCCCCTCAAAGACGGAGAAGACTGGATCGTCGTCCTCCGGCTCCGCATCAGCGATCTTAAGGCCGAGGGTAGTGGCCATGCGGAGCAGCATCACAGAGAACTGGTGGACGTCCTCTGGAGCAGAATCTGGGATCGGATTCCCGAATCCCAGCGGAGGAGACTCCTGGGAGGCCGCCTCAGACACCTCTGACTCCGCACTCGAGTCGTACGACTCCGAGCTCGGTGAGTCCTCTCGCCGCTCGCTTTCCGGCTCCTTCGCAGTCGCCACAGGTGTTGCCTTCTTAGGCTTCTCTGCAGCCGGGACGGTGGTAGTGGCAGCGTCACGCTTGGGCTGGCTGACCACGGACTTCACCTTCTTAGTGGTGACAGGGGTAGTCTGGCAGGCTGACGTTGTCTTAGCCCGCTCAGTCACCACCGACTCCGTAGGGCGCGTCGCCGTTGCCGTGACCCTAGGAGGTGGCGATATCGCCCGATATCGAGGTGAAGGCTCCCTCGCCCTATGATATCAAGGAGAGGGAGAGCGGCTGAAGGAGCGGCGGTCCGACGGAGATCGGCTTCGGTGGCGACGGTACCGAGCCTCGTCCCCTCTAGGCGAGCGCGATTCGCGCTGTCGACGAGGTGACCGGGACCTCCGGAAGGTCTCCCAGCGACTCGGGTCACGATGGTACCGATCCCGGTACGATGGCGAATGTGACCGATAAGAGGCCGGGCGCTCTCTCCATTCAGATTCCCTCGCGTACCTGGCCACGTAGGACGCCGAGGTGTATCTGGAGGCAGACGAGCGAGGTTGTTCCTCTCTAGTCTCCCTAGGAGGCGGCGAGGCCACCGGACGCTCCGAAGAGTGGGACCGGGACCTGAAGGAGGTCGAACGCCGCTCCGGAGAAGCAGAGGGCTCTCTCTGCTGCAGGTCGGCCGACCTGCGACGGCTGGAAGGGCGGTGGTGCTCCTCCACCAGGGTTGGAGGGTCTGCCACAGGCGAGTACGGGAGCTGTTGGGGAACGTCCTCGATCTCATCGTCCGAGAGATCAACGGACTCGCCTCACCCTTTGGAAGGCTGCTGAGTAGGAGGAGGAGTAGGAGGTTGAACGTCCCAGCCGGGGAGCGCTTCTTCTCCTTCGTCTTCTTCTTCTTCTCCTTCTCCTTGCCCTTGTCTCCGTCCGGAGCAGGGCGCTTTTTAGCAGGCGTCTCCTTCAGGGGAGCCTCAGCCTTCCTCGCCGTCGAGGATCCTTTCGCTGACTTGGCAGCCGCCGACAGCTTCGGGATCCTCGGTAACGCCGAGATCGGAGTTCTCGCCGGTACCGAGCCCGATACTGACGAGGTGGACGGAACGGCAGCCGCCGATACCGTCGATGGCGTGGTCGTCTTCTTGTCGGCCATTTTGGAAGTGGAGGTCTCGTCGATCGCCCGCAGAGACTGTTCCCAACAATAAGACTTAAGTCTCGCGGACCGGTTGCGGAGAGTTTGGGGAGTAAATCCCGGCAAATTGGGCAAGTCCGAGTGTTGTGGGACTCACCCTAACAGAAGAGACACTCCTTGTGGCCGTCGTTGAGGGCAACTTTGCGCCCGCAGGACACCACTTTTTGAAGAGCGCGGACATAAGACGAAAAACGCCAAACTGTGAAGATCCGAAATCACCAAAAACCGAATGGGGAGTCCGAAAGAGAGGTCAGAGACAGTTCAAAAGTCCGTAAAACCGTGAAACAGCAAGCCAAGCACAAAAGTCAGAGGAACAAACCGAAGAACCTTCCGTACGCGACGGCGGACGAGAAAGAACTGAGGAGAGACCATTGCTCGGCGGGAGGAGCATGCGCAGTACCGGCGTGGGGGAGGGGTTCCCGCCAAGCGAACAAGCTCTAGAAGTTTCCGAACGCTACCGCGCAGGCGCTAAAGCTCCTAGTGTATGAAGGCACAGAGACCACGAAGAAGAACCATTAGATGTGGGTACAAATCTGTCCACCAGTAGATTAATTATCATTGCTATAAACAATCCGACATTATAGAACAAAAGCCAGCCACATGGCAACAGGGCCGTCTTCACTAGTGGTCAATACAGAAGTCCTGTATATCTTCTAACTCTTCCCATCAATCAAAGCCAAACACTTCAGTGTAGAATTCCTCACATAATAGGAGCAGAACTGTCTCTTGCTTTCACCTACCATAGCAAGAGGCCTGGTTGTTCTTATTATGTGTGGAATTCCACACTGAGGTGTGTGGCTTTGAGTGGTGGGAAAACTTTGAAGAACCACTATCTGTGGGCAGACAGTACCAGTTGTGACCATCCAGCAATATAAGCTTGTGGGGTTGGGGTAAATAGGGCACTTTGCCCAGAATCGCCTAAAACCTGGAGTCAGGTATGCTTATCTAAAAGTGGGAATGAGGGCATTAAGATCCCAGATTCTGTTCTCTCCAAGAAGAGTCTTGTAGATTCTTAAAGGCTACTACATTTGTCATAAGCTTTCATGGGCTGTAGTCTATGTCAGGAGCTGCAAAACTGAATGTCAGAGGTATCTAATTGTGGATTGCAGCCCACAAAAGTTTATGCTGAAGGAAAGGCACTAGAATGACCTAAGTTTTATTTATTTATTTCATTTGTGTGCCATTTGGAAGAAAGGCAGCATACAAATGCAATAAAATAAAATAATTAACATAGTGATACCCAAAGTGGCTCCCACAGACAGTCAATTTAAAAACATTCACCATAAAATGTAAAAACAGTCAAAATCACCAGATAAAACAGTATATAATCAATTTTAAAACCTACATGAGTTTTAAAAGATAAATAAAGCATCCCAATAAGAAGTTTCTCTGCTTATAGATTACAAATCTTCTTAAAGAAAAAGGTCTTTGCCTGGCTGCAAAATGAAAGCAGGGAGCAGACCAGCCTAACCTCCCATGGAAGGGAATTCCAGAGGGTGGGAGCAGAAGTTAACTAAGTAATTTTTTCCTGGCTTGACCTTCCTGAGACCTGATTCACTCATTCTCTGATGGCCAGTAGAATCAACCTTCTTCTTCTCATGCAGCTGATGCCCAGTAAAGTATGTTTTGGGGGAGTTACAATCAAGGCAAAAATGTCACAATTGTGGGGCTAAGTAGCACTTGTGGATATGGAACAGTTACCTAATTACCTAGAGCAGTTACCTATATTTACTCATCCATAACTTATACTTTACTAAGTTGCTGATACAAAATCCTGGCCTATATTTTTACATGAAAATATTACTTCACAAGAGACCAGCCATGCTCTGAAAAACAGTAATTGATTACTTTGAATTATTAGAGTCATATACATTTTTTTAAAAAAAACTTCAATGGTAAAATATGTGAACTTTGTTGTAGATATAAATTTGCTTTAAAATGA
This sequence comes from Ctenosaura bakeri, assembly GCA_948474755.1. Lineage (NCBI taxonomy): Eukaryota > Metazoa > Chordata > Lepidosauria > Squamata > Iguanidae > Ctenosaura > Ctenosaura bakeri. The sequence goes on from CAOLHI010000100.1 coordinate 840,989, forward strand.
TAATGTAAACATTAATTTATCCTATTCACCAAAGAAAGTCATGTGACTAGTCAATGAAAAAAAATCAGACAAAATGATTATTCATGACTACTCTTTGCTAAACTAGATGATGGATAAAAGATGCAGGTTAAGACATTGCTAGCAGCTATGTTTTGTTTTGTTTTTTTCATCCTTAAACTACTATAAGCACAGGGGGACTAGATTCAAACTACAGCACAGAGTGGTTGTTGGGAACATTAATCCCTTGTCCTCTTCTATGGTTCCAGTACCAATCAAGGACCCTGCCATTTGCTTGCCTAAAAGTGACCTCTCAACAGAAATAGAAAACCTTTTGATAATAAAAAGCAGAGGCATAGTCTGGATTAGGACCACAGCGGGAAGCAAAGTGCTATAAGCCCCCTTGACTGTTTGAAAGGGTCCTGATCATACTTGTGTACTTGCTCCAGAAAAAGAAGGAAGGAAGGAAGGAAGGAAGACATAGGTGTCAGTTATGTTGTCTAATCTGACCTCTGTATTCACTTCAGTGAAGTGTCTCTGAAAGCATCATGAAAATGGATATTGCTGTTCAGCGAGACAGCGCAGGTGAATTACACCCAAAACAAATAACCCCAGCCTTTCACTAAATGTAAATTAGCTTTTTCAAAAGAGTTATGGAACTTCATAAATACACAAACAGCTCAGGTTGCAATCCCAGAATGCCATCACACATCCATATAAAACAAGTTTCAACATGTATGGCTGGGTTACTGAATGAGAGCTTGCCACTTATAAGACTAGAACTTTGTCACACTATTTACCCAAAAGCACGGGGCAGCCTTTGGGAGGAAAAGTGGGAAGGAAATCATGCATTTCAGTAAGCAGGCAAGGCAACTATTCTCCAAACAAAAGCAGTCTTTGTTTTTCCATTATGTCACAACTCCTAATTAGAAGCAATGATATTCATTGTTGGTTCAGATAAGCTTTGTTTGCATAGTTGCATGCTCTTAATATGGCCTTAAATGTAACCAGGAAAATATAAGACAAATGCTGGTCCCACACAACAAGAGGCATATTATTTTAAAAAGTATCTTTCTTCAAGTGGATTGCGTTATTGGTGGAAAGGTCATCGAAAAATGTGATTTTGAAAACAGGAGGAAAGCACGAATATGAAATAACCTTCTCCACCCTGCAAAAATGAAATCATTCTAAGTTAGGTGCGTTAATTGAAATCACTGGCTTGAAGACAAAAGGAAAACTACCAACAGAACAGAAATCTGATGAGAGACTTAAGTCCAATTTACACAACACATTAGCAATGTCTAGAAAACAGCATGTTTATGGCTATATCTGTTTCTTAAGAAAAAGCAGTTGTGAGGAAGAGCCCTGGAAGAGATGGGTTCAGCTCTTTGCTTTATGTACTTTTCCTGTTCAGAATCACATCCTCAGCTGCTCTCTGCCCAAAACGTGCTATCTACTACTGTGTCCCTTTCTAGAGGTGCAGACAGCCAGCATGGTGTAATGGTTTAAGCATTGGATGACAACTCTGGAATACAGGATTCAAATCCCTACTAAGCCATGGGAACCCACTGGGTAAACATAGGCAAGTCACACTCTCTCAGTCTCAGAGAAAGGCAAAAGAAAACCACCTCTGAAGAAATATTGCCAATAAAATTTTGTGACAGGGATAGCATAAACTGGAAACGATGTGATGGCACATCAACAACAATCAACAACAATCCTCTGTCATTCCACTTTTTCAACTGCTTTAAAGCGTTCAAGTTTCTTTCTCCTCTTCTCACATTGTTCTTAGCTTACTTCAGTTGCTACAAACTGAGTTCCAAGCACAAAAGTAATTTAAAGTCAACTCAGCAGAGGAAAGGAGAAGTCAAACATTTCCCTTCCCTATAGACTTAGGCAAAAGCAAACTGCTGCAGTTTCTCCTAGTTTGATTACACTCTGATGTCGTTTGGACGCATGTCCCAGTTTTCTTCTATGAAGTATCGAGAAGTATGGTATACGTGATTTTTACCAGGAAGCTGCAGAAAGGAAAATGTTAACACTCTTCCAGCTGCATTCTAGCCTCCTGTCCAAATCAGAAGCATCCATGCCTGTTTTTGGGGGAGAAGGGAAAGGACCTACCAAGTATTAAGTATATTAAGAATGCAGCATGAAGCTTACCCTTTATAAGACATCGTGATTTCATTGCTTATATGAGAACACAGTCTTACAAAATGAAGTATTTCTCCTGCATTTCTTCTTTGTGAAACACCATGGGGTTGTCTCAGAGAGACAGTTCAAAGTTCCATTTAAACAGCATTGTATATTAGAAAAATGTATCAATGCAATGCACTGCATCATAGGCCTTGAACAAAAACTGAAAGATTGTGTGATATTTACAGCTGGTCATCCTTGGGCATGATTTTGCAATTGTACAGCACTCAGCTATACAATCAACATGCCAGACACAAACCAATCTCTTTGTGTTAGAATGTATTCATAAGACTGTTGTAAACATGCTCATAGATACATATTTTGATTTTTTTTTCTCCTCAGTTCATGATTGAAGGAATTATTTCAAATAGGAACAGAAATGAAATGAAAGCATTTTTACAGCTCTTTGTAACAACTGTTCTCGATAGGGGTGGGGCATCTTTTTTTTACCTCAGAGCTGAATTTCCAATTTGAGAAGCATCTTACAGGTCATGTTTCCTGCAGCATGAGCAAAGAGCACAAGCTGGAGACAAGAATGGAATGGGTGTGTGTGTGGGTGTGTGCGCGTGCATGCATGTGTGCGTGCCTTCCAGTTGCCTGTCACCTTCTGGTAACCCCATGTATTTTTCATAGGGTCTTCTTAGGCATGGGGACAGATTTAATTCTTACCAGTTTAGACATTTTGACCTCAGGCACACAAAGCCCAGCTCAGTTCTATGTAAGTCTTCTCAGAAGTAAGCCCCAGTGCAACCATTTTCTTCCCTTCAAAGAACTGCTTAGTTCCACATAGTAGGTCTGCTGCCTACAAAGCTCAGCTTAGTTCCATTCATAACACTTGAGATTTAAGTGTTCCTTCATCTCCGATCACTTCTTAGAAAGAAATAAGAACAGAAGAAACTCATTGGCCAGATGTGGAACCCATGACCCATGGGCAAAAGATTTCATATCCCTGAACAGATGGGGAATATTGTATTTCAGTTATCACAAATAATAAAATATTTATTTATTTATTTTAAAACTCAACCCTGTTATTGCCTAGTATTCCTAAAACTAGCCATTGGAAATTGATAACCCAGAAACTGGTTCTATTTCCTTCAAATCTGAAGGCTGGACAACTACCTACCAATCTCCTCTCTATTCCTTGTACACGTCTAACAGTTGGGTAGGAAAAATGATGGTAATAAGAATAAGTAATCATGAAAAGAAATCACTGTCTTTGTGTATTTTGTCCTCAGTCTGCACATCATTGTTCCAGTATATGTATTTATTGAATACATTTATATTCCACCTTTCTCCTAATATGGGACCCAATGTGGCTTACGAGGCAAAAACAAAGTAAAGCTATAAACCTGATTATAAAAAATTAAAACATAATCAAACAAGATATCACATTAAAACACTGTTAATTTTTAAAAGTGTAAAATAATTTTAAAATCTAATAATAAAGATAAAAGACTGCCCAGAACCAATTAATCACCAAATGTCTTTTTAGATAAAAGTTCTTTGCCTACTGGCAAAAGGAGAAGGAAATTCCCTGTAGAAGGGAATTTCACAGCCTGGGGGCAGCCACTAGGAAGGCTCTCTCCTGTGTCCTTACCAGATGGGCCTGCAGTGCTGGTGGTACTGAGAGAAAGCCCTTTCCTGCAGATCCTGAGACTCTGGTAGGTTCATACAGGGGGATGTGGTCTTGCAAATAGTGTGTACATACTACACAAGCAGGGCCTACATACCTTAAAGTCACTGGATCCCATCTGATCTTGGAAGCTAAGGACGAACAGCCCTGGCTAGCACTCACACGGGAGACTGCCAAGGAATATCTGGTGCTGTAGGCTATACTTCAGAGGAAAGAATGGGCAAAACCACCTCTGAATATTCCTTGTCTAAAAAATTCCTATGAAGTTCATGGGAGTTACCGTTAAGTCACCAGTCAACTTGAAGTCACATACACACTGTACACACACTACATATACACTATACAATCATTACTCAAGACATGACACAATAGATAAATGAAAAATATTGCCAGGGGAGGGGAGTTTCAGGGACAGCCCAAAAGGTAAGGCAGAAGTATGATCCCAACGTGACCCTGCTGTCAGACCCTTCCGGTCTCCTTAGATGCCCAGTGCCAATTTCACATCCAGATGTCTTTGGGGAGTCATAAATGGTCACTTTAATGCTATGCTTGGTCAAGTGTGCCTTCTTAATGCCTGAAATAGTCTTTCTGAAAAGAAAACGGAACTGACCAACAGGCTACTTTCTGTTTCTTAAAAAGTTTATCTAGGGCCTTTTAAAAGCAGAGAAAGGGGCTGAAGTAGTTTTTAAATGACCAACGACACCATTTCAGGTTGCAATTTACCATTTTCATATTGGTTGATTTGGCACAGGTGCAGACAGGGGACATGAAGATGTTGGGTGGTGTGGTCCTCTAAGGTCCAAGGAAGCTGAAAACAGCCTCTGGACCCCAATAGGTTGTCTGCCCCAGATGCAAGACCTGATGGAATGGTATGTTGGACAAAACTCATTGTAATATATAAACCAAGGTTGAGACTCCCCAGAGTATGTTTTCTTGCTTCTTATTATAGGCTTTATTCTATGGATATTCTGCATACTTGTTCTCCTTCTGTATTAATTAAATGTGGATACTTCCAGACGGAAAGCACTACCCACTAAAAGACACCATGCTGCTAAACGCTGCATCGCACTTTGATGGACTGGTTTGATTTGGTTTGGGTTTTAATGGGATCTGAAAAGACAGGTGAAGTTGTGGTAAAACACGGGAGCATTACAAATGACAGATAGTATTCAGACTTCTCTCATAAAATTCTATGAGTGGAACAGGCCAATTACACAATAAAGGTCTTAACTGAAAAACATCCTTTGTATTTAAGCCAGAATCCTTTGGGGGGGGCATGTGCGGGGGGGAGACTTTTAAAGGCAAAAAGATGGTAATTTAAATGACAACCGAAATAAAAGTCTCATCTCAAAGCACCTTATATTTTTGAGGTGGAAACCTTTCAAAATACATTTTACATCTTTAAAATGACAACGTATGGAAGAAATCCAATTGTTAGACCAAACTGGGGAAGACTTACTGAATCTGTGGGAACCTGGTAAGTCAGCACTTAACACAAGTTGTATTGATTCAATGCATCTAGCCTAGTTAGGACTCCACATTGGACTCTGGTCATAGTGAAATGCTCTTTTGGTTCAGCACTATTGGGCATATCATTTTGATTTAAATAACAAGCACTACTCATCTATTTGACAATTTGATCATTTGTTTTTAAAAAATGTTGTATGTTTTGTATGTAATTGTTGCTGTCTCATGGAATATTTTATATTTATCATATATTCGGTTGCTGTTCTCTCAAAAATGGAAGCAGATTCTCAAATAATATTAGTTTTTCAGTCTTATTGCAGAGACTTTATTTACAATAAACAAAATTTTACAACTCTCTACATTTAAAACATATTGCATCTTGTGAAATAGATACCTCAGGATGCAATACTAACATTTAAAAAGTTATTTCAGCAAGGTTCTGTGGTCTGACTAGAAAAATGCAGAATATTGGAACAATAAACCTGTAGCTGAGTGTAGATACACTGACACTACTATGTGCTTATCAACTGTGTAACAAACATAGAAAGCTCACTCACTTGGCAGATAAAATTTAAGCAAACAACACACCCAGCACCATACATTGGGTAAAGATGAACCCATGGGAAAAATCATCATATATAAGAATTCCATTCAAGGAATTAACTTTTTTTTTCCATATAGGAAAGCCGAACCTGGAAGAATAGACCCCTATGTAAATTGTCATGAAAAGACAGGCAGGAAAAGCTTAAAAAATCTTCTACTGCCACCAATTGGCACTTCTCAATGAAGCTCAGATAGATTAATGCTGTTTTTAGGTATTTCTTTTCAAGGAAAATCTCCAGTGTATGCTATGCTGAATCACTCTTGCTTTTGAGACTCACAGAGAAGTCTGTATGTTAATGCAGTCCCTAAAATGGCCTTCCTCAGCCTGATGCCCTCCAGATATTTTGGATTATCGTTCCTATAGCTTTGACTATGGGCCATGTTGGTTAGGGCCAATGAGAGGCGTAATCCAAAATATCTGGAGGGTATGATATTGGATAATGCTGTTAATTTTTAACTGCTCATTTTAATTGTTGTAAGCCAACTTGATACCCAAACTGGGGGGAAAGTGGAATGTAACAACAACAATAATAGCAGCAGCAGTAATAGCGGTAGTGGCAGTAGTAGTAGTAGTAATAATACTCTCATGTTTTAAAGACAAACTTCAAAGCTCTTAAGAGGAAATATTTTGGCTGACATTCAGAAACTGGTTACTTCCACCTGTCTTTCCTCACCACTTGGCTCCTGATAATATGTTTGATTCATATTCTTATTGCTAAAATGATTGTTTATTATTTATTATTTTACCCATTGCTGTTATTTTGTTCATTTCTTTGTTTATATTGTGAAATTCTTTGAGCACAGTTTGGCCCAACTTTTAGAGAGAACATCCATTAGACAGAACATCCATTCACATTACACAATTATAGTAATATGTTTTACCTTAGCTGCTGTTATAACATCCTATGGAATTCTGGGATTGGCAGTTTAGGGAGGGACATTTAGAATTCTCAGCCAGGGAGTTCTAGTGCCTCACCAAACTGCAAACCTCAGGTTCCCACAGGATGTTACTGTGGAAGTTAAACTAGAATCATGGTGTTATAATTGCATAATGTAGATGGATCCACAGACAATCCAAAACACTTTGGTGCTTGTGATGGATTACTGAGATAGTGGTACAGTGAAGATACAGTCATGTATTACATAACTGGAAATTCCCCAACTTTGAGGACACGCAATAAAACCTATTCTATGCCACATGTGCTACTTTTTGAATTCTCCTATTGCAAGAACACATTGTTGCCTCAGCAGTGAAAATAAACTTAGATTAATTTTATTTTAGTTAACATTTGGGAACATTTGCATGCTCTCTGTGGTAAGCAGCTCTCAATGCACAACAGACACCAAAATAGGACAAGAAGACAATTTATAGTATTTCAAACATATCAAATAAATTCCAATCAGAAGTACAGCTAGGATTCAAATAAGTTTCTAGTTCCATGACAAAACTGATGGTTTCCCTGAATGAAGCTAACCACACTACACTGAAGTTTTCTTCCAAATAATTCCCAAATTTGGGGAACAGCTTTGTTGTGTGTGTGTTCAAGTCATTTTTGGATTATGGTGACCCTAAGGCAAACCTATCATGAGGTTTTCCTGGCAAGATTAGTTCAGAGGGAGGATTGCTTTTGCCTTTCTCTCAGGATGAGAAATGTGACTTGCCCAAGGTCATTCAGTATGTTTCCATGGCCAAACAGGGATTCGAACCCTGTATTCCAAAATCATAGGCTAATGCTAAAACCACCACACTGCACTGGCTCTCTACAACCATTAGAAGTGTGAATCACTGTGAAATTCTACATAAGGCTTGTCACATCTATCTATCTATCTATCTATCTATCTATCTATCTATCTATCTATCTATCCATCCATCCATCCATCCATCTGTCTATCTATCCATCCATCTATCCATTTAGATACTACACAGATTGGTGCCGTTGTTGTAAACTGGTGTCAACATGTACTTATGGCAACCCTATGAATTAGAGACCACCAAGTCACCCTCTCATCAATAACACAACTCAAGTCTTGCAGATTCTATGCTGTGGCTTCTGTGACTGAATCCATCCATCTGTAATGCAGTCTTCCTCTTTTCCTACTGCATTCTCCCTTACAAAGCATTACTGCATTTTCTAGTGAGTCAGGTCTCCTCGTGATATGTCCAAAGAACAATAGTCTCAGTTTTGTCATCCTGACTTCTAGGAAGAGTTCAGGCTTGATTTGCACTTTTATCCATTTATTTGTCTTTTTAGCAGTCCACACAGAACTCTTCTCCACCACTACATTTCAAAGGAGCTGATTTTCTTCCTGTCAGCTTTCTTCACTGTCCAACTTTCACAACCCATATATAGAAACTGGAAATACAATAGCATGGACAATTCTAACTTTAGTATTCAATTATATATTTTTACCTACTTCAGGATCTTGTCCAGTTTCTTCATAGCTGCCTTTCCAAATCTTAGTCTTCTGATTTCTTGAACGCAGTCTCCATTCTGATTAATGACTGAGCCAAGGTATGGAAAATCTTGAACTATTTTAATGTCTTCATCATCTATTTTAAATTTATGTGAATAATCTGTGGTTATTTTTTTTCTTAATGTTCAGTTATAAATATGTTTTTGTACTTTCTTCCTGGACTATCTTCAGTAATCATTCCAAGTCTTTGCTATTTTCTGCTAGTAGCATTGTGTTATCTGCAGACCTTAAATTGTTGATGTTACTTCCGTCAGTTTTCATGCCTCCTTTCTCCTACTCCAATCTTGCTTGTGATACGTTCAGCGTATAAAGTAAACAGATAGGGTGAAAAAAATGCAACCTTGCCTGAACCTCTTGCCAATGGGAAACCATTCCATTTCTCTATGTTCTGTCCTGACAGTAGCTCTTTGTTCTGAGTACAGGTTATGTATCAGGACAATCAAATGTTGCAGCACACCAATTTGCTTAAATGTAATCCATAGTTTTTCATGACCTATACAATCAAAAGCTTTGCTATAATCTACAAAGCACAAGCTGATTTTCTTCTGAAATTCTTTAATGCATTCCATTATCTAACATATGTTTGCAATATGAACCCTACTGCCTTTTCCTTTCCTGAACCCAGCTTGAACGTCTGGCATTTCTCACTCTATATATAGCAAAAGTCTTTGCTGTAGAATTTTGGGCTTCACTTTGCTTGCATGAGGAATTAATGCAATGGTCCACAGATACAGGGACTTACATAGGACATAACTTTTAACAGTCAGAAACAAATAATGAAATAGTTACTACTTCAGCTACTTAAGTTGAAATGTAATTAGACAGGTACAAGAGCCCACAAATACACTGATTTCTTTTCATCCAGCACAAGTAGATCTAACTTTAATTCTTATGGTCAGCAATAATGCTTGCTATACTTTATGTATGATGTGTTTTCACCCATCAACTATTTTCACTGGGACTACAGCATGGGGTAGTTGGGGGCAGGAAGAGCCAGTTTAACTCTTCCTGACATAGCCATAATAGGAGAAAAAACCCCACCCACACCAGCATGATACACCATCTCAGTGAAACTTGCAGCACATTCCCCCAAACTGCATATTAACTTTTAAAAAAACAAAGAAACCTCTGTGTTTGCTAACTACATGGTTAAAGTAACATCTGTTTTAGCCCTAAGATGCTGTCTTGATAAATTATATATTGCATCCTCAGCATTTCCTCTGTGTCTAAACCAGTCATTGCTTTGAAGAAAAATTGTCTGTGTGCATCAACAAGAACTTCTAAATAAGAAGGAATTCCTAAAGATTTTTATATACAAAAGCATGTTCCTGCTGAAGTAAACAAATGAGCACAATACTTTTTTTCTGGTTCCTCAGGATTTGACATAAGTGTTCCATTTTCTTAAAAATGAATGTTAACACTATGTACCCAGTATTATATAGAATAATGCAGATTAGTGAAACATAATTCAAACATCTTTCAATATAGTAGATACTTTCCCTCTTCCCTTAATCTGACCAGTTAGGGTCCAGATTATGATGCCAATTTAGCTAAAGTCCCAATTCAATTAAAGTAGGTTATGCTACAGCCCCTTTTCAGGCATGCAGAACTGGAGATAATGAATGTAGGGGCAGGAGAAGAAGTCACGTTCCTTCTCCCAATCTACATATATCTATTAGAAGAACATCTAAAGCAGTCTTCTCACTGTAGCAGCCTACTACAACTTACAGTATTCTAGCCTGTTGACCACAGTGGCTGGGACTGATAGGGACAGAAATCCAAAACATCTGGAGGGCACCAGGTTGGAAAACATTTACCTGAAGAAATATTCCACAAGTACATTTAGAGATTCTCTAAACAACCATAGGCCTGGCCTTCTAATTATGTGTAATGAAGTGGCTATCTTGGTGACAAAACACCAAATGTAGGGCTCCCCTTTCTCTTATGAGGCAGAACTGCTGCTCCTCTGCACAACCTTCCAGACCAAGCCATCGCTAAATGTCTGATTCTGAGGATTCCTCAAAGGCAGGCATTGTAGACAGAGTGAACTAAAAAATAACCTATGATGTAGCACAGACAGTTTTCCAGATTACTTTGCCTATAAACTCTGAAGATACTCTAGAGCCAAGCATTTAGGAAGGAGATGGCTCTATGTGAAATTATCCTTGTTGCTTTTTGTATATCTTCTAACACTTCAAAGATGAAAACTCAAACACATGCAGCCAAGCCACATCAGAGTATGGTCCAAATGGCAGAATTTATTAATGAGGAAGGATATACATCCTAGGAAAGTCTGCAGTTTCTTTTTGCCTAAGTCTACTGGGAAGGTAAAGATTCTGCCCCCTCCTCTCCTTTCTCCCATTATCTAAGTATGAATTACTTTTGAACTTTGAACTCAGTTTGGAGCAACTGAAGGAAGCTGAGATGAAGGGAAAAGTAGGAAGAGGAAAAGCAACTGGAGCATTTTAAAAGCCACTGAAAAGGTGAGATGACAGTGGATTAGTCAAGGTTGTCCTCACTGAATTGGGGCAGTTGGAAGGTATGCTTTTTCTGAACAGCACCATTCTACACAGATCCTTTCTACCCTTTGGTGTTGGGGGTATTGACAGCACAAGGAGGGCAGCACTCCACTTCCCACTTCAAGTGGTGGGACAGTTTGCTCTTCTCCCCAAATTTTTAGGGCACCTGCAAAAAAAAAAAAAAAATACACCGCTCCCATCTATGTGCTTTGTACTTCAGGTACACCAACATGCACGTAGACAGGCTTCCTATAAATATTCTCATGGATGTGTGTAGGTTGGGAGCAGAGATTGCTGCCATGACGCTACCCTCCTTCCACATGAATTATTGCTAGTTTTGAATACTTGAAGACGGCTTTTGTTCTAAACTCAATGGATCACGTTAACCTTGACTAACGTAACCCTTTCTTTCAACAGAGCTGAGAAACAACGTCAGCTGGACTGGAGCCAATGTATTTCCACACTATACAAGCTAGTGCTAAATGTAAATCAACATGCCTGCAATTACATATTAGCACATTTCATTGCTTTATTTCAGCTGTCTGGGTCATTGATTCAGAGCTTAAAGACTCTGGCTGAGAAGGATGGCATTATGTATAAGGGCCATGAACTAGAAGTGTTCGTTTAAAACTTAATCTCTGCTAATACACAAAAGCCTTTAAGTATTTTAAATACTTTCTCTCAATTTAATAGATACGCTTTGTGTGTGCTGCCGTATGTTTCACTTTTTGTTGAAGGTTTGCCAGCTATTTATGTATTTATGTGCATATAGAAGAGCTTCTCTTCCTTAGGGTTAGCTTCTGTTTTTCAAACACAGCATAACAAACACGCTTCATCATTAGGCTGTGACATGCATCATCTTCCACATTTCCCCCCGCCACCCAAAGTAATTGAAAGAGCAATCCTGTACTAGAGTTCTGCCAGGATGCGATTTGGCAGAAGCTACACTATGCCAGCAGAACATGAAATATATAACCAGAAGGCAAAATAACTCAGATTCGCCAGTGGAATCTCATATATGCTGGTGGAATGACCACAATAGAATTGCGGCAATACAGTTGAGACCAGACACAGCCAACCGGTATAACATGGGGCTGTGGGAGAGGAGAGAGGGAGTTGCAGCAGTGATGCTCCGTAGTGCGGTTACTCTTTCCTTAGCTTATCTGTGATGGGCACTTTCCACCCACAGCAGACAACAATCTCTTCCTCACACGCAGCAGGGAAATCATTCAAACACTCCATTACAACCATTGGCACTGCTGGCCAAATGCTCGAGTCTTTTGCCTTGCAGGTTTGTAAAGTGGATACACGGAGCAAATCAAAGAGTTTACATGTACACAGTGTTCTAGAGCAGGGTGGGGTGGGGTGGGGGGAGACATAGATTAAGTTAACAAAGCTTCCACAAGAAGAGACTGAAACACGAGTACCATCAGAGTACATAGTGTACAAAAGTTACATTTTTTGCACTATTCCTCCCCAAAAAACCACCCAGCTGTGAAGCCACCAGCCATTTTGCCTAGTGAATTTGGGAGCTATAGTACAGAAAAGTAACTTTTCCAAACTGTACCTAGGTCCTATTACCCATTAGCAGGGTCCCAGCTCTGGGGCAAAAGGTGAATATAAATAAATACAAGTGCAATACAAATAATAGCTCTTGCTCCAATAAGAACATGAGTTGTGCACAGAAATCAAAAGAATTCTTTGAAGGCTGAAACCTTTCACATCTTTTTGATGCATTTATGATGTTTTAGATATGTTTCATCTATTTTTGGTAAGGCCATCCAAAACTCACAAATTTCTTCATAAATTCAAGAGACAGAATTTGAGAGTTTTAAAAAAATCTAAATATAGGAGAACATGAAACCGATCAATTTATCCATCCAGGCAGAAGACTTTCAGCGCTTAACTCTTAAATATCTGGCTTTGAATCCCTCCATATTCAGCAATATTTGTTGTTCTGCATCATAGTTGCCATCTCATTCTCTCTCTCTCTCTCTCTCTTTAAGAGACTCCTCATCTTTAACAGTTAATACAAAGAAGTTGCAAACTATCCGTAGCTATAGTTACTATAATTGGCTAGTGCAGATGGTTGAAAAAAATAGTTGCATTTGTTTTTGGTAAGAATGTTGCAAGATTTGCAAATCTCTTCGTAAATTCAATGGACATATTTTAAAAATTTGAATGTGAAAGAAAACAAAACAAACTAATCCTTCCATCCTTAAATCTTGGCTATTTCCCACTCAAATCCAGCTTGCAGACTCCCACATTCTGGGTTTCTAACAACAGTTCTGAAGAAATGCTGGCTCATAGCCTAGGTTTCTGCCCAGTGTAACCTAATATATTTTCCTGGGCAAGCTCATTTAATATTTGTGGGGTAAAATATTTAGAAATCATAGCCTGGGGGTCTTGAATTAAATCTAAATCAAAGAGGAACATTTCAAACAAAAACAAAGACATTGTATTTACTGTGTGATTTGAGGACTGAGCCAAAGCAACTAAGATAAGTGCAAATGAAATCTTTTCTTCTAACTTTGCTGAAGTATCTGAAGTTAAACATGTCTCTCCATGCATACAAAAAGTCCATTAATTTGCTCATTTTCATTCATTAAGATAAAGAAACGTTGCTTCCCTCCCCACTCCCTGAAACAAGTTCTACTAACAAAAGGTTAGCACAGTGTTAAATGTTACTTCCATCAGCCTTTTGTATAGAATGTGTTATCTACCTAAGATGTTTTACACTTACCGTACATTTGTTTGGCTTCTCTCCTGAATGCACTCTCATGTGAATCAGAAGTTTGTAACGAGCATTAAATGGCTTGTATCTTCGAGGGCACCCAGCCCAGAAACAAGTGAAATCCTCTCCTTTCTTCTGGTCTATGTGAATTTTCTCTATATGCCGTACAAGTTCCTCTTGCTGGTCATAGGTAGCACTGCAGTCTATCCAGCGACAACAGTGTTTGCCATTAAAATCATCCAATTCACCATCCTCATCTAAGAGAGGATCTTGGATGGAGGGTGGCAAGGAAAGCTGGTGGGAATGATTTATGAGATCATGCTGATGTGCATGGTATGGGGGTGGTGGACCTTGTGGTAAAGGAAGAACACGAGTAGCTAGTGGAGAAGCAGAGGACATGTCATTGGCGTTTCCAGAAAAACCATCCACATGTCCACTCTTTAATATGCCCACAGATTGGCTGTCTAGAAGAGACATACCTTGTTGAACCATCATGTTGTTTGTGACCACTGGCTGCAGGATGTTTTGCTCCAACTGTTGCATGCGCTGGTATTCAGTACTTCCATTTTCACTGCACCCTGGAAGCGTGACACTGCCATTAGTCACTAGAAGCCTTTTTTGAGGACTTGGAATCGAACATGTCTGGGGAATGCAACTTCCTCTTATTCCCAAGAAATGGCCATAGACCTCAGGTTGAGGGGAGAGATTTGATGGAGAGGTCCTTGAACTATTTATGTAAGCAACAAGAGAGGTGGGAGATGTACGGATGATTGTATTGAAGTCAATCCCAATGCCATCAGATAAAGGAGACAGAGAGAGGGCCCTCTTTTTGGCTGAATGGGACCTCACTGAAGAATGGTGAGGGCTAGGAAAAGGTGAATGATTGTTCTCCACACCAAACAGGTAAGATGGTAGTGAGCTAGAAACATTGTTGGACACGGACATTCCAGATGTTAGGCTTGTCATGTCACCCGACTCACTGCTGTTTTGGGAGCCTTGATTGGAAGAAAGAGAAGGGAAAATCCTATAGCCATGAAACCACTCTTGTTTGACACTCTGTATTGATTGGCTTTCTGATAGGCTTAAGGTTGTGGATGCCAAAGATTCCCGTGACATCAGGGATCTGTGGTAAAGACAAGCAAGAATGCAGTTTTAGCAACTTAGAGGTCTAGCTCTTGGTGATTATATTAAGCAGCTGGCTTACTGACATACTCAGAACTCAGCCACCAACAATTGATAATTAAAATCTAACCTAGATGGTGGCCTTTGGCTTTGCATATTTAAAGCCTACGTGCTGAGTTATTATACCACGTGTACATTGACAATATTGAGTAGAACCCAGTGTAAGAATACCCCCATAAGAAGAATTACCCTTTCTTCTCACTGCAGCCCCCAGTGTACCCACCCTGAGCCTCTTCTGGCAGTTACAAAGCCCTCAGGAAAAAGCAGGGATGTGGGGCAGGCAGCTGCAGTAGCAGTGGATAATTAGCAGAAATGAGGAAGCTTACATTCAATCAGGATTTCACACCACCCAGTCACTATAAGACATATTCCACTGATAAGACTGATATAAGATATGTATCAAAGTTCAATTAAAAGTTTTCATAGCACATTAATCTTAGTACAGTTAATAACTCCTGGATCCTGGAAGTAATTTCAAAGGAGTGATACTGAACATCAGCAACTATAAAATCAATCATGTCCTCCTGATCCAAGCAAGATGTCTCAAAGGACAGGACTCTGACATTTATATGAGTTCTGGACCATAGCTACCATTCTAAGCTGCCTTTGAGGAAACATAATTTTGAATCAGGGTTGAAATCATGGAGTCCAAGAGCTAAAGGTAGTCCTTGCTGGTCCCATCAGGCTCTTGGACCATCCAGCCTTGCACCAATCCCTGAATTTTTTAAAAAAAATCTTCCTTTTCAGCCAAAAAAATAAATCCCAGGTGGGCCTCTTTCTTACCCCAAAACAGAAAAAGATGAAAATAAAGGCCACTAGAAATGACTTCTGGGTGCCTAAAACATAATTTACTGTTGCCATGTCAGCATGGCCCACCGAAGATCCAGAGGAGCCAAACACAGCCCTCCAGCTCCTGATGGGTTCCTATCACTTTCTAAAGTGAGTGGTGCAAAAGCTTGCTCTGGCTTGGAAACTAAATAGAAGAAATGTAACTCAAGACCTTGTATCAGATGGAGGTATATTTAGGTTTGCAGCATTCATAGCCCTCTGTAAACTAGGGCTGATTTGGTTGCATGCTGTTGAGACCTGTTGTGCAGGAGGAGATGGAGGTCCCAGTCTCTGAACCATCATTGGACTGCTGGTGACTATTAAATTGTTGCAGCTGCTTTTTCCAATGGACTTGCACCGAGGCCCACAGGGAAGACCCCCTGAAAACAGAGGAATCAGTTAAATCGTAAGTCATGTTTTTCACATGTGAAAATAGTTTCACAAAATTATTTATTACTTTATCAAAATTCTCTGGGCAGTTTATGAATTAGTTAATCCACACATTTACTTGAATTGTTGGAGAAAATCTTCAGGTTATTTACAACTTGCTTATAATTGCTGTGGTCTGAGGGGGGGAGAGGGAGATGGGGGGAGAGGGAGAGAGATTATAGAAAAAACTGTAATTCAGTTCAGCCATAGAAAGAAGAAAGATTGATTTTGAAAATGGAGGAGAATGATGCAAAGTAAACTAAAATGCCTATTTGATTTAGCAAGACAAAAACATTAACTATAGTTATTTGATCCAATTTACAGATCTCATTTTTTCTTTCACTCTACCTATGGCTCATAAGGATTTGTTTTTAAGAAGGTCTGGCTGGGAGTTACGAATCTATTCAAATTTTAAATGCTTTTTTTACAAAGTTCATGTAATTAAAAAAAACATGCATGACATTAATTTTAACAATATGAATAACAATATAAATATATGTCTCCTTCCAATTTCTGGATTTTAAGAACAATGTAATGTTATATTTTAATCAGGCTTTTGCAGATATAACTGCTGTATGTTTATTCATTGTGATCTTTTTCTATTGATTTCCTGTAATTTATGAATCTGAACAGTGCACAAATCGGTAATCTCATGGACAAACACACACCAATCATGCAATAAAGTTTGCACATTCACACACATATACAAGTGTGGAGGATTTGATGTTCTTTTTTCATAAGAAAAATAGAGAATCTCACAATTTCAATGTGAGTGTTTAGTGTTAGATTACAAAACAAAACTGTCCCAACCTCAGGGATTCACACTAAAAGCATTACAGTCAGCCAATGTCATTACTAGTGTAATTTGTGGATTATGAATTGATCATAGTGCAAAGTGTAATACACTTAAATTACAATCAGAAAAAGCTTTCAAGTTTTAATCCAAACCTAATAAGAGAATGATAATTACTTCCCTAGTAAACTGATTTAATACTGTATAATTTTCTGACAGGTATTTTCATGATAAAAACTAGGCAAATATTTTAAAACCTCTCTTAGTGGACAACAGTAAACAACAGTTCTGAATTACCATAGTGACACAAAGAGACCATTAAAACTTATCTTTACAGAGATTATGAATTTATAGAAAACTAATATGATAACACAGTGCTAAATATAAACATCCTCCATGAAAATACTCCCCCAATTCCACCATGTCTCATCTATTTCAAGGCATATGTGTATAGCCATCACACTTTTCTGCTGCAGGAAACACCTGGATGTAACCTAGAATATTTTAGGGCAGTGATTCTCAATCTTTGGCCTTTTAGATGTTTCATCTCCCAGCATCTCTCATCATTATCTGATGCCAGCTGGGGCTTCTGGGACTCCCGAATCAGAAGCTGAGAAGCAGTGCCAGAGGAAGCATTTCCTCTTGTCAGACCCCACACTCATAATTAAAAGGATCCACCAGAGCCCTACCCAATTTCTGCTGTTGTTCTCACTGCCCCTTTGATGTAATTTCGCCTTGAAGAAACTCATCAAGATAATTTCCTTCAAAGTCTTAGAATGATTGGTGTTGTGTGCCTTTAAATTGTTTCCAACTTAATGGTGACCCTGAGGTGAACCTACCACAGGGTTTTTTGGGGCTGAGAGTATGTGGGATAGTGGAGACTTTTTGCTGATTTATAGCGGTAATTTTTATGCTGCCATTTTCACTTTGTATGCCTTGGTGTATTTTGTTCTTATTAATACAGCTGATATTAATATTTGTCTTCTCTTTGTACTGTGTGCTGACCAGGGAGCTCTAAGGAAGCAAAAGGGTGGTATTGGTATCGTTATACAACAAACATCTTGCATAAAGTGTGCACCAAACATATTGTGAAAAAAGTGAGAAAATGTGAAAGATGATGATAAAAGAGAAAAGTGACATCATGGAGAAACATTTGCTTTCCCTAACCTCTTGATCTCTTGCACCTAGAACTAGGCAAAAGAGAAAGTATACACAGTAGCTCAAAAACCCAAATGTGCCAGGAAACCAGAAAGTGGCTGTGTATTATTGAACAAGCCAGAAAATTTGTGTGTGGGTGTGGGTGTGGGGGTTGGCTACATTAATAAAGCCAATGCCTTACCATGGCACATTTTCAAAACCTCCAAAAGTCATGCTTCAAACTGATACAATCTTTCATCAGTCAGATGATAAACAACTTTAACTTTTCCCAGGTTTAGGGAAATTTGCTGTCAATAGAAGGTCAATTCTAATTGCATGTTATATCTCAGTTCTGAAAACTTCCAAATGCTGTGCACAAAATGAAAGAAAAATAAGACTCCGAGGCATTTTAAAAGAAAGAAGTGTACAGTTTAGCTATTTAAACTTGTTGGGGATTTTAAAACAAAAAGCACATAGCCTTGAAAAGAACAGTCTCACTTTGTTTGGTGCAATATCTCACAATCTTGGCAAATGCATATAGAGACTTTCCTGCTTCCTGCATAACAAAACAATGCCACTTACTTGTTATCTACCACTGTTAAATAAAAGCAACATTCATTTAACCTGAGTTTCAGACATTTAGCCAATGACAGTGGGGTTATCAGGTTTCTTTTCAGGGTGGTGACAACATCACACTATTCAAATGGAACATTTGAAACCATGTAATTAGACAGCTTGTACCTGATTAAACATGAGCTCATCAGGAGTAAAATACCAAAATGTCAGGTATACTAGCAGTCAGAGAACCTTTAACACAGACACATAATACCCACACTTTTGATATGCAATCTAGTAACCACTCCAGCCCAGGATATTTAAATATTTAATATATAAATAGACATATATTTAGAAAGAACTAAAGAACCATTTATTTGTAGAAGTGGAATCATTTGAGAACTAATCTGTTTCTGTGTAATTGTTTCATCTATTTTTTTTAAAAAAAAGCCTGTCTCATATAACCTTACACAGATTTTACAAAAGAAACTATGTAAGGGGCAAAAACCAAACATTACAAATAGATTCAGTATCAGAGTGTCAATGTTATACATATATGGGGTCATATATGAGTTAAGAGCCTTGTAAACTTAAATCAGCCATACAGAATGCAGCCACAGATAAATACTTTCCAGCAATTTCCGAACAACTGCCATCATATTCAAATTAACCCCCAGATGCTCATCGCTTTTTTTTTTCTACTAGAAAAACCAGTTGAAACAATGGATGCAATCTAGAGAAAGCACATCTTACCAAATCAGATTTAAAACTATAGTATTAACTATGCCATTAAATACCTGGCCAATCTTACAGTGATTCCACATAAGAAGTGAGAATCATGTTGCCTTTCAGATGTTGGACAGCAAGCCAATGGTGAGGAATGCTGGGAGCTGCAGTCCAACAACCACAGCAATATATCAATGGCAGCCAAGTCAAGGCAAATACTGGAATAATATACTGCCATCCTTTCCCAGCCTGGTGCCATTTAGAGGTTTTGGGCTACAATGTTTCTCAGTCTCAGTCAGCATTGCAAATGGCTGAAGATGACTGAGGTAACCCAAAACATTGAGCCATCCAAAGGATTGTTTCTTCTTTGCACACAGTGTTCCCTCTTCACTGGCTCCATGTACAGAAACTGATTGCACTGGCACTCAGCACTGAAAATGTAATATAATCCTCCACTGTTTCTGAGGGTAGCAAGCCAGTGTTACTGTAGCTTCTAGCCCGGACTTGTGGGATATTAGATATCATTTTGATATCAATAATTTGGTCTACTATACCCATTTTTCCTCCACGTGCTTGTGAGGCCTCCGGACAAGCTCGCATACAGGCACGGCCACTCAACACTGTAATATTCCAAACAAATACAGGAAGGTCAGAAATAGCCAACCCGCCGCTTCAGGAGATCTCAAGGCAAGTACCACATTATGTATGCACGCTACTTACAAAGGACTCCCTGCCCCGAGCAGGCAGCTTGACGAGCCGAGTACTCAACTGTCAAGCACTCTGCGTTTGCATACTGGCTACTCTATTGACAATTCGGTCTTAACTCAATCATGTAAAATACTGACCTTTCGCAGGCTTTATCTCCAGTCCGAAACTCATTGTTGTCCCCAAGAACGGACTAGCCTATGGCCACATTTTCCCCTATAAGAACCCATGACTTTGAGCGCTTCCTCGGATCGCTCCTGGCTTCCATCCCACCTTGCTGCTGCTTCGTTTGGCAAGCCTACCCCTCAGCTCCACGTGCTGAGAAACTCCATTTCCACAAACTTCTTCTTCTGACTATCTGGGCTTGAGGACAGGTGTAGTATCTCCCATACCAAAACCTCCTCTAAAAATCCCTCTATCCAACTCCAACCTTTATTTCTATAGTTCTCTGTGTGAGTGTGTTGCATACACTTGTTTGGCTGTATTTTAATAAAAACAACAATTATTATTTTACTTTATTTTGCTCCTTGACTTGGCCTGACCCCATAGACATTGTGTAAAATCTCGCTCTGTTGCCCTACCTCTCGTATTGCTAGCTGGTGCTCTTTTAACCAATTCCCAATTTTGTAATTTGGAGTGCACTTAGGTGTCCCTCATGGGACCCCCAGAAATCAGGGTAACACCAGGTTAGGAGATGCAAGCCAGAGAGGCAGCCAGAGATCTCAAGAGGTATACCTGAAAGCCTTCCACTGTTGCCTGAGATGGTTTCCTCACTCAGCCTGCCAGTAGGGCCAGGCTATCAAAAATATCTGGATAGGAAGGCTGTTTGCATTAATGACAGCAAACTAGGAAGCACAAAAAGAGTTTATACAGAAAGAGAGAATACAGTAACACTAAAAGACAAACCTATACTTTCTTGTAACTCTGCCAAAAAAAGTGACATTAGACACCGTAAGTGCTCACATATTAGCCATGCATAAAAGGCATCATCTGTGCACATCAACCCACAGAAACAACACAAACACCATGGTGATGCCAACCTACCCAGTTCACACACTCTGCAGAAACACTCTGCTGGGAAAAGACAATGATGCCTTCATTCTCAGAGGCCTCCATGGCCCAGGATATAGAAAGGGAGCAGCAAGATCTTCTTCAGTCCTGGCCAACCACACACATCTCATGTGCACACTTACACAGCTTCCTCCAGCCTTTCATGAAGCTCATTTTCATAGCTTACCATAGCAAGAAAGCCTGATGACTGTGAAGGGGCCAGATGGCTCAAAAAGACATTGAATGATTGGACACAATAATGGAGAGTGTGTGTAGTGGTTAACAACCTTGATTATTAAGGAACAAGGTATCAGTGTCTTGGAGAAACAAACTAAAGGCTTTATTATAGGAACTCCATTGCAAGATAGGAAAGGTATTCAGATTGCGAAACTAATTTAGCAACCTAGTTTTTCCAAATAGCCTAACCCTATTAGTACTGCCCTCTCTGAGACTCTTAAGTGCTAAGTGTTTTAGCAGTTCTATCATATAAACCTTCAGTACCCTGTCAGTCCTTCAGTGACAAGATTTCAGACAGCAGATGCATTGTTGTTGTAAAGAAGCCACTGACAGCTGGGGTAAATAGCAACAAGCAGGGTGAGGCAGTATCCCTATTTCTTATCCTTCACTGACATAGAGATCAATGCTTGGAAATAAATGCTAACTATTTATACATAGTTACTCACCCAAAATTAATACCCTTTCACCTAGCACCAGAAATATAGCTACACTATAGTACAAGTATAACTAAATGAGGAATAACTATTTTCTTTGCAGTGTAAATGTCACTTTTTAGTTATGCTTATAGTTATGGAGATGGCATCACTAAATGGTGCTGAAGGTACAAGTAGTATCTTGTTTTGTATCTCAAGCTGCAGTCTCATGCTCTTTTTTGAGGGCAGAGGCATCAAAAGCTTGTCTCTGTTGGGAGGAGAATGTTTTTTAACATAAGCCAGTAGTCTGTAGCTTTTAGACAGTGATGTAGACTCGAGTTGATTGACTTAGACTCAAGTCAGACTTAAGCTGCTTGGATGACTCGACTAGGACTTGACTCGGCAATAAATGACATACTGACTCAATCTGACTCATGACTTGTATATTTTTAGTGACTGACTTGCTGCCCTGGTTTCAATAACATAACACATTCACTACAACCTTACAACTTTGAACAATGCTTCCATCTCTTTTTGCCTACTGGTCATATGATGATGCGTCTCAAGCCCAAAGTGTGGGCACATTTCTCAGAGAGGAACAGCAAATGGGTTAGGCAATCAGCCTGAGTCAGGGTTGAGGTCTGCTCAGCAGCCTATCCCCACTGCCCATTGGAGAAGTCTTCTAAAACTTTTCCTAAGAGTTGAAGGCAAGACTCGCCTCCAAAGCACAGGGCATGTTTCTCAGAGACGAACAGCAAATATGTTGGGCAGTGGACATGAGGAAGAAGGATCTTTCCTTCTAACGCTTTTGGAGTTTCAGTAATGGGGAGTAAGAAAGATCCTATTCTCTACTTCCAAAAAATCCTCCAGCTTCAGAAATGGGCAGTAGGAAGGATCTTGTTCTCCACTTTTATGCCCATCGATGCAAAAGCCTTCAGCTTCGGAAATAGGGAGTAGGGAAAGAACAGGGAAAGGGGGTGGGTCAGCATGGTGTCTCTGTACTTTCTCTCTCTTGTCCACCTCCTTCTTTGGGTGTGGGGGGGACATCAGAAGAGGGTTTATGTTGCTTATAAATCGGGCTGCAATCTGTCCTTAGCTGGCCAAGCAGAAGCTGGTGGAGGAGGAGGAGGAGGAGGAGGATAAGAGGTGGGTTTTTAGAGGGCTGCACAGACTCATTGAAGCCACCAAGAAATAAGGTTCTCCTAGAAAAGAGGTGTTTTGGGGGGGGGCAAAGATTGGAGAAACTCACAAATAATCAAATCCATGAAAGTCAGATCCGCTATACTCTCTGTAAAAGCACAGAAGCATACAAAAAGAAAGTAAGGAAACTCCCCCAATGGAATGGGTAAGTTTACTACTGTTGCCGGTTGGTGGGAGTGTCTTATTTATGATTTTCATAATGTTGAAGGTAACGAAGATCCTTGCCACTGCACCTGTTAGATGATTGCCTAGTTCCCTGTGAGAAGACACAGCACAGTGGCACAGCAATAAATAGTGGAACAGCAGCTACAACAGACTTTTCCTGTGATTGCTTTTATAATAAGACACTCTTTAAGTGTTAAGACCATTTTGAACCTTTCATTGCTACAGAAGTTTGATTGGTGGGAATGCATGACGGAGCCATTTTGCTGCTCTACTTAGATTCTACTTAGATTGCCACTGGAAGGACCTAGGCTCCCTCCTTGGTGATTTTCCCATCCACACTGAAGAGTGTTTGGTTGTTGTTGTCCTGGCAAACTCCACTGTGTTTTATATTACTGCTTTGTTGCTGCTGCTATCTAGCATTTTTCTTTTCTTTCTGAGTTTTTATTTTGTATAATTACTGAATTCCAGTTTTTAGTTTGTTCTTTTTAATTTCATGGTAGTGAGCCACAGTGTGAGCTTTTTACTAAGGCAGAAATGTGGGATATAAATCCTTTAAACGAACAAACAAACAAACAAACCAGGAGATTATCAGAGATTTTGGGGGACTGAGAATGAGTGCTGCTGCTTGACTCTTTTCCATTTGAGATGTCTCAGTTTGAAACTACATGCTAGGTAAAATAAAGCATGTGTGTCTTTTGTTTGTTTACTTAAGATCAGGGACATAAATCTTCACTAATGTCATTCTTGCACACAAAAGGTACCAACTTCAGAAACTTTCTCCCACTCCAAAAGAATACAGGGCTTCCTATGCAATTTTTAAATGCTATTCATACTTCAAAATTTTGTTCAGGGAAATTCATTTGCAGAGAGACAAATGTCCCTTTTCTGTGTAGATCAATAATTTTCTCATAGGAGACAATGTACTTTGAACGTAATACACTGATTTCTGTGCAAAAAAAACCAACAACCCTATATGCCGTGTATAAGAAGGAATAAGTGTATTTTGCATAATTCATACAAAATAAACTCGTTTGTGCACAAAAACATTGTTTTATGTATAGAAATACTTCTTTTCTGCCCACAAATGGGCAGGTTTTCTGTGAAAAAACAGTCATTTTGCCCAAGAATCAGTGCATTTTGCACAAAAAAAAACCAGTGCCTCTAGCACCCAAATCCTTTTGGCACAATAAAAATGTTCAAAATTTTCCTGAGCCAAGTCCCAAAGTTAGTTAAGATAGAGTTAAGATATCCCTTTCTCATCAAGGATGCAAATATTAATGAATACTCATCACATCTCAACTCAAGAGTCAGTACATGTGGGCCTAATCTGGACTGGAAAAAGTAGGCAGGGAACAGGCAGCTTTAAATCTTTCACCATTTTCTTTGTAATTTAAAAATCCTTCCAGATGGAGATTAATTTTAAAAAAATATAAATAATGTCATTGTTAATACAGTTTTCTCCATATGCCAGGGATATGGAAAGAAAAATAATAGACAATAGTAGCCATGCTTCTTTGGGTGTTCTGTACAATGTCTGAATTATGGGAAGGGGGTGGAAGATAAACAGAATTTCTGGTCTGAGGCTAACAACTGTTGCTACTCCTTCCTCACTGATGAACCCACATGCTTTATTTATGTGGTATGGTTAGTGGAAAGGTGAGTTAGCAGCAAATGGTGAGATGAAAGATAGGACAAACCAGTGAAGCCACTGTTGTGGAGGCAGCAAATTCAGTCTGGATTATACCGTCACTTTGCTCACAACTGCTCCAAACTGAACTAAGGTCCTGCTAGTTGAACAAGCTAAACTAGGGTCCAGCACGAGCAAAATTCCCATTCAACTTAGAAAAGCAGGAAAAGGAATGGCAGTAAATTCCAGAGCTGCAGCCTTATAAATTTCAAGATTGCAACCCTCCCCTGCAGACTTGTTGGCATATCATAACTGAGCTTAGAAAAGAGGTCATGCAGGCTGGATGATGCTGGAAATTTTCAAAAGCAGCTTTTCCAAGCTTGGAATGTAACTTATAGGGAATTACCAAATCACACCTTTGTGGAACCTGGGATTTCTGTGCTACTAGCTTTCTTCTAGATATGGAAATAGTGGCATGGATGTCATCAACATACAAAACTCACATCTCATATCAAACATTCTTTTCTCTCATACAACTTTCCCTATAGCTGATGGAAACAAAATGTAGGGAAATTCTCTTAGGAATTTACCCCATCTGGTGTTTCTAGATATTTATTCAGCTTGGAACTAATAAGACTAGCTTCCAGGTACTTATTATCATGACTGTAGTCTACGCTAGATAAGAAAATTTTAATCTTTCTTCAAATAATGGATCAAATGTTAATCTCTCTTCAAATGTATCTTCAAATAATTTAATACATGACATGTTTTTATGGCAACCAGAGATGACTGACATTTATCTGACTGAGACTGATCTGATTTATCTGACAGAGGGCCTTTCCGTACTATGCTGTTCTAGTGCTATTATTCCACTTTCAACATCCTATGGAATCCTGGGGTTTGCAGTTTAGGGAGGGGCCTTTCGAATTCTCAGCCAGAGAGCTCTTCAGCCTCTGTAAACTACAAAGCCCAGAATTCCACTGGATGTTGAAAGTGGAATAATAGCAGTATAATAGTGTAGTGCAGAAAGGCCCAGAGAGTCATCTCAATTAGAGCCCTTCAGGTGCCACTCTTAAGCCACCAACAAGAAGGTCAGAAACTAGAAAATGTAGTCACTGCAAATAAGACAGAGTTTTATTTCAAGCTGATGCCCAATACATAAATCAAAACTGTCTTCAACAATAATTAAGCATTAATAATTAACAACTGCAAACAGCAAAATACTTTGCGGAAACGTTTTAATCTGCCCAGTTCCTCATTCCTCAGCCTGCCTACTTTGTTGTTTCTACTCTCTGGTTAGTTAATATCTAAGCCTCCGTCATCTCTGACACGCAACTGAATTCCACAATGATCTTCAAAGAATGTGGTTTAGAGAGATTTTTTTTCCTTTCTTTTTGGCTGCAGCTTGCAATATTTGTTTTATGAAACAAATATTTTCCCCCTCATTGGGTTTTTATATCTCACACTAAGGTTTTGTTGAAAAAACAAGTAAACCTTCTGCCTTTCTAAACAAAACTTCAAGATGTTAAAATTTCCTTTTTGTATCCTGTGATGGAAATATGACACTCATCAAGTGAAAAGATTGAGATGAAGGACAGATTTAGGTTGAGATTACAAAGGTGTTTCTTTGTTGGTTGGTGGATTACAACTCCTAGAATCTCCCAGGAGTGTGGTTGTGCTATCTGGAGGATTGAGAATGAGGTGGTCCAAGAAAGTAACTCTTCTAAGCCTCGGATGAGCTAGATGGACACAATGGTCCAAACCAGAAGTTTCATGTGGAACCCAATCTTCTTCTTTGATATGCTTGTTTTCTCTATCTTCCTCTGTCTCTCTCTCTCTCTGAGCAGGACCACCCCACCATCTTATTATCTTTAGGCATCAAGTTAAGATTTTCTGTGTCTCTATGTCTCTTTCTCTTGTATTTTACTGGTTTGTATTTGAAGGAAACATTGGAATGATTTTTTTTATTTTCAAATACTATAGCTGAGTTTCTTTTTTTCAGTTTGTTGATTTCATTGTACTTTTAATTGTACATAATTCTTAATTGACTTCATTGTGTCCTACTTCTGTCATTTGTATATAATGCCTTTTATTAACAGTGGTGACTGGGGGTCTCCTATGTGACTGAGATGATGGTTTCAGGGATACATAGGCATGGCGGGATTGGGGGTCTTTTTCATATCCTTCTTATCTCATGCAAGACTGCATCTGGCATTTTGACACACACAAAAAAACCAGAAGCATTTTACATTTTAGTCATGTCCAGTTACTATTGTTTGCTGGAGTTTGACTATTTCAAGGTTACTACTGCAAATAACAACTAAGTCCCAAACTATTCCCCCAGAAACCTTTCTGGCACAAAATTGTGTCATTGGTCCTTTTTCCCCCTCAAACATGAAAGCTGGGGGTGAGGGTTTGAATGGTTACCCCAGGTTGCTTGGAGTCTACAATCCACAGAATTCTCACCCTTCATTTACTGTGTACAATTGATTTGTTTTAAATTAAATCAAAACTCCTGGCCTGTAACCACCTGAATTTCAATTTTCCTGAAACTCTCCAGATATGTTGGCTCCCACTATCCACAGCAGGTTAGTTGACCAATGACTCAGCTTGGGAGATGTGACTTATCACCCAGAGCATTGAGGAAGGCTGCCTTGAAAAAAATGGTAACTCTCACCTGCAATCAAAAGATGTACATCCCAGACAAAATTGTGAACACCCATCATAGAGAAACTAAACTCCTGGATGTTCTGCAGTCCCCTATGCCTAACCTACAGTTGGTAAAACCCTTTGCTTATTCTGCACAATTACAGTTACTGAAGAATATCCCAAGTATGAGGACAGTTGCACAGAACAACAATTTAGAATTGCAATACATCTATTAAAGGATGCTTCTTTAGAATCCTTTCTGCCCCACTCATCTGGAGTAATATCCCAGGCTATGATGATGAATAGAAACAGATTTTATACAATTTTCATTTTTAAACAAAAGGAATCTAAAGGATGTCAAAATCTTTTCTCTATCAACTGAGCTATAATGGGAAGTGCTCCCATTGTACTCTACTCAGGGCGTGTGATTTAAAGGTTTGTTTACAGATATCAAGACTATCTTCCTCACCTCAAGATAACAAGTGCTACAGACCACTGTGGAAGTTGCTAATAGTATAGATATAGATACATGGCTAACTCAAACATTAATCCTACCCAGAACTGGAAAAGCTTACTTCAACTTCCTGTGGCCATGCTAGCTGTGATCTGGAAATTCTGGGAGTTATAATTCAATTGGTAAAATTTCCATGCTCTGGTCCTACCTAGAATGGACACACTGAAATAAATGGGACTTGAGGCTCCTTGATTAAGTAAGGCAGTGTGTGTAACCTAGCATTTAGTTTTGAGATCTTGAATACTGGTAGGGTTGCCAGATCTCAGGGCCTGATTTTTGAGACTTTATGGGCCATTCCTGGATAGGAGACCAAGGTGTAAATTCTCTAGTTTTGGTGGGCTCATCATCATGAAAGAGATAAGGGGCATGTGCAAATCTTCAGCTCAGCTAGTAAAGCAGCAGTTTGCTACAATTTGCAGGGATTAATTGATTTGTTGTTGCAATTGGCAAAATCTCTCCAGGCAGTCTACATACTTACTTAGCTTCTTCCTTTCTTCCCAGTCATTTTGACACAAGTGTTGACTCTCTGCTCTGTATCTGCCATCTGACTAGAAGCAAGTAGACTACCAAATGTTCCTTCTCCCTTCTCCCCAAGTAAGTAAGAAGGAACATCTCCTTTCATTTCATCTTGTTCTGGGAATCATAGAATCATAGAATCATAGAAATTCAGAGTTGGAAGAGACCACACAGGCCATCCAGTCCAACCCCCTGCCATGCAGGAACACCGTCAAATCAATCCCGACAGATGGCTATCAAGCCTCTGCTTAAAAACCTCCAAGGAAGGAGACTCCACTACACTCCGAGGCAGCAGATTCTACTGCCGGACAGCCCTGACTGTCAGGAAGTTCTTCCTGAGGTTCAGGTGGAATCTCCTTTCCTGCAGCTTGAATCCATTGCTCCTTGTTCTGGTCTCTGGAGCAGCAGAAAACAAGTCCCCTCCTTCCTCTACGTGGCATCCCTTCAAATATTTAAACATGGCTATCATGTCCCCTCTTAACCTCCTCTTCTGCAGACTAAACATACCCAGCTCTCTAAGTCTATCCTCATAGGGCTTGGCTTCCAGGCCTCTCACCATTTTGGTCGCCCTCCTCTGGACTTGCTCCAGCTTGTCAATATCCTTCTTGAATTGGGGTGCCCAGAACTGGACACAGTATTCAAGATGGGGTCTAACCAAAGCAGAGTAGAGTGGTACCAGTACCTCCCTCGATCTAGACACCGTACTCCTATTGATGCAGCCAAGAATTGCATTGGTTTTCTTGGCTGCCACATCACACTGCTGACTCATGTTCAGCTTGTAGCCTATGAAGACTCCTAGATCCCTTTCACACGTACTGCTATCCAGCCACGTGTCCCCCATCCTATATTTGTGGATTCCATTATTTCTGCCTAAGTGTAGGACCTTACATTTCTCTCTGTTGAATTTCATTTTGTTTGCCCTGGCCCAGCTCTCCAATCTATCCAGGTCATTTTGAATTTTGATCCTGTCCTCTGGCGTATTAGCAACCCCTCCCAATTTGGTGTCATCTGCAAATTTGATCAGCATGCCCTCTATTCCTTCATCCAAGTCATTGATAAAAATACTGAACAGCACTGGGCCTAGGACAGAACCCTGTGGCACCCCGCTAGTCACTTCTCTCCAGGACGAAAAGCAGCCATTCGTGATCACCCTTTGGGTTCGGTCGGTCAACCAATTACAAATCCAACTAACGGTAGCCCTGTCCAGCCCACATTTTACTAGCTTCGTTGCAAGAATGTCATGGGGAACTTTGTCGAAGGCCTTACTGAAATCGAGATATGCTACATCCACAGCACTCCCTTCATCTATCAAGCTAGTAACTCTGTCATAAAAAGAGATAAGATTAGTCTGGCATGACTTATTTTTGAGAAATCCATGTTGACTTC
This sequence comes from Ctenosaura bakeri, assembly GCA_948474755.1. Classification (NCBI taxonomy): domain Eukaryota; kingdom Metazoa; phylum Chordata; class Lepidosauria; order Squamata; family Iguanidae; genus Ctenosaura; species Ctenosaura bakeri. Next base: position 870,722 of record CAOLHI010000100.1, read on the forward strand.
TCGTGATTACCGCGTTGCTTTCTAAATGATTAGAAACTGACTGTTGAATGATCTGCTCCAGGATCTTTCCGGGTACTGATGTCAGGCTGACTGGGCGATAATTATTTGGGTCCTCTTTTTTTCCCTTCTTGAAGATGGGGATAACATTTGCTCTCCTCCAATCTGCTGGAACTTCTCCTGTCCTCCAAGATTTCTCAAAAATTATAGCAAGCGGTTCCGAAATGACCTCTGCCAGCTCTTTTAATATCCTAGGATGCAATTCATCTGGCCCTGGAGACTTGAATTCATCCAATGCGGCCAGGTATTCCCATACCACCTCTCTACTTATTATGTGCCTCATTTCCTCTGCTTCCTCCCCTGCTCCCCAACCGCCAGGTTGAGTGCTTGTATCCTTCTGGGAAAATACGGAGGCAAAGAAGGTGTTAAGTAGCTCTGCCTTTTCTCTCCCCCCTGTGAGTAATTCGCCATCTTCTCTGCGTAGCGACCCTACTGTCTCCTTCTTTTTCCTTTTGCTGCGGACATATTTAAAAAAAACCTTTTTATTGTTTTTAATGTCTCTGGGCAGCCTAAGCTCGTTCTGTGCTTTAGCCTTTCTGACTTCCTCCCTACATCTCCTAGCTACTTGCTTAAATTCTTCTTTGGTGGTTTCCCCCTTCTTCCATTTCCTATACATGTTTCTCTTAACTCTTAGCTCAGCTGAGAGTTCTTTAGTCAACCATTCTGGTTTCTTCAGATGCCTTCCATTTTTCCTCCTTAATGGCACTGTTTTAGACTGTGCCTTCAGTATCTCCTTTTTAAGGAACTCCCATGCCTCCTGAACTCCTTTCCCTTTCACTATTCCTGACCACGGAATTCCAGCCAGCAGCTCCCTAAGTTTACAGAAGTCCGCTTTTTTAAAATCTAAGATGAGTGTCTGGCTACCCTTATCTTCTCCTTCCCACTGAATGCTAAATTCCAACAGGGCATGTTCACTCCCCCCTAAAGATCCAACCACTTCTACCTCGTTCACAAGGTCATCCCTGTTGGTCAAGACCAGATCTAGAATATTTGATCCCCTTGTGGCCTCTTCCACCTTCTGGACCATGAAGTTGTCTGCAAGACAAGCAAGAAACTTGCTGGACCTTGCTGTCTTGGCAGAGTTTGACTGCCAGCATATATCCGGGTAATTGAAATCTCCTATTATTACTGTATCCCTCCTCTTTGAATGTGCAGTCATTTGGTTGAGGAAGGCGTCATCCAAGTCCTCAGCCTGGGTTGGAGGTCTGTAGTAAACCCCCACCAGAATATCCCTATTGTTTCTCGCTGCCTTAATTCTTACCCAAATGCTCTCTACCTGGAATAACCCCTTTACATAAGATTTAAGTCCTAATTTCCAAACAGAAAAATATGTTCTGTGCGTGCAGGGTGTGTATGTGTGTGTATGTTTGAATGACAAGCTGTGAGTGTGGTTGGTACTTAATGCATAAGGCCTAATGACATCATCAGGGCATCTATAGGACTAGGTTTTGGTCCAGAAACTTCAGGGCTTGTGACATTCCTAAAGTGGCAACCCTAAATACTGGCATTATATTACAGAATAGTTCTCAGAACCTGAGATGGCTTGCGGTAGGAGCTTTGAGTCCCAACTAATAAATAGGAGCAGGAGCCAAAAACAGTAGCTAGAACTAGACCAACATTTTATGATGACCAATAAAGATTCCTAAGGGATATAAATCGTCTATGATTCACTTCCTGTGGTCAATCATACATGGGACACAGAGTTTGAGGGATTTTGGAAAGGAAGAGCTTATATTATTAATTTAGTTTTAGTTATCGGAAGTGGTACACTCACAAAGCAACCAGAGCGCTTTAGTGCGTCATCTCTTTCAAGGCAGCTTCCCTTGTATTTTGCTTTCCAAAGCATCCATAGTAAATTAGAAAGCATTAATTTCCAAGGCCTGCTTGCAACTCAGTGCCATGAGGTAATCAGGCATACACTCTCAGCAGTGCCTGCAAGAAACTGACAAAGCCACACAAAGAACAATGTCTCTCTTCAAGTGGAACTGGGGTAAGAAATTATCCAGCACTGACCAGTGCAAACAATACTCTGCAGGTAATTAACTTGGCTTGTTCAAAGCAGACAGCAATGAGATCACCTCCTTCTATGGAAATACTATTTAGTTGCTGAGTATGGACAAATGAAAACACTGAGGTTTCTAAGGACTGAAATGAGAATGTCTAATAAAATATCTAGGTAAAAACTGGAGAGGAGGGAGAAAGAAACCCTGCACTCTAGAACTCAAAGCAGACTTTACTTCATCATATGTTTGAATATCTGTTTCCTCTTCTGTATTTTACTTGCTTTAGCAACAGTCCACTGATGAAATCTCTTTCCTGAAGAATTGTCTGGTATTTTAAAGTCATATTTTGCATAAGGAAGAAGTTATTGGCTAACTAAATTTGCTAGCTAATATTTAACATGAACAATGGGAATGTTGTGCTTTTCTTTTTTTAACATTCATTTTATTTTTCTAGCACTAAGCTTTTAAGAATAGATCCTAATTTATCAGGCAAATTATATATGCCTTCAGATTGAAAGGGCATCATCCTCTTTAAAATTAACACAAAGACTAAAATAAAATATACAACGGGCTTTAAAAAAAAATGAGGAAAACAAAAGCAATCTGCAGCCCTGCTGTTTTGAGAATGTCATCATCATCACCATCACCACCACCATCATCATAATTTTATTCATTTATACCCACCTTTCCCCCAATATTAGGAGTCAAGGCTCTAATAATATATTTAAAAACAACGCAGATTAAAACTATAAAAAGTCATTAATAAGAGTATAAATATAAGAGTTATTTTACAATGATTAAACTATTTATAAAGTTAAAATATTAAAATTCATTAAAAGATCATATAAAAATCTTAAGACAGCATCTCATCACATTAAACCCCCTGTCCATTCAGGTTTTAAAATCCTGAAAGCATAAAAATGTTTTGATCTGCTGATGGAAGGAAAGCAAGAACAGGGCCATCCAGAGCTCCCTAAGGAGGGCCTTCCAGCGCCTGGAAGGAAGCACTGAAAAGTCCCTTTCCCTCCCACCAAACAAGGGCCATTTCTGCACTAGGCTGTTATAGTGCTCTGATTCTACTTTCAACATCCTATGGAATCCTGGATTCCCTCCCGAAACTGCAAACTCCAGGATTCCATAGGATATTGAAAGTGGAATCAGAGCGCTACAACAGTCTAGTGCAGAAAACAGGAAGAAGGTGTGTGACAGCTAAGTATTCTGTCAGGCATAAGATAGGTAGTGAACTTTCCTCCCAGCACAGGGATATGGATGGCTTTTCAACCTTGGAGAGGAAAATCTGGTCTCTTAAGCCCTGTGAAGGTTCTACTGTGGCTTCTTTCCAGGGTGGGAACTTCGAATCTTGGAGAGAGGAACAAAAGTAGTGTTGGCTATGTGGCAGTAAGTGGATCAAGAGAGGAAACGGGTGAGTTAATGTCTGAGTGTTCAAGGACGATATTCCCACCCCCTAGAACCTGGAGGGGCTCCTCCACCAGAGCCCTGAAAATCTCACCCATCACAGATCATGCCCTTCAGAAGCTTCTTGGAAGGTGATTTTGATCTGCTGTTTGAATATAATTTGCTTTTTTCTACCCAGGCCTGTTGTAGGTCTTTTAAGAATTATTATTAGAAACAGAAAGTGCCTAGCCAAAGAATTGTTGTATGACCTCTAGCTTCAAGTAGAAGAATGGAAATTATTCCTTGGGAACACTCCAATTTGTCATTGGTTTCTTATTCTGATTCTTATTCCTATTAGACTGATCTGGGCAAATATGCAGTGCAAATGCCCCATGCACAGCATAGGAATGAATAAGAGATAGGGAGGAAAAAAAGTGCCTAGGGCCAGTGCAATACATTTATTATATCTGGCATCTAATAATTATATAAATTTAATATTATAATAGAAATTGAGGGAGAGGAAATTTTTATATGAAAGCAGCACATGTTCTCATTCTTAGGAGTGGAACAGATACTCAAACAAGCTTTAAACAAATTAGAAAGCAAACAAACACAAAGCCAAAGCCAAGGAATGGGATATCTTGTTTCAAGAATGTATATATTTTTAGTAAATGTTCTAACTTATTTAAAAATGAGGGGAAGTTATTTTGTAGTTATGAGCAACAACCTAAATGATGAATTACTGATAAATATTCTACAAAAAGAACATGTTGGCCTGCTATAACATTTCACCTCCCACAGTACCTCCCTAGAAATATCATCTACCTTCTATTGCACATCTCTGCTCTTCTTAAGATAAAAGATACATTCTTCACATATCACATGAAATTCCTCAGTTTTGTCATTAATCTTATGATACTAACATAAAGTAATTATGGGTGCCAGCATTCCAGAAGGTCACCAGAACATTTCTACAATGTAAAAAAAAAAAAATCATTTCTGGCCCAAACAAGACTCCAGTGTACTAAAGCACCCTAAGATAACAAAAGTAGCTCTACTCCAGACAGTAATTTATTGTAGGTTATGTGTTTGTATTCTGTACAATTATTCACTTTCATGCTGTATCCAGACAGAGTTTTGCATCCTGAGAATTTGAACATTCATTTGCTTTTGCAAAAGAAAAATTCCAGCTATTAATGTTGCCAAGATAGAGCAAGAGGAGGATATGTATTCCATTCAACAAATTTTAAAGTTAGTGAGAGATAGGGCCTTTCCACACTACACTGTTATAGTGCTATTACTCCACTTTCAACATCCTATGGAATCCTGGGGTTTGCATTTTAGGGAGGGGCATTTAGAATTCTCAGCCAGAGAGCTCTTTGGGCTCAGGAAACTACAAATTCCAGAACTCCACAGGATGTTGAAAGTGGAATAATAGCACTAGAACAGTGTAGTGCGGAAAGGCCCTAAGACATTTAGAGTGGAAGAAGCTTTGAGGATGAGGTGTGGCTGTTACATTGGGAGAATACAAATATTAAAAATATGTAGTTCCCGTATAGGCCAGAATCCTATTAGTGACCTATAATGGGTAAGTCGCACAATGCATGCAGAGGGATTTTTTGGACAATGTGTATTGTCATATCCACCGGACAGAGGTGAAAAACGAGTTGTATATGTGAGACCACTGCACATGCAGCATTGCATTCAAGTAAAGAGAGTAGGACATGGATGTGCATTGCGTCTTTGCATTGCTTTTGTGCACTATACATGGTAACTATACAATAGTTGTCAGCCATACATATTGACTATTAGTCCACGTACTTTGCACTATATTGATATTCAGCATAGGGGTTAAACAAATTAAATCTGCTGGTGAATATTTATGCAGTGTTGAAGTGAAATAGGATCCTGGTCATTGTGTGAAAGTGTTTGTTCATTTCCCCTGTTCTCCTATAATGGATCAGCAATTGTTAAGTGAAGTATTCCCTTTCATGCACTAGCAGACCCAGGCAATGAATGGTAACTTGAAGTTGCAATGGCATTACTGGAGATCTGACTTGCCATGTCTGAGTAAGGCCACAAGCATCAGGTGCTTGCAAGTACACAGCTGTGGCCAGGTTTTGGAGAACAGAGTTAGACCTGCCATGCAGCCTGTCCTGTGCCTCACACTGCAGGGGACAAAGCCAGCATTGGAAGTAAGATTCTGCTGTGTCTCCACTTGCCTTCTGGGTAGCATCTTCTACTTTACCTCGGGCAACAAAATATTTTGGGTCTGGCTTTGACTATTTGGTCAACAGCATGCAAACTATATCCCCTCTGATTCTCACCACTAAAATACATTTGAGTAAGCAAAGAATTAAAATATCAAAATATTAAAATCCAACCCAGAGACTGTGGTCTAGCTGAATATCACAGTTCTTTAAAAGAAAATATTCACAAGCAAAACAAAATAGCCCGCTAAATGTAACTAATAGAAAGAGAGAGGCTGCAAGCTGCAACATCAAAAGAACCATAGGAACCAGCTTGAATGACCCATGTAAATAGAAATGCAAATAACTTGAAGTGACATGAAAACCTCTGTCATGGTTTGCTTCCCAAATCAAATGCATTATGAAAGGATCCTAAATTAAAACCTGATGTGCTTGAGTTAAATATGCCATCCAAGCTTGCAGGAATTATAAATGGAGATTTTCTCTTCTATCCCAACATTAAGGAGGGAAAGATTTAACATTGTCTTTTTGAAAAGCTTACATGAGAATTTTATCCTGGATGTCAATTTAATCAGGCAGAAATAATAAGTATACAGCCCACATATAACATATTTATTCTGAAAGCCTTTATGTTCTGTTAATTAGTTTAGCTATTGCTTTCATGGTTCATTTGAAAGCTTCACGCTTCATTAAATATCAATACATTTCATTGCCTTCAAAAAACTTTACAGGAAAAATACAAATGTTTCTTCAAGTGATAATCTTGTTAACTGATATATACATTTCAAGCATGCATACCAGAAGCTATCAAAGATGGAATTTCTATAATGGTTCTAGCCTTAAACATTATGCAAATGTTGTTCTAGGGTTAAAGGAATAAGCATTTTTTTCTGGAAAAAAAAAGAACGTACTTTTCCACACGTGATGCTTAGAATTAAGCAGACTTAAAATACTGGGCTATCACTCTTGTTTTTTGGCTGCAGAGCTCTTAGATTATGTTTATGCAAGGAAGATACATAGCCTAGGTCCCAGGATCTCAACATTTGTTCTGGTAAATTTATCAGTCTGCAGCATAACATTGTGCTTTGTGTTTCTGGCAGGACTGGCTAGTAGCCTCCATGTCAGTGAGTTAGTGAGACGACTCTGGGTTTTAGTGCAAACTCTGAGGGAGTTATGCAATGTACTGTACCTATTTTGAGATTGAAACCCACAGCAATATCATTACCCCCCTGACATGGAAGCCATCAGTGTCACGAATTGCTGGCCTCATGCAGAATAATTTGTAACTACACATATAATTTTAGAATATGATTAACCAGTGAGACAAGCTTCAGCATTCGAGGTAGTGAGGCCTCACTTCAACCTAGCAAGAAAGTGGTTTTAGATTTGCAGTCACACAAATCAAGCACTCACACAGCTGTGCTTACAGAATTCTGGCCAGCTCCTATGGTAAGAGCATGGACTATAACTTGGAAAAGTTACTTTTTTAGACCATTACTCTCACAGTCCCCCTGCCCCAGCAATGGCCTGTGCCTCAAAATGCCGGCCATCGTTTTATTTCTGCACAGGTATTCTGAGTCTATACAGTGTTTCTAAGCACATTTCACATGAAGATTTCAGTTTATTTTCTCTCCTACACAGCAGAGAAGGTAGATGCATTTTCAACACTAGAAATGACTGCAACACCAGCAGAAGAGTAAAATGAGTTCCCTGAAGACAACATTACAATCATACCATGTGACTGGACGAACAGCTGTATCAGAACACATAGGTGAGCAAACACCTAGAAATGTACCTTTCTTATCTTATACAAATTCATGCATATATGCCATACAAATGATATAATGTATGATATATATGTGTATGTACTATACATGGCATATATGCATATACAGTACTCCCTCCACATTTGCAAGTTTGACCTTCACTAATTTGATTGTTCATGAGGCGTGCACATGTCTTTGCCCCATTCTCCTCCTCCCATTTCCTTCCATTTGGTGGGGTGTGGAGAAGGAGGGCAAGCACCTGGACAAAAGGCAAGGAAATGGGGCTGGGGGAAGGCACATGCACGCCTTCCTTCTCCCCTCCAGAGCTCCCCCTCCCATTCCCTTGCCTCTGGCCCCAGTGCTGAGAACTCATGCTGAAGCAAAGGGCAAGGGAATTGAGGGGAAGGCTTGCACAAGCCTTCCTTTTCCCTTCTGGAGCTATCTCCCCCATTTCCCTAGCTTCTGGCCCTGGCATGCAAATGGCAAGGAAATGGGAAGGGGGAGCTTTGGAAGGGAATGTAAGAGGGATCACAGGAGGAATTATTCATGATTTTTCCACTTTTTCAAGGGTTCTGCACCCTGAACCCTGGCAAAAATTGAGGGGCCTCTGTACACCATATATTAGATAATTTTTGGAGCATAAGGGCAGAAGAGAGACAGTGTGGGTATTGGTTTGAGCATTAGACTATGACTCTGGAGACCAGGGTTCAAATGTTCTCTCAGCCATGGAAGCCCTCTGGGTGACCTTGGGCAAGTCACACTCTCTCAGACTCAGAGAAAGGCAAAGACCAAACCCCCTCTGAACAAATCCTGCCAAGAAAACCTGCTGGTAGGTTCGCCTTAGGGTCATCAAAAGGTAGAAATGACTTGAATGTACACAGTAACAACAGGCACAAACGTATAAATCACACAAGAATTTAAAAAAAGAAAATTAGATGTTCACGTTTCAGCCACAGGTGGCTGCAGATTGTAATACATTGATTGGGCTCTTTTTGTGGCCCCTGTAGTCCCACGTTGCTATCAAACAAAGATGGTGGGATGGCTTATCCTAAAGCTTCTAAAACAAGGTACATGAAAAACCTTGTTTTAGCTCTCCACCGCCAGTCAGTCATTTCTAGTTCCACTAGGAATTGTTGGTGTGCTAAGCAGCACATCTCTCTCTCTGTTGTGGAAAACAGCTCCCAGATCTTCTGAAGTTGGCCAACCTTGATATAACACCAGGAAGCAACTCGTATTTTTTGGTCTGTATCTATTTCACATATAGTCAATTGTGAGTGCATTCTGTCCAGTTTCAGCAATAATCTATGACGTTGGCCATTTCTGCACTACAGTGTTATTAGTAGTAGTAGTGCTATTATTCCACTTTGAACATCCTGTGGAATTCTGGGGTTTGTAGTTTCCTGAGGCCAAAGAGCTCTCTGGCTGAGAATTCTAAATGACCCTCCCTAAACTGCAAACCCCAGGAGTCCATAGGAGGTTGAAAGTGGAATAATAGCACTAGAACAGCATAGTACGGAAAGGCCCTCTGTCAGATAAATCAGATCAGTCTCAGTCAGATAAATATCAGTCATCTCTGGTTGACATAAAATCATGTCATGTAGTAAATTATTTGAAGATACATTTGAAGAGAGATTAACATTTGATCCATTTTTTTGCAGAAAGATTATTTTATTTGAAGAAAGATTAAAATTTTCTTATCTAGCTTAGACAGCAGTCCTGATAAGTACCTTGAAGCTAGTCCCATTAGTTCCAGGCTGTAGTTTACTGAGGCCCTGTAAATGCCTCTCCCTAAACTGCAAACCCCAGGATTCCATGGGATGTTGAAAATGGAATAACAGCACTATAACAGTGTAGTGCCGAAATAGTCTTTATTTTTAAATCTACCAAAATTCACTTTTATTTCTACAAGAGAAAGGTTGTAAATTACAATGGCTCTCACACAGCCAATTTTTCATAAGATTTCTTAAAGATAAAAAGAATAAAGATTTTGAAAAGGATAAATCAGACTTTGAATTATTGTTGTGTGATAATGATGAACATTTGATCACCAAGTTATCCATATTTTTTTTTTGAAAAATGGAGATGGAAGATGAACACGTGAAATAATTTATTATTATTTGGAAGAAGAATTTCGGATATACTATATCCATAAATCAGTGAGAAAGATTATGTACAAAAGAAATTAAAAACACACTTTACTATGATTTATAGGGAAATTTTTATAAAATGCTATTATGCTTATATCATACACTGGAAAGACATTCAAAGATATATAAGGAGATGAGCAATAGTTGTTGGAAGTGCCAGAACCATATTGGATCTTTATACCAAATGTGGTGGGCTTATGATAAGATCAAATGGTTTTGGAGGTCAATACAGAACATGATTCAAAATACTTTGAAATCTCAAATTAATAAGTCTCCTGAATTATTTTTGCTTGGAATTTGACAAGACACCAGAGTTAACAAGCAACAACAAAAATTACTTCAGTATATATTTCTGGCAGCGCGGCTAGTTTATGCAAAGTATTGGAAGAAAACAGAAATTCCATCTGCAACCAAATAGTTTAACAGATTGATGACAATAGTGGAAGTAGACAAATGTACAGCTAGACTAAAGAGTTCTAGTGAAGTAAGTCTCTGAGTTGCAGGCTGAATCTAATGTTGGGCAATTGCTTTTTAGAAAATAGTTCTTTTTTTAATGTATTAGTACTCAGAACAACTACAGAAAGCAAATGCATGCCCACTGAATGGAACACCTTTGTCTGAGATAGCATAACACATGTATGTACTGTCATGGAGAAGATGAAGTCTGTCAAAATCATAGCCTGAAGTCAATGAAATGTAGATACCAAGATTTGACATGCATACCAAGAGGACTCTAGAGTAAGCTCATGCGGGGAGACTCAACTTAAGTATCCATGTGTTTGAAGTGTTCAGTATTCAACTTCAGCCACTAGGTGGTATACTTTTCTAACCAGTGTATAGATTTACAGTAGATAATCTAAAACTGGGGAAGTGGTCCACACAGCAGTGGAATAGTCCAAAGGGAAGTGGAATAGTCCCCCAAGGGCACTGGTCTAGCTGTTGGGTAGGCCTCCCATATAGTCCTGGAGTTTCCAGAGATGCACTATAGTAGTGGGAATACCAAGCAGCTACAGCTTCACTCATATGGGATACAAAAATGTGTCCAGTTCTTTCAGTTGCATAACTTTTGTTGAACAGTATAGATTCAAATGAAAGACTATTCTAACCCATGTGAAGCTGGCCACATGTCACCTCAGAACTATTATTGTTACATTTCTGAAAATTTCATAAATGCACTTATTCATTAATCAACTAAAGCTCATATAATCAATAGATTTTCTTTAATTAGATGCCAGTTTTCTATGGAGAATAAAACAGCTAAAGTATAAAAATGGCAAGAATGCTAAGAACAATTAGGTTTAAAGAGTTCTGCTCACAGGAAGCTTGCATGAAAGGAAGGAGGGAACTGATTTTAGCTGAAATTGATTTTCTTCTTCAGTTCCTTGCACCCTTGAAAATCTGTTCAAATGGGTTCTGTGGCCCTCCAGACCAGCCTAGAAAGTGGCAAAGTAGACTGCTGAAGCAGAGGGAATATTAAAAGATCCCTTAAGAGAATATTCATATACGGCATCCTTCATAAAATATATCACTCATTAAGAGGATACTCCAAAGTTGTAGAAAGGAGAGGTGCTGCATAGCTTAAATGGGAAGAATGTGAAAATGTGGCAGTTCATTTTCTTCTCAACCTTTGCACAACAGATTTTAGTATCTGATATTTGAGAAACTCATTATTCTGAGGACTGATTTTTGCCTTCAGCAATACTAGTGGTCTTGGTGAAAGTAGCTGACTGTTTCTTTATTCAGTTAATAAAATAAGAAATGTTATTAACTAGAAAGTCCAAAATGGAACTGGAGAGAACTTCTGAAATCTCTCCAAAGACTTCTGGTCTTTGGAGAGATCCACATATTCACCATGATTGCCTCATGCACATAAAACAAATCTCTCTTTTGGCAATATAATAATGCAATATAGCAGAACAGCAACTTTTATAAGCATTTCAGTATTCAATTTCTGGAATGGAAACTGAAATTCAGTGGTGATGATGATGATCGTGTAACAGCAGCAACAACGTCACCACCCACCACACTGTTGTAACATCCCAGTTTGGACATGCACAGAAGTTGCCAAAATCAGTTCCTGTTCTGAACACAGTTGTACAACACATCCGTTAGCCAAGTTTAATATTCATACAGATGTTATGCAAATGATGTCAAATATATGCATTCTAACTATGATCTACTCACATGACTCATTTCCACAGGGACTGAAAAATCTGCACAATTCTGCCATATGGCTACTTAGACATACCAATGAATTATATTCATGGTATTAAGGTGCCAGTGTAGGCTCACCATTGCAGAAATCACAGGGAAATATGCATCATTGGCAGAAAAGCTTACACAGAAAATAAACTCCTAGTTTGCTTACTATTTTTAATTCAATTTCTATTCTTATTTTTTCCCAAGAAGGCAACTCAAGATGACTTACAATTAAATAAAACCAATTCAGTTAAAATCTAAAATGATTTTAAAAACGTAGAAATTTTTAAAACATAATTTTAAAACTTACTAGCAAATAAAAGAAAACCAATATCATCTACCTGGTTAAAAGTACAGCAAATGAGGTCAGCTGCCAAAGGCCTGTCTGAATCTTAATCCAACACTCACACCACTACCATGTGGCTCTTCTGTCTATCGTATTAGTAGTAATACGGATATAAACAGGTCTGTTGAAGACCTAAGAAGAAGACAATGTCTAAACATTTTCTGTTTTATCTGCTGGTTGGTTTATGTATTTTTATGTATTTATGTATGATTTTTTACTTATTAACTTGCTTCTTGCCTTGGTTTACATGGTTTTTCAATTTTCTTTTGCTCACTTCGTAAACAACCTTTGAACTATTTATATTGACAGGTAGCATAGATATTTCTAAAAATGAATTAATTAAGCACTATGTAAGTATCATGTTTGCACATAATCATAATCCACACAGAGGTAGTCGACACAATTGGCATCACTAAATGCAAGAAGGAGAAAGAATATGATTTACAAACTCAGTGCAGAAGTTTTGGCATCCTAGGAATCAGATCTCAGATGCTTGCTAGGACAATGTTGCCTGGAATGCGCCTAGAAAATTAAAAGCTACCACACTCTCCCTGCACAGTCGAAAACCACATTGTCTAGAAATGCCCATAGACTAAATATTGTGAACTCATCCTGAGGTGCTTGAACATGAAAGAAATGTTGGACTGTTTTCTCCACCCCCACTCTCACATTCCCTAAAAATGACATTCCCATATTTGGTAATCTGGCTATGCCACATGGCATAAAAGGAAAAAGAGGGGGAAAGATGTAATCATAGATAACCTTTTGAAATAGAACTCCTTCAAGGAATTTTTAGCAAATCTATTTCTGAAGCTTTGCTTTAATGGTCTAAGAGGAAACCATTTGAAAGACTCTGACCTTTTATGAACTGGTAATTTGCTTCATAATGAAAGAATTCGAAACTCATTTGTGTCCATTTTGATTCATGTACAGTTAGATGCATTTTATATGAAGTGCCTTGGCTATATTTGCATTAAACTTGGTTTGCTGTAGTACTTCTCTGCTAACCTTGTTCAAAATGAATATGTTTGCTACACTGCTTAGTTGGCTGGCTTTTACACAGACCCTAAGCATGCATGCCACCCAATATCCCTTTATAATGTAAAGTTGGTGCCATTAACTGGACTGGCTTCCAAGCTATCATTTTGAAAAAGGTACATCTGTAGTCCATATAGAATCCAAGATGTAGGACAAAATATACAACCACTATTCAGTCCAATTGTTTTGTGACAAACAGGCCTCTCTCTGCCTTTCAGTCTATTTAGTCAATGAAAATTTCACTGACATCTTAATAAATTTCTAACTGTAGGGTAGACCATTCTTTCCCCATTCTCCCAATTCTCCCCCATTCTCTCCCAATTCAAACACTCAAGGTGAGTGTTCACTTTGCCAGTAAATAGAAGTTCACTATATGGCCACCTTTGAGATCACAATCTCAAAGTCATATTAGAAAGAATCATAATTTCACCCTCAGAGCTCCTGGCAATGACTGTTGGAGATGCTAGTATAATTTTTAAGTCTACATTTACACAGCTACATGGTGATTACACTGCCCTACCTTTCTGCTGAACATCAGAACTGTGCAACCAGCTGTGTGTCTGCCAATGTTCCTGTTTATTGTCCCTTTATGTGCTAGAGAATGCATAATGGCTGTCTCTGCAATTCTAATGAATAAAGTGGCACATTGAAGGTACTGATGAATTATCTACCATCAAAGAATGAGCAACTGTATGACTGGAATCCTGTTGGTTAGTCGCAACTAGAACAGATCCATTCAATCAATTGTTGAATGTTGAGTTAACACACAGGTAAGGCCAATTGATTCAATGGCCCTGTACTGGTTTGGACTAACAATGGATTTAGGCCCTTGTGAAATGGTTACCCTTATTCATACAACCATAAACTTAACACATCCATTACACAATGGCCACAAAGGTACAACCAACAGGATTTGAGCCAATACCTTTGCTTGCCAGAGAAATGACCATGTGTGCTTGATCATAGGGATGCAGCATAAAGCAGACTAAATGAGTTCTGCCTGAGGTTGCTGTGGTGGCTGGTGGGGTGTTGGGGTTTTTGAATACAGGTTGAGTATCCCTTATCCAAAATGCTTGAAACCAGAAGTGTTCTGTATTTCAGATTTTTTTTATTATTATTATAGAATACAGTATCTTTTTGGAACAGCTTTGTGCCTCGTTCTTTCACTACTTGTGTTGTGTATGAGATGCAGGGCTGGAGGGTGAATGGGGATCAGTGAAATGGCAGGACCCAAACCACAGCATGGAATGCAAAGCCACACCGCCAACCATTCCACAGATCCTCAGTCTCTCTCTCTCTTTGCCACCAGCCTCCTGCTTCTGCCTATGAGACAGCAGCTGTGGCACTCCTCAGATCTGAGAGACAAATGAGCAGGAGTGCCACAGCCACTGAAGGCAGAAGTGGGCAGTTGGTGGCAAAAAGATTTGATTTCTGGAGGTTTTTTGATTTCTGGATAAGGGAGACTCAAGCTGTATCTATATACAGTGTTATGATTCATTGTCTTTGCCTCTGACTGCACACATTTGATGTTCTCACCTTTGATGGAAAGGGTTTTATAAATAAATGTTATTCTTATTCAAACCAGTGTCCTCTAGATCATCAACTCTGACCCCTGCTCATGGTGGCATGTGCTGCAAGTAGTTGTACCTTAAAATATCTGGAGGGCACCTGATTGGGGAAGACTGGCATAGAAGAATGGATGGTGGAAGAACCTCACCAAACAGCATCTGATGCCATTGGCCATGCAGTGTAAAAAACAATAAACTCCACCCACCCTGATGAAAGGACAAGAGAATAATCGTTTATGACAAAGTGACTCTTACCTCCCTCCCATCCATTCATAAGCCAGATAATTTATAATAAACAGTTCTAAAATACTTTGTTTCTCTGTGTTTGGAAGAAACTCAGCTATTCTTCATGCTCTGCACTTTAAATAAATAACCGCCTAGAACTCTTGACAGTTGCCAAGAACAGACAAGGTTCATACAAAAAAAAATTACACCACAGCTCTCTAAGATTGTACTCTTTTTCTGATTAATTAAGACACCAGTGCTAAATTGGTTATTCTTAAAGCACATTTTGTTCCGATGATACTGTTTAATGAGAGATTTGATTATCAGTGACTGGCAAGGCAACTGCAGATTTGCTAACACATGTTCAAATAGTAACTTCAATAAATATACCCTGGATCAATTATACTGCATATCAACTGTTCAATCATCCTTAGAAACCTGTCCTTAGAATTGTGATAACAGAATAATGATGGGTGAAGAGGTAAAGGGGTATTTTAATTCATAACAGATTGCTGACACAATAAATTTCACACTGTTAATGTCTGAAAATGAGGGGCAAAGCTTTCTCTGGCCTTTTCTGTTTGTGCAAAATTACTTACATTCCACAAAGATTTTCCCCACTTGAAGAGAGCCTTTTGTGCTGAGGGATTCCATCCTCTAAAACCACTAGGTAATTCTCACAGTTGGGCTCCAACTGACTGTTTCTGTCCAGAGTACCATCTAAACTTTAATTTCCAGCTTTGCCTATCTAAAAGGTTTCACGTTTCCCTGCACGTCTGTTTGGTGTTTCCAGGAAGAAAGTTCTTTTAAGCACTCAGGGCCAGACAGAGTGAGGGAACGACCTCAGCTCCCCTCCTGTTCTTCTTTTTAAGTCTCAAGTTCATTTCCTTCTGTTGGAGGATTTCTCTGTGTGGGTGACAGAGCATGCCCTGAACCATCTAAATTAATCTGGAGGACACAATCCCACTGCTAGCATTCAAGTAATACTCCACTGACCATCATACCAGCACAACCAGACCCAAATCTTGCCTGACTTGGGGAACTAAATAGAGTCAGGTCAGGTCTGGTCTGGTCTGGACTTGACAAAGATTTCCAGGTAGGGCTGGGAAAGATTCCTAATCCTATCTGCCAACCACAGAATAAAAAGTACTGGTCTAGATGGATCAGTGATTTTCCTCACCTTTCAAAACTAGCTTCCAATGTTCCTGTTTGCCAGTCCCATTATTGTCTGTACACAGAAAGGAGCAAGACAACATTTTAGGATTTGCCTCAGTAAACAAAATATCTTGGGCTAACCCTGTATGGGCTAAACTCAGCAACACTGAGGTCTCATACCTTCCAACTCTCTTGATTTGGCAGGGATAGTCCCCACTAATCCTCTTAGCTGCTTTACAATGTCCCAATTTCTCTCTTCTCCTCCCACTTTGTCCTCACCTTCCTTCAGTTACTGCAAACTGAGCTCAAAGAGCAAAAGTAATTTGTATTCAACTCAGGGCCTTTCTGCACTACATTGTTATAGTGCTATTATTCCACTTTCAACATCCTATGGAATCTTGGGGTTTGCAATTGAGGGAGGGGCCTTTAGCATTCTCGGCCAGAGAGCTCTTTGGCCTTAGTAAACTACAAACCCCAGAATTCCACAGGATCTTGAAAGTGGAATAACAGCACTATAAGAGCGTGGTGTGAAAAGGCCTTCAGTCAGAAAGGAGAGAAGAGGAGAGACAGAACCTTGGCCTTCCCAATACACTAAGGGAAAAACAAATTAAGGTATGTTGGAGGATCTGCTATCTTAGACCTGGAGACAGTTAGTCCTGGCATGGAAAATGCTCATTTCAAAACTGCAGAATACTAGTGTGCTATTGGGCTTCTGCCCTATAAAGACTTCAGTTGATTATTATTTTTTCTATATTAATATTGTAGTGTACAAGGGAAATGATAAGTAACACAATAAAACTGGGACAAACGGGTAAGAAGACTCAATGGGGTGCTTGAAAATCAGTAAAGATAAGAAAATAGAAGATGAAAAAGTCCAATGCAATCTTAAAAGGAGAAGGCTATAGGTGAACTGCTCCAA
Source organism: Ctenosaura bakeri (assembly GCA_948474755.1). Classification (NCBI taxonomy): domain Eukaryota; kingdom Metazoa; phylum Chordata; class Lepidosauria; order Squamata; family Iguanidae; genus Ctenosaura; species Ctenosaura bakeri. The sequence continues at coordinate 887,750 of CAOLHI010000100.1, forward strand.
TTTTCTGCTTTCATATGATCTCCCATTTCAACTTTTAGAGGCTGAAGAGGCTTGCTTAATTATAAGCAGGGATGGTGTAGAGCACAGCTTCAGCTATAGTTTGTTCCAGTGGAAAGTATTTAAAAATGTACAAGCCTCGTTAAAACATTCCATCTATTCCAGAGCTTGGGAATTTACTTTTAAAATGTAATTAGTTGCAGTTATAGTTTCAAGGCTTGAGAGATTAATTAGCTGCTGTTATAAAACATCTGAATGCTGCAAAAACTAGCCTGTAATACAAAACATATTCTCCAGCCAACTGTCTTGTCATCACCTCAACACTCGCAAGAAACCATGAGGCAGCAGCACGAGACACAACATAAACGAGTACTTGAATCTCGTGATATTCCTCCTCCATTTAGTAAAGCCATATTCCCTTAACTAGATAAAGTAACTGTTACAGTTCCAGGAAAAGAAACATGACATTAACATCATCAAGTCACATTTACAATATAACTTAGGCACGCTGTACTTCATGAGCGGGCAAAGTGCAGTCCATGGGCTGCATGTCCCCCCAGAGCCATGATTGTGGCCCTCAGGGCCCCCTGGGACCTAAAAATTGTGGAAAATGTTCTGCTCCCAAACATTGGTTAAGGGGCATATGGGAATTTTTGCCACATTTTGCTCCTGCAGGGCATTTTAGGCCCAGGAAAGACTATTTTAAAACCAGGAGTAAACCAGAAGTCACTTCCTGTTATTAACAAACCGCTATCCTGAAATCTCTTCAGATAGGGTAGAGTATAAATATTTTAAGAAAAAATAATAATAAAGCCTACCTTCACCATAAAATGGCTTAGAGATACCTAAAAATATCACAAAAATGTCCTCCACAGCCCACTGAATGAACTGGGGAACATTTGGAAGAACAAAATTGAGGGGTTGCAGTGGTGGGCTCTAGTAGGGATGCAGGCACTGAAGGTCTGCTTAGAGTGCTCATGCAACGTCCCAGCCTCCCACAATTGCCCACTCCACTGTACTTTTTGCGGTAAGCTATAACTATAAATAACTAGTTATTTTAACTCATTATTTCTAGGGTACATTCTATTTTGCACAGATGCTAACTCTTCTGATGGCACAGAAGCCAAGACTACTTCCACAAAACAAAATAGACTGATTTCATACAGGTGCTGTAATTCTCCCCTAAATTTTCTCCTTTTCTTGTCTTTTTCTCTGTATGCATGTGTACGTTTTTCATTCACTCTTGAATCAAACCACAAGTAGAGAAGATGGCACAAGTAACAGTATTTGCAAGAAGCCAGTTGTCTTCCTTAAGAAACATGAAAATGACAGAGAGGAATCAACGTATATGTAGAAAACAGTTCTGTTTATTTGGTCTGCTCTTTTTTCAGTATATATTAAAAATGAAAGTAATTCATTTGAAAATGGGGTGCTGTATCTTTTCATGGATTAGAACAAAAGGTTTCTTAAAAAACTTACCATAAGTGTAGATAATTTTCAGCAGAAACTCTTCTCCAGTTATGGCAGGGTTTAGTGAGGGTTTTTTTCTTTCTGTTTGTTCTGATCCATGATAAGTTGTAACAAAAAGTGATTAAGTGTTGGCACTGTGCTAACAAACACTCTTCAAGGCATTTCATAATTTTTCATATAAAAATAGATCCATTTTGGCACAAAGTCTAATACTCTTCAGAGACATCTGTAAGTGCCTTAAGACCTTTTGGCTATGTAGATCCTTTAGCTGTCTGGGTTTCCATTAAGAATGAAAAAGGCAAGAGTTCATTTTCGAAATCATTACTTTTCAAGTTGACTTCTGAGGGATTTGCCAGGATGGTATGTGAAACACTGAATGTCCTCTGCAGGATTTAGGCAGACAATAGCCCAGCAGTTACATATGAAACATACTGAATGTGCTCTTTCTAAAATGTTCTCTAAAGTAACCTGTGCCAAATGAACATCTTATAATAATACCATAAACATTTCAATTTAATTGGAAATCAAAGGAAATAAATCCCGAGCACACTTCTGTCTATGGTTTTACTAAGTTTATACAACACACACATACACACACACTAGGAATTTAGCCCAGGGACTATTATGTGCTAAATTCTGTTATTTTGGCAAAGAGACACAAATGCTGGAGGAATTCATGCAGACCTATTTCTATTGGCTTCAAGTGAATCCCTCAGCCAATTGCTCTAAGTCTCCATTTGTGATTCCCTTGCGATTTCAGTCCTGTTTTGTTTCTTAAGTTTTGTTTAACCATTTCAGAACTGCTGGAATGCATGGAACTGAAAAGAAGGAGCCCTGTGTGTTGAATACAAACCTATGCATTTATCATGTAATCACTTCAGTGTAAAACATTGTCTACAGTCAGGCCTACTGAGCCACTGGAAACTGATTAAAGGCAACAAGTGAGGAGTAAAACAAATGAAGATGGAATCCAGCTTTTTGTGCAAGGAGTCTTGTAGCATACTGATGAACCTCTTTTTCAGAGCATGCCAAGTGACAGATGAAAAAACAATGGCCCTAAAGAGTAAAATAATAACTATGTAAAAGAGAGGTTTCAAGCTGCTTACTGATTAACATTTTTGTACATAACCCTGTTTTTGTACATAACCTATGCCACTATTATGTACATTAAAGGCTCTCTTGACAATTTCCCAAAAATGTATCCTAGTTGAACGGACGTTCACTGCTCTCATACACATTAACAGTTTAAGATGTGTATATATACTTTTTCCACTGTGAAGAAAACACACACACATATTTGTGTCAGGGAAAATTCATTGACTGTTTCATCCTTGCATGCAAGGGTAAGTAATGAAAGCAGCTTTCTCTCCATCAAAGGAGAAAATGAATATTCCTCCGCAGTATTTTCCCTATATTTGAACATCTTGAAATGTTGCGCAGGAATTATTCTGTTGAGAAAAACATGTATTTTCTTCTGCAAAATCCCCTGTGTTTTCTGGGCAAGAAACCCATTTTCTGTGCAGAAAACAGCTTTTTGTGCAGGAAAAAAAAGTGTTTTTCTCTATAGAATAATTCATGTGCAACACTTTGGGATGTTGGGCACTTTGGGATGCTGAATTCCTGGAGAAAATTGCACAAAATTCTTGCTGGTCTTTTATTCTTCCTGAAGGGTGTTTCAAAGTGTCAGTAAACCATTTTTCAACCTGAGACAAATAATTGAAAATATTCATTCCATCCCTCATTTCTGAAGAAGATGAAGAAAGATGTCACAGATAGTGGTATGTGAGTCCAAAATGCTCTTCCCTTTTCTTATGCATTATTGTTATTGAAGAATATTGTTGTTGTTGTTGTTGTTGTTGTTATTTTGTATTATTTATCCTTTGATAAAGTTGGAAGACATTGGTAAAAAAAGGAAGACTGCATTACAGGTGGGTTGCTTTGCTAAAAGGATCTACAGATACCCTGAGTCTGCACAAACTGCATAGGGCTGTTAATGACTAGGGTTCTCCAAAGTTTCTCATTCATAAGTTGAAGCCAACTTGAAGGCAGTTAACAATAGCAACCCCACTCTGTTTCCATAAAAGTAATTGTTGGACTTGTTATGATTACAACTTAGTAGCACTATTTATGAGCATACAGAAGTGAAAATTGTAAACCAGAGGCGTTACCAGGCTGTATATCCCCACTCCATGATATGGTATAATTGGCAAATATCATTTAATTGGCATAAAATATAAATTATACACTGACATGACTGAAAAGCTATGCTGGTGAAAGAGGACTGGCTGAACATGTGTGATGCGAAAGTAAGTCAGATGGGACCTCAGGGCATGGTCAGGTCATAGTCAAGGAAGATCCAGGAATAATGGACTTGCAAATGTTACCTTTTGGGGTAAAAGAGGTGCATAAACTTCTCAACCTTAAGGGATGCAGGCTGCCTCAGCTGCAGGGGGCAGAGGCAAGGACCACACACACACACACACAGATAGACTTTCTCTTCTCTTACACGTACATTTCAGCATCACACGAATCTACATTCCCTCCCCTCTCCCTACATGTCAATGTGTTCTGGTATCACAAAAATTTCCTCAAATTTAACTGCGTATCCATTCCTTACCATTGGAGATAAAGAGTGATCTCAGAAACCAAGAGGCAGCATTTTCCTGGCAGGGGATCAACTCAAGTTGGACTACATAGGAGGCAGCCAAGGACTGCCATGTGGAGATACAGATGAGAAAATTTGCCTGGATTTCCCATAAATAGTTAATGCATTATAGCAGGGGTGTCAAGAGCAATTTCATCTTGGGCTTCATCAGCATTATGGCTGCCCTCAAAAGGCCAGTTGTATTGGTAAGACTATATAAATGGATCTACTCTTTTATCATATTAAATAATTGCCTCTGCATTCAATTATTACCAGTTTTTAAACTGCCTTCCTTCTGCATCAGCTTTTCTTTTCTTGGACATTATGGGGCTGATTGTAGTTTATGGTCCCTATACCTCTGTAAAGTGACATAGATTTGGTCAGTATATCCAAAGTGTGCCACTTTCTGCTCCCCAGACCCCCTCTGTGCCTCTTTCTGCCACAACTGCAGGGGAGGTGCAAGGGCCACATGAAATGGCCTGGCAGGCCGAATTCAGCCTGCGGGCCTTGTGTTTAACACATGTGCATTATAGTAATTGTGATTTGGATCCAAGAATCAAGAATATAAATATGTAGCCATTCATACTATTCTTCAAATATATGCACTAGAATTCCTATAAAAATTCTCACACTATCATTCCAGTCTGGATTCTGGTCAATGCACTTGAAGTTTATATTGTAAAATAAAGATCTCTTAAGGCAATGGTTGAACCCTACTCACTTTTAACATTAGAGTTCTAATCCAAATAGGCTTAACTTGCGATAAAACAGAAAAAGGGCACAGATGGTATTTCTTTAAAGAAAGGGTAGGCAAGCTCCAGACAGACCACACCAGCCCCTGAAACACAAACACACACACCTCTAAAAAAATAAATGAATAAATCCAGAAGTTACCAAAACTTCCAGTTCTTTAAAAAAAAATCTTATGGGTAAATTGGTTAAAGTGGCACCACCTCAATACCTACAACAAACCATGCTTTAAGGCAAAATTACCACTTCTGGAGGCTTACAGAAGTGGCAATTTAATCTGATACTAAAGTTTTTCACTGGAGTGATTGGGAGGCACAGGAGAGCTCCAGGGACTGAAAAATGTCCCTTGGGAAGCTGCATGGATTTACAGGCCATGGTTTCATACCTTTACTTTCATGTCATGTGTGCTTTGGCCCTGAAAGGGAGAGAACAGAGGTGGGTAAGTTTCGGATAGTATGAAAGTTTTCTCTCTCTTGCATAATATACATGATCAGCCAATTGGGTTGTATGGTGGAAGTTTTAGAACAGATATAAGGTTGTGCCTCTTTGGAACTGATTACCATATCATGCATTGGTAGCCACCAACCTATATTGTCTTAAAAAGCAATTAGATAATTTCATTGAAGTGAAGGCTATCTATTTGTTTATTTGTTTCAGTCATTAATTAAAAAGCAGACTGTAGTCAAGAAATCAGGAGAAGACTTGGAAGAGTGGCTATGAAGGAAGTAGATAAGATCCTCAAGTGTAAATATATATAATTGAATGACAAAGTCAGGATCGTGTATGCCATGGTATTTCCAGTTTTGATGTATGGATGTGACAGCTGAACAAAGAGGAAAGCTGACCAGAAAATAAATCAACTTATTTGAAATATAATGCTGGAGAAAAGTTCTATTGATGTCATGGACTACCAAAGAGACAAATGAATGGCTCCAAGAAACAAATCAACCCTGACCTTTCTAGAGAAGCCAAAATGACTAAGTCAAGACTATCATACTTTGGCCATATCATGAGACAAGATGGCTCACTGGACAAGATGATAATGCCCATAAAGTGGTGAATTGATTTAATCAAGGAAGCTACAGCTCTGAGTCTGCAAGACCTGAGCAGGGCTACTAATAACAGAGTCTCTTGGAGATCTCTCATTCATAAGGTTGCCCTAGTTGAAGCTGACTTGATGGAATATAGCAACAAAAACAACAAGGAAGGCTATCAGCCACTGCTAGAAATAACAGCTATATAATACCATAAAAATTTTTTTAAAACATGTGCAAACTAAGACCATAGCTAATGAAATTTAGTTTATTAGTAGTTGTTATAATCTGCCTTAGTTTTTTAGCCTTGTAATTGTTATAGGCATTGTTAATATTATTAAAGGTATTTTGTGTATTTGTAGTCAGTGAAAACTGGCATTAAAATTCTTTCTGCTGAAGAAAATGATCAAAACAACATCACAAGCTCCAGAGAGTGGTCATTCTGTATACTATATTATGAGTTGATAAAACAATTTACCATATATGTTCACACTCTGTGCTATAACTAGAGTTATATGTAAGGACTGCAGCTCTGTGATTGGTAATCATTATGTACTTGTAGTCAACAGCAATGAGCTGTTGGTTTGAACATCTACAGAATTTTTTGCCAATGTTCAAAGGTGGTATTTGGTGGACCCAAATTTATCATGTGTTTCCACAGATTTAGTTAGTAGTTTAATATGTGTTTCTATAGTCCATGTTATGAGTAGCTGATATTCAATTTGGGCCAGTAATTGTGTATCATTATTGATGTAGTAATTGTAAAAGCTATATTGTTGATATTATTATACTTGTTCAAAATTTTCATTTAGCTTGTTACTTGCGCTATATGTGGAATTTCTATTTTGTTCTATTGATGTTTGTACATTATCTCATGGTTTTGGTACTATTGCATTGGGTTACTATTTTTATATACATGTTCAGTATATTACATACTGTTTCAATTATTTGTTCTAGGTATTTCCATCAGTTATGGTCTTGTTTGTGTTTGAGATCCTTCTCTCTTGTTTTTGTTGGCTCTGTAATACCCACAGTATTAGAGGCAATATGACTGTGAATAAAAGTTGCTGGACAACAATGAATGCAGGAAACAAAAGACCCAGAGCATTCTCTTTCCATGACTTAATTACCAAAAGCATATTACTGCATTAATCTTTCTTAAATGCTCTTTTTTCTATTGATTTTTTTACAACTTTCCTAGTTCTACCTGTGATATAAACAACCTTCAAAATCAACATTTTCTAATCTTCATATGTGTTCTCAACTCTTGAGCATCAAGTTCTTATAACAATGACATGGCATACTAGACTTTAACCACAAGAAATTGAAACTTCTGGCCTAGGAAACTTTGCATGCTTTTCTAAGTTCAGTAGAACTATGCCAGGAATTTACAAATAAATTATAGTACTGACACCAATAGCCGCTTAAATTCTGTAACAGTTGATATTCTTAAAACACTGTAATCACACGAGAACTTCAGGTTAGGTTCCCACAGTCATAGATGTAAACTTAGAGGAACAAATTGACTGTGGAGAATACATTGATTTCATTTTCATTTCTCTTACTCAGTCACAGAGAACATAGCAATCCACCACCTTCTGCTGGCAATCCACAATCCTCCTCTGAGAGGCTCAACTCTCCTTCTCCTCTGTCCCACAAAAGTCCTCAACTTCCACAGTGATTGCTCTTTCATATCTGTATATCTATGCATTAATCATTTAATTCAGAGCCAGAAAGTGATGCTGGAGGCTTGTCTTGCTCCTGCCAGGAGGTGGGAGCTCCCACCATCTGAGGTACGTCTTTTTTGCCTGCTTTACCTGATGGGTGAAGATGGAATGGAATAGAGGGTGCATCGAGGATGGTGGAAGATGAAACAGAATTTGAGAGATTAAACTTTTCCTTTCTCCTAACCTCCACTCCATCCAAAGATGAATGGAGCTAAAGTCAGAGAACACCCAAAGAAAAAACACCAGGGGAAGTATAGAAAGGAGATGCATGCAGGCACAGCATCCTGATGGCAGTGCAAGGAACAAGAGTGTGTGAAACAGCTATACAGGTAGCCTCACTCAGTCCTGCCTATCTGCACAGGTGCTCCAAAGATGTCCCCATCTATCAATCAATCCAGATAAGCTTTGCTACAGACATGAAAACACAGTAATGGTTCTGGTGCTTCAGTCAGACTCATCTTCTTCTCATTCATTGTCTACTATGTGAAGGAGCCTCCAGCAAACCCTCCAACATTTTATAGACAAAAAACAGTGACATGTGTGACCAAGCAAAATCAGAGTGGCAAAATGTATTATTAAGGAAGAACACACAAGCTAGGATTCAACAGTTTCCATTTGCCTAAGCCTACTTGAAAGGGCAAAATTTCATCTCCTCCTTTTCTCTCCCCGCCCCCATGCTATAATTGAGAGCACACTGTTTTTGCATTTTAACTCATTTTGTACCAACTGAAGTAAGCTGAGGATGAAGGGGGAAAGTTGTGGGGAGGAACTGTCTCTGCCAAATCAGGACAATTGGATGATATCCTCCTGGCACTTCAGGCTCCCTCCTGTTCCATCAGATAGCATAAGTCTAAGCATGCAAAGAAATTGTTCTTTTCCTGGCTGTGAAGAGGCTACAGCTTTGCAAGCTTTCCCAGGTATTTTGTCTTTAGATCTGTTGGAGCTATTTCAGTTGTCTAGAAAATGGTGGAGAACATGTGCATGTGCGCGCGCGCACACGCGCACACACAGAAATAACACTGTAAACTTGCACATACAGAGCATGCAAGGCCTGTTTGTCAGGCCCATCCTTTTAACTGTCCTTGGACTTGAGTGAATATGTCTGTCCAAGCTACACAGAGATGACACCTTCTGGGAGCTGAATAGTACCCATTTCTGGCTGGGGCCCCTGGCAGCTTACCACGAAAGGAATGACACATTGGGGAGGGGAAAAAATGTTCTCTACTTCATTTATATCAATTGTAATGACTATAGGCATACACTGACAAAATTACTTCAACAACAGTGCCACTACTATTATTTCAAGAACAGTCTCATTGTATATGCTTCTTGAGATCAGGCATACAAATCTTCTAATTAATCAGACAAATTAAAAAAACTCACATCAAGCAATATGTTTAAAGATATGTCTATATTTCTTTAAGCCTACTACAAAGATGCTACATAATTCTGTGTTTACTGAATACTGTGAAACTGTACTTCTACAATTTGTATCTACCTTGCCGAAGGTAATATAATATTAACCAAAATCAAGAGCCATACAATTGTTCCTGTTGAGACTTGCCGTTCTCTTCTAAAGTGATAAGGTGGGGGGAGTAACTCACAGTTTGTTCTAGTTTACCAGGAAGCATATATAACAAAAAGTTATTGCTATTGGGACTGAAGGCAAGTACTGCTTTATCTAAGATTTCTTTTCTAACTCTTCTATGGCACTGAAAATTTGGAAAGCTGTTCAAACTAAAAAATATGTACTGCCTCTGTTAGAAACTAGTTTCCATATCTGTTATTCCAAAGCCAACAAGAAGTGCATTTAAAAAACATAATTTGTACAATTGCATTATTCCAAGGACATGTTGTTTTGTATTGGATGATAGAAATCCTTCCTGATTCTTTTCACATACACCCATACAGAAACAGCAGTAATTAATTTTAAAAGATCCCCAATGTCCTACAATTCCACTGTTAACTATATTCCATTAAAATAGCTTACAGACATCACTTTTACTGCATGTCAGCATTGCAAAAAGAGAGAGAGAGGGAGAGAAGCTGTACTTGCCAAGCTGTTGAGACTGATCTGTTGAAGGAATGTATAAGTATGCTCCCATCTTCAATAATTTTACTGAGTTCACTTTTTCAGAGGAAAGATGCCCTCAGCATAATTCATGCTATGCCAGCCACCCTCCACAGTCTCATTCATATGAAGAAACATGACATTCAAGAGCACATGCAAGAATGTGTTTTATGCAAAATATGATTGCCAGAATCTATATCGCCTTCTACTTCACATTAACTTTATGTAAACTTAATTAAGTAGCAATCAAATACCCTAAAGGCACCAGATCTTGTCTGACCTTGAAGATAAGCAGGGTCAGCCCTGATACTTGAATAGGAGACAGTCAATGCATACCAGGTGCCGTAGGCTATATTTCAGAGGAAGAACTGGCAATACCACCTCTGGGTATTTCTCGACTAAGAAAACCCTATGAAATTCATGGGGTCACTGTAAGTGGACAGGTGGCTTGAAGGCACATACACACACACAGTAAGTAGCAGAAGAGCCAAGAAACCCCATTATGAATTGCAAAGATGCCAAGCAGGAAAACAAGAAGAGTGCATGATGTGCATTGATAACCAATGCACAACAGTCCTGATGCGCATTAGTGCTCCAACGTGCATCAGTCCTGATATATATCAGTCCTACTGTGTAATGATCACTTTGCCAGCTCTGCTACATAGTAACATAACAGCACCCCTTTACTGAATGCAGACATTATGAAACTGCCCAGTTCTAATTCCCACATATGCACGTCCACTTACAAAAAGATAGCTTCCATACAAGAAAGTATTGTGCAAAGGAAATTTTTGCAAAAAAAATTCCAAAATGAGAAAACAAAAATGTATACAAACTCTCATAATCTCTGCATTTTTCACATATGAAATAAGTAAAGATTTGCGTCCCTATTTATATATAATGGTGAGTCAAGAAATTGCTAAAGCAAAATGGAATTCTGGCTTATTTCTCCTCCCACTCATGAGGAACACAGACAGGGAAATTTGAGTCTGTGAGCTCAACACTTTGTGCAGGCTCCTTTCTGTTCATGGACATTAAATAAATTGTGATTCATTGTTACAGGCAAAGACAGTCTGTACATAAGACATGCCTCCAAATGATATATGATTAGTGCTGCCATTTCTTCACCCCAATACTACACACAGAAAATAAGGCTCACACACTTTGTGTGTCTTCGAGTCACTTCCAGTTTATGGTGACCCTAAGGTAAACCTATCCCAGGGTTTTCTTAGCATGATCTGTTCAGAGAGAGTTTGCCTTTGTTTTCCTGTAAGTCTAAGAAAGTGTCACTTGCCCAGAGTCACTCAGCTATGGGTTTCCATAGCTGAGAGGACATTCAAGTCCTGTTCTCAAGAGTCACAGACTAGTACTCAAACTACTACAGCACACTGGCTGCCTTTGAAAACCTGACAGCCTGAAACACAGGCAAAACTAACTCTGATGGGTTTAAGTTACAGGAGGATAGATTTAATTGACTACTAGGAGAAATGCTCCAGAGACTAGGACAAGGAGCAATGGATTCAAGCTGCAGGAAAGGAGATTCTATCTGAACCTCAGAAGAACTTCCTGATGGTCAGAGCTGTCTGGCAATGGAATAAGCTGCTTCAGAGTGTGGTGGAATCTCCTTCTTTGGAGGTTTTTAAGCAGAGGCTGGATGGCCCTCTGTTGGGAATGCTTTGATGGGTGTTCCTGCATAGCAGGGGGTTGGACTGGATGGCCCCTGTGGTCTCTTCCAACTGTATGATTCTATGAAACGTAGTTCTTAATAGTAACAACTCTGGAAAATGGAACAAATAAACAGGGGGTGGGTGGACTCTCCTTTTCTGGAGATGCGCAATCATCCAGATTCTCTGAATCAAGCAGAGAGTTGGACAAGAAAGCGAGCAAGATCCCTGCCAACTCTGTAATTCCCTAAAGCCTGCAACTAGTGAAGTTAAGAAAGAGTGGCAGCTTATGCCTACTATGGATGGTTGGGCAGAGAGTGGGATCTCCAGAGTTGGAGCTGCACTGCACCTAGTTTGCTGCCCAACTTCCTCACTTGCAAGGTCTAAATGTGCTTTGTATTCCTCTCGTTGGGAAAGATATTGGGAGCTCGGTGGACAGTGCTCCATTTGTCCAAGCTGTAAGACCACCCCTGGAAAAGGAAGATGGTCAACAGTGGTGAAAGAGAACAAAACATTGAGAATTCTTTTGAATATGAAACATGTGCAGGGGGGAAAGTTTATATCCTTGGAAGGATCCCCACAGTATAAAATGACAGAAAAGTCATATAATTTCCTGGTATTAACACTACCGAGTAAGAAAATAAAATGAAGGATTATTAGAAAAATTGACCCTACCTTTAACTGTGCTACTAATGAAACTATTTCCAAATTCTTGCTGCTTTGGCTTCAAAAACTGCGGTGCTGTCAGTCCTGGAGGTTGTGGGACTTGGAATGAAGGCTTCCCACTTGTAACTGTTTGTCTCCTGGGGCTTAAAGCAGGAAAATGAATATTGGAATCAACAAGGTTGCTTGGTGGGGCAATGCCTCCTCTGAGAGATGCTTTTAAATGGAGGTTGGTAGACAGGTTCCCAATAGCTGGACTTGGGGTACTAGCATTAGTTGACGTGCAAGAAGTTCCTACATGAACTTGGATTGGTGGGATCTGCAGTCCATTTACCATCCCGGGCCTGTGAGGAGTACTTGTTGTCCGGTGGCTCATGTTGCGTGACCTTACATTCATTATAAAAGAGTTGCCCTCTTAAAGATACGCAGTACAAAGCCCCAGGTGGCAAAGACATCAGTCTATGGTCGGTGAGTTTTCCATATTGCATTAAGCCTGCAATAAGAAAGGAGGAGGAGAGAATGTAATAAAAAATAAAGTACCTTGCACCGATATAAAATACAAGAGGTCAGAGCAATGCTTTGTGTCTAAATGCATGGGGAAGAAATATTGATTGTGCAGACATCAAAGTAGAAGCAATCACAGAGAAAGAGCTCTGGGGAGAAGGATAAATGATTACTGAGAACTATAATGCAGGGAAATCGTGCCCCCTTCAAAAGCAGAAGTTAACAGTGAGGTCAGCTACCTTTGTGCTAGTTAACCAGCCATGAAATGGAATGAACACTGAGCAAGTGAAAGAAGCCAGCTCAGAGAGAAAACCGAACCACCGTCGGGAAGCTCTTGCTGAGCAGAGCATCCCTCTCCTGTTCTTTTATTTCTGCCTTGTACTAATTTAAAGAAGGGAACAGAAAACATGCACAGCAGTTAAGCAGCACTGGGACACTGGCCAAGTATGAAATCAGTGGCAGTTTATATTCTGAGGGCCAGGAGCACAATAAAAGAATAATCAGAACAACATAGTTCTACCTACTGCTAAGTGTAGAAAATGTAGAAATTTAAGGAAACATGGCAAACTATCTTAAAATAAGAAGTACTGTGGATCCATTATTTATTTAAGGTCTCATGTGAGTTAATTTCACAATTAACATAGACCAAAAAGTTGTGTCTCAACTATGGTACAAGATTACCACACTCAGAATACAAGGGTTTGTTCCCACATCTTCATTCACACGAGCCTTCCATGCAGTATCAAACTAGTGAACAGAGACTGTGTGCACTGGTGAAAAGTCATGTAGCTACTACACAAACAAGGCAAGTGATGTGCAGTCGCGTAGGAATGGGGGTGGGGCAGGAAGGGTGCTTCGCTCCAGGTAGCAAAGTTTTGATGCCATCCTGCTCATAGCCACGCCCCCGCATGCCCTGGCCATGCCCCCACGCACCGCAGCCACAGCCACACCCCATGCACTGCAGCCACATCCCCATGCACCGTAGCCCTGCCTCCTCCCGCCCCCCCTACACACACTCCAAGCTCCACCACTGGTGATGCGTATCTACAATGTGAATGTTAAAAATATTCAACAGATTTCTCATTCTCAGCAAGACACCATGTCTTAAGATTTCTCTATGAGACTGAAAAAAAAGCACTTCTTCTCCCCCTTAAGCCTCAACAATTTGCACAAGAAGTCTCCGTGCACATGCATGCTGACATATTCCTAGAAAAATATCAAGTACAATCCATTCAGTGCTTCTGTCTTCCATGCAACCAGGAAGAAATTATCAGGAGTAGGGATGGAGTCTTTAAAGGAGGAGGTGCCTTTTGTGTGAATGAGGGGAAAATGAGTGGACTCTTACAGATGGTCTGGATCACAACTAAAGTGGTTTTCAATTAACATGTTTTGGATTATAATTTAATTGATTTTCAAAGAATATGTGAAAACATTTGCACAAAAATATTTTAAAGAAACAGATAGTCTTTCCTCATCATGAATTTCATACTTTCCTTCACGCTATATGACACAGAACTTGACAATCAATTACACTTTGATAGTTCTTCAACCAAGTTTTGATAATTGCTCTAGAAAACTGTGAGGCTCAGACTAGAATCTTACTGGTAGTGCATGCTAGTGGCTTTATTTTTTCCAAAGCCATACAGTGGTGGAGAGTAAAGGCAGTCAAATTTCTGATGACTTCAAGCATTCTGTGACCATTTCTGCACTAGAGGCCATTAGTCCGATATACCATTATAATTCCAGGATTGCCATTAGGGGTTAGGAATGCAGTTTTCCATACCGCTCCCTGGTGGTGCAGTGGTTAAATGCCAGTGCTGCAGCCACAATGTTGTGAGTTCAGTCCTGCTGGGCTCCAGGTTGACTCAGCCTTCCATCCTTCCGCAGGTTGGTAAAATGAGTACCCAGGTAAAATGAGTACCCACTGGGTGTCCACAGTTCCACATTGTAAACCGCTTAGAGAGCACTTAGCTAATAAGTGGTATAGAAATACACATGCTATTGCTATTGCTTCCATCTTCAGTGGATGAGTAGTGGCATTGCTTTTGGTGTTCCTTCTGCATCACAGCTTCCTTGGCCACTCCCTTCCCCCCGACTTCACCTCGCCCCACTGCCCCTGCTTGGTCGTGGGTTTTTTGTTTGTTTTTCTTTTGAAGCCATACTAAAACCAGCAGTACACTATTGCATTTTCACACTATAATGCCTAAAAATGTATTTTTTAAAAAAATAAAAAGTTTTAACTCAAAGCAGAACTTTTAAATAAACACAGAGAAGTGATAGATTTCAAAGTTACCAGCCATGGAAATCACTGAGGGAGGGACAAGCTGGTCATGCCCACAGTCCTCCCACTGGTGAATCCATGACAGCAGGAAGTGCGCTATCAAGCGCTATTAAAGTTCCACAGTAAGCCAGCTGAAGGGATTGAAGTGCTAAAGGAGGCTCTTAATGGATTTTTTCTGGAAATAGAATATGTCGGCTTTGCAACACTTGAGGGCAGGATAGCAGCTGGATCGCAGCAATGTTATGCAGTAGCACAGCTCCTGACCCGGAAACAACTGACTGCTATGGCTGACATCATACAGAAATTAACTGTTTGTTACAGTCACTATCTCCATGCCTTTTTTTTCCTGTTGCTTCCACTGCCTCCACTAGCATGGTTACTTTGGTGTACTGCATCAACAGAATTTGAACCTCAGTCAGCTAGTCTGTACATATATCGAAGAGCAAGAGTTTCTGAAATCAGGTGGGGGAGCTCTGAACTTTGCAAGGGACTTTGGCCTGGTTGGTGACATCTCAGTATTTAAGGGAGTGCCTCTCTCTATCTCTGCCCAGGAATGAGATCTATGGGAGGGGTCCACTGCTGTGTCCCACTGCCAGAGGCAATGCATAATGTGAGTATATGGGAGATAGCCTTCTCTGTGGTGACACCCAAGTTATGGAATACCATTCCTTTGGAGACCTGATTGACCCCAACACTGGTGTTATTCAAATGCCAAGTCAAAACTTTTTTTTTTCATTAAATCCTTCAGAGCCTAATTGAGTTTATCAAATTTGCACATGTGCTGTAGTTGGCATTGTTTTAAATTGGTTTAACTGGTTTTATTGTCTGCTTTCAACTAATAAATGATTTAATATATTTTTAGCATATTAAGATATAGTTATTATTTTTTGCTTTGAAATGATTTAATTGTAAGCTGCCCTGAGATCTTTGGACACAGGGCAGTATATACGTACTTCTAATCAATAAAAATAAAATCCAAAAACTAACTTGTGTCATCAACTCACTTTAAAGAATTGTCCCTCGGTGTCAATGGTTCTTGCCTGCCACAAATATGGTGCTCATTTATAGAACATTATAGATAGAGAAGGCTGGAATTTGCAAGGCTGATCTATAGAAGCAAAAAGACATCAACATAAAGGAAAGCATTTTTAAAGAAATGTGTACTGGGTGTCAATTTTCTCATTCAAATGGTTCATAAGTAGAAGGTTCTCTATTACATGGTATTCGGAGTGAAGTAGAAGTGGTTTTTAAAAATGGAGTTAATACAGACCTCCAAATATATTTATATACATCGCTATCTAGATGTTATGCAGTATAGCTTTCAATCTGAATCTTTTTCTTAGTTTGTTGATTAAATTGGACATGCTCATTTGTCTCCACTGAGTGTCCATTTGCACAAATAGCTCTCCTTTTAAATAGCTCTCCTTGTTATTGAAACAAGAAAAAATATGGAAAATGCTCATTCATTTTAGTGGAATTTGCACTACAGATGTTGCCAATATGATTCTTTAAAAAAAAACAAGACTTACAAAAAGCAATGGAAGTAAGGTCAGAATGTTCATTACCAACATCAATGAGGATTGTTCATCTTGGAGTAACTGAAGAATAATGCATACAATGTCACTAGCTATAATTTATTATACAAGAAATTCTTGGTTTTGAAGGACTGTACTTAGTTCCAAAACAGCAAACCTGGACCAATACCCAAAAGGGTATGTTCCTGTTTTCAAGGTGTGATGAACCTGAGGGAGGGGCCTTGACAACAGAGCCTCCTTAGACTGAGAGTGTTAAAAAGTGATTGTTTGCTGAAATGGAGAAATGGAGGGGCTGGTGGAGAGAGTGGAATAACAGAATTTAACTGACTGTTCAGTTGATTGAAGTCCAGTTTAGAGTTTGAGGGATGTTTTAGGCTAGAGTTGAAAAAAGAATTGAAGAGAGTGTTGGGAGAGGGGGGGTGGGGGAGTGAGAGAGAGAGAGGCCCTTTCCACACGGGGATTTAAAAACAGTGTAGAGCGACCTCTGACGAGGTTGTCTACACCGCAAAGTGGATTGGGGAGGACTACTTTTGCGTAGTTCCACACCCCAATCTGTGCTAGGGCGCCCAGAAGTGGCGGCGCCGCGTGCTTTTTGAAAACCACTTTTCATGTGGTCTTTAAAAAGAACGATCGTGCAGCTGCATGCAGCCCTGTTGCAGCGCCCAGTGTGGATTTGCAGGTGCATGCAAGGGCGTGCCTGCAGATCTGCCGGGGGCGGGCTTTCCAGCTGGCGAGCTTCTACGGTTGGTGGAGAGCCTCCGCCAGTCGTAAGCTGCCATTTTGGGCCCCGCAGGATGCCGTGGGACACCGAGGAGTGTGGAGCAGCGAAAACGCACTGGTCCACGTGACGACAGACTCAGGTAAGCTCCGTTTCAGGACATCTCAGGACATTTTTTTCCTTCACATGTGGAAAGGGCCAGAGAGAGAGAGAAGTGGTATGCTAGTTTATGAATCCTTAATTACAAAATGCGTTTTACCTAGACAATGTGTTTAACAAAGAATTTGTTTATATGTTTCTATAAAAGCACTCTCAAGAGAGTGTCATTTCTCTGGACTGGATTATACACACTACCATTATTATCATTAGTATCACATTCATTGAAGAGATAAATCACTGCTTGTCCTTATATATGAAAAGGGGAAGATTTAAGGAAGATAGCGAGGGGGATATCCTGGAAGGAGAAGCCAAGGGAGGACTAGAGAGAAGAGAGAGCTGCGTTCTCAGTGAAGGGAGAACTGAGGCAGACCTGGTTGTCATAGCCCTGGCTAAATC
Organism: Ctenosaura bakeri; assembly: GCA_948474755.1. Classification (NCBI taxonomy): domain Eukaryota; kingdom Metazoa; phylum Chordata; class Lepidosauria; order Squamata; family Iguanidae; genus Ctenosaura; species Ctenosaura bakeri. The sequence continues at coordinate 905,363 of CAOLHI010000100.1, forward strand.
CAGAGATCTCCCTGGCTGTTCAGACCTGAGCATAAAGAGGTGTCGGGCTGGGCAGGCCTTGAGTGAGGCTGGGTGCCTCGCATTTTGACAAAAGGTTTCTGTTTTGTTCATCAGTTGAAATAAATCCCATGGCAAAGAAGTGAGTTTACTTTTTGAAATACTGAGCAGAGAACCCTACATGTAGATCAGAGGTGGACAAGCAGTTTGGGTTGAGTTCACCTTGACAGCCCTGTGATCATTACTGCCATAGTTCCCATCAAAATTTGGCAGCAGTTCTGGTGCAGAAGGATACTAGAACATCCTCCCACACCCTGGAGCTCTTTCAGACCTTGAACTAGAGGCTCTTAAAGGAGTCTGAAAATAAGCCTTTTTCATTTGTGGTGTTAAGCTATGGGAACAGACAGTTGTCAGTGGTATAATTTTGGCAAGCACAATTGAGATGCCATGATTTTATGGCCACTTCTTTGTGATTTTGACAGCAGAAGCGTCAGAGGCTTTAAAAATGGCCTTGGGGATTCTATCCAGGCCAAATGTTATCCATCCTTGATGCAGACACCTAAACGGGTTGTGAAGCCTATCATCTGTACAATAAATATTGTCAACCGCACGTATATAAACAAGGGAGCACCTTCATAAATCTACACAAGTATGTTTTTTCTAGTTCTCTCTCTTGCTACACACATGCTATAATCATGGTTATCATCTGAACTAGGTTTAGATTGGTAGAACTAGATTGTCAGATTGATGGAACTAGATTTTCTTTCATTTACACCTCCCCACAGCAGCCCTTCAGGTCCCCTAAATGTGTGACACAGATGACTGGAGGACTAGATTGTGATATGGGGAGAAAGGGGTGATCTTTGAAATGGTAGAAACACCCTTCATGTATGGAATGAGGATCAAAATGAATGGCCTAGAGCTGTTTATGTTTAAAGCAATAGCAATATTCTGACTGACAACACTGGGAATGCAAAAAACCCCAGGTCAAATTATTTAACTCACAAAGATAAATGCTAAATTGTTAGTTTTCATTGTTCAAGTTGTAGATTGCAGGAACATTTATTGATTAAAAGCAAAATCATTTATTTTCATGACTGGCTGCAACATAAATCACATTTTGCAATTCAGCAAGGGACAGATGGGGCTGAATGTTCTTAGATTCCCAGGGTTTGTTTTAGTCAGGCAGAATGTACCTTGCCCTAACACAGGTGACTAGCTCTCGAGAAAAAGAACAGGAAAACAAAGAGAATTCATGCTCTTGGCAAAACTGTGCACCATACAGCATTATAAATCAACAGCCAATCAATATAATTCTTGCCTGTAGCTTTAAAATACATTTGCAAAAGGCAAGTCTGATAAACGAGAGTTGATATGTTGCACATTCATTAACTTTTGTTCAGAAACAATGTGCTTTGACCTGATCTATATGAATGTATTCCTGATGACTCCAGCATCTCTATATTTTTGTTTTCTTTAAGATGCAAGTTTCACTAAGTAGAAGTACATTTTATAGGTCTTGCAAAGGAAGGAAGGAAGGAAGGAAGGAAGGAAGACTTCATAGTAATAGTCAGTGATTTCCATCAGAAAACTACTGATTGATAGATTTGCCATGCTGTTCAAGCCACAAAAACCCATGAATGCCAAGGTAAATTTCCTGGAGAAAGAATGGGATAACATAATGTTAATGAAAATATCCACAATGTTTTTCACATTTAGGAAGGAATCTTTAGGGAAAGGAGTGCTCCAGTACTGGATCAAAAGCACTGCCAGGCTGTTGCAAGCTGGTAGACATAACTAGAAAATCCCTTCCTCACCTTTCCCCCACCCTGGTCTGCCAGGCTCTTTCAAAATAAAACAGGCGTTAAAATAAACTTCCTTGTAATTGCAACCTCTGAGTTGCTCTACCCCTTTGTGGTGGGTGTTTGTCTGAAAGGGCTGTGGAGCCAGCAGATCAACATCTTCTTCCCACCCATCAAACACTCTGACTTCACAGAAAGACTTGCTGTGAAAACATGGGAAAAGGGGGTGGGGCTCTAAAACTGTATCTCCTCCCTGAAAACCCATCCACAGTATAAGACCATTTCCGCACTACACTGTTATAGTGCAATTATTCTATTTCAACATCCTGAGGAATTCTGGGGTTGGGGTCTGGGCTGGGGCTTTCCAGAGTCCAAAGAGCTCTCTGGCTAAGAAGTAGGCCAGCTGTGCTGAATCCAAAACCCATGCAGCTTAGGGATGTTGGAAATTACTTAGAATTACCCTCATCTTGTCATGTCTTTGAGCCAGCATTGCAGCTATGTCCCTGGGCTGGAAGAAATCTGGATCTGTCATAACTTAAGTCTTTATTACCTCACCTGTTCTTCACCCGCTTTTAAATTCTTCTGTTAGTAGATTAGCCAGCAGAGCAGTTCTGCCAGCAAGTCACTCTGTTGACAAACATCTGAGATCAAGCATTTCAGTGAAGCATTTTTGCTGACTTATGGCTAATGCTAATACCTGACACCCAGCAGAACTGTAGAACCAGGACTGCACTGTCAGGTCTGAACTCTTACTTCAATGTGATATGCTGTACTCACCACAGTCAGTTAGGCTGGCCTTCCCTATCTAGTTCTTTGTCCGGAACACACCCTACCAGAAAGCTGGCAGTAGCATAGGATCAGTTGCATGGCTTCCACTCATTTCAATGGGACTGGCACAAGAATACTTTACAGTAGATCTATCACATCACATTATAAAAAATGTAAGGTCAGTTATTTTAATTGCAGTAACAAAAAAATTAATAATATTGGAATAAAGCTACACAAAATCTAACCAAAATTATTATCTTAATAAATCATTGCCATTTCTGCACGGACTGTTACTGCGCTATGATTCCACTTTTAACATCCTATGGAATCCTGGGGTTTGCAGTTTAGGCCGGCCCCACCCTGAACTGCAAACCCCAGGATTCCATAGGATGTTGAAAGTGGAATCATAGCGCTATAACAGTCCCGTGTGGAAGAGGCGCATATCAAGGAGATGAGCTCTTGTGGTGTTCGGCAGAGGAAAAGAGTATTGTCCTGACCTTGATCTTTTGCAATGTTCATGTTAAGGTCAAATGATACATTATATTAATTACCTAAATATAAATAGTCTGCACAGTTTTAAAATTGTAACTGCCATATGTAAATTTCACAAGAAATAGGAACTAAAAGGCTTTCACTTGCGAATGAAATTTAGAAGGAGTATATGACAACCAGCATAATGTAGTGATTTGAGCACTGGACTACAACTTTGAAGACCAAGGTTTGAAGCCGCCCCCCTCAGCCATGGAAACCCAGTGGGTGACCTTGGGCACATTACATACTCTCAGCCCCAGAAAACCCCCATGCTATGTTTGCCTTGGCAAGTCAGAAGTGACTTGAGGATACACAACAACAACAACTAAAAAGCAAGTACAGAAACAACATTTTAGGAGCTGAACATAGATCCTCAGCCAACAACTATTTTGTACTGCCACTGCTGAAAATTGTCACTGTTTGTACTTTCTACGTTTCGTTTTTCTGTGAACCTCTCTATTTACAGCCTCCTCATGCACATACGTGATGTGTGTGTGATAGATGTATGTGTGTTTGCAACTCAGAATAACATTACCTGTACCTGTTGAGATGGACACAAGTACAAAAAAAATACTATAATAAATTTGTAATTTGTTATATTATTGTTAATTAATCTGATAGTTTAATAATTAGTAATTTGTAATTAAACCATTACAGTTTTTAAAAAGGAAGTCATAGGATTTATATAAAATGGCATATTTGTTATATTTGTCCCCTAATTGCACATTATTCTATTGGATCCTTCAAAAATGTTTCTTTTGTAGTTTTTACATTGCCTTCCCCAACCTGCCACTTTCCAGAGGTTTTGGACCAGATATCCTATAATTTGATTGATGAAATGCATGGCAGGATTTATAGATATATGCATCTAGAAACTGCTAGACCAAGACATGCTGTCCTTAATATCGGTTCTTAATTGATCTGTATTTCTTCTTTCCATCCCCTCCTACCCGCTCCTGCCAACATATATGCTGTATAAACATCCTTGAGATATCATAGAATGTTTGTCTGCTTTGGAGAAGGTAAACAAGAATTGATGTGTCCATTCCAGCGGGGAATGTTGGTCCACTGCAATAATGATATACAGATCAGTTCTGGATGAAGGATGGAGAACTTTTTAATCAGCAATAACTTGTCCCTCTACCACCCAACTCACTTAAAATCATAAAGCATCATCTGAAAAAATCAATGTACGTGTTTTGAATGCAATGAACAAGACCTGCAAGTTCAGATCCTAAAATCTCCAGTTAACTCAAGAGCTCTCCAACCACTACCCTCCCCAATGATTAATAACTGGCCAGTCCCTTTTATATTGGCACTACAGGAACAGTGCATGCTCTTACCCAGCAGGTGTAACTTGTAAAGCCTTCTTGGTGGAGGAGGGACAAATTATCACACAACTAGTTAAAGCTAACTAATTGTTCTAAGATTCAATAGTGAATGCCATGAAACAATTTAATTTGTTAAGCCTCACTGGAGGGAGAGGTAACTTATCAGCACAGAACTGGTTAAATTTAACTAGTTATTTTCAAGCTTAGCTTTATATATATAATACACTAAGAAACTAAGGGTGCAAATCTAAATACACTTACAAGAAATGTAGTCCAATAAGAATAGTCCAGAAACTCACTTTGGGCACAGCTCATGTACTTATATCCATGTGGAGGTTTCAGAAATGACAAAGAAAAGGAAAAAAGAAAAAGAAAAAGTATATCTCACAGATCAGAATCAAGTGAAATCTTACCAGCAGTTGTGAAGAATAAGCACTTGTGATGTCTAAAAGAGTTTCTCCAAATGTGGAATTTCCTGTAAAAGAAAGAACAATTTGGTTGGTTAAGGATCCAAGCAATATCCTTTATCTAACACTATATTATACTACCACTCTGTGGATACAAAGGTCCTTGTTTATAGGATTTATAGTATTATAATTGTACAACATTATTTGTGTAGTGATCACAAAGGCTGTTCACTGGATTCAGCTGAATCCTGAATTGAATCAGGAAGAAACTGAACAGATTTGCACCAGCTCCTGATTGGATCAGATTGGTTCTATGCAGTTTTGGGGTGGAATGGCAAAATGCAATTGCTATGCACTCTTCTGGAGATCAGGAAATCAGATAATGGCTGAGAACCTGCATCACTGCATATGAAGCAGTGAACTGCAACTTTCTCCCCTTGGCCAGTGTCAGGCTTGGGGTGGGGCTGAGCACTGCTACCACCATTAAGTGGAAGGAGAAAGGAACACAGGCAACTATGAAGCAGTCTGTCTCAGCTGGAACTGCATCTGAAGAAGAAGAGAAATGAGATTTCTCGCCCTGGTCTTTATTCTAGTTTTCCTTCGATATGGGACCCCAACCAGCTCACAGAGTTGGTTGAAACACAATACAGCTTTAAAAACAATTTAGAATACAGAAGTTTTTTAAAGTTAAATAAACTATCCTGTTAAACAGTGACATAAAACAGTTTTGAAACATTTAAAACATAGCAATGAGAACAACAGTACAACAACCCTCATGAAAGACCCAATTATCAGCCAAAAGCCTGTCTAAATAAAGAGGTTTTTGCCTGCTGGTGGAAAGAAAACAGAAGGGAAGACAACATTCCATGGGAAAGAATTCCACAGCCTGGAAGCAGTCACCGAGAAGGCCTTTGGATTCTGTAATGTCACTGAAATTATATAACCAAGTTGTATAGTCAGTAATTTCTTGTAGCTCTTCATTCATTTGCCAAATTTCACAGTTAGCAGGAGATAATCGAAAGGGTTTTCATGGTTGTTCATTGTCATCTGAGACTGGTCTCCCTGACACATTCTTATAATTTCCCAGTTCTTTGTCTTCTTGAACAGTGCTTTGAGTTAGTGAGACTTAGGCCATTTTTGCATTACACTGTTATAGTGCTATTATTCCAGTTGTGCGCGGACATCGGGGCGGGGGGCCAATTCACCCAGGCAGCAATGTTTTGGGGGCATCCCAGCCCATAGCCATGCCCACACACACCATGGCCACACCCCTCACACTGTAGCCTCTCTCCCTCCCGCACCCCCCCCCACACTCCAAGCTCTGCCACTGTATTATTCCACTTTCACCATCCTATGGAATCCTGGGGCTTGCATTTTAGGGACAGGCATTTAGAATTCTCAGCCAGAGAGCTCTTCAGCCTCAGTAAACTATAAACCCCAAAATTCCACAGGATGTTGAAATTCACAGAGTTCCATAGGAATAATAACACTATAAAAGTGTAATGTGAAAATGGCCTTAGTTGTGCCTTATCCTGCCCCAGTTGTCCCTAGTGATTGTTGAGTGTCTTATTTGCTTTCTCAGAATGATTCATTTTTAAATATAATCTCTCCAGTCCTTCTGTCTGCCTCTGTGCATTCAATTTTTGGTGTGCCAATGGGCATATTTATTTAATTTACGAATCTTCATTTGGACGCGAGGTCTGAATAGGATCAATCTAGACCAAACTGGGCTCAGACCTAAATCATCAAATTAGTCCCCAAGGAGAATTGGAGAGGTCCATCCATTACCCCCCCAATTACCAAGAAATTCCTATGAAATCATTACATCCTCCATGGCCTAAATCAGGATGCAACTCATGCAAATGGTGCTGAACTGTAGTTCCCAGCATTCCACATCCTAGAATGGCTGAGTGTTTCCTCGTGATTCCCACGCCTGGCCTAAATCCAGTCACTAGTTGCAATGGCTGAATAACAAACTAGAACTTATGTAAATTCAATTGATAATAAGTCTACTCTCATGTATTTACGCCTAGAAATGGAACAGATTTGGTTGGCATTCTGTTAGTGAAACATGCATGTGTAAGTTGCACGATGCATGCAAGGAGAATTATTTGCCCTAGAGTAGCATACTTCTTCTGCTGAAAGTGACAAAAGTAGAGTTGTACATGCAGCACCATGTCACACTGTGACTATGCACGAAGTGTCATGCGCTACAGTCATAGCTTGTAACTGCAGTGGCACATCATGCATTGTACAACGGCATGGCATGTACTACACATTGTTGCTGTTCTCTATGGGGGTTGCATAGTGCTGGTGAACATATCTATGCAACATATCTACATATATATCTGTACAACATAGCATAACTATGCTGAAATGATGTTGGATTGCAGATTTGAGGGCTTGCTATTTCTATCCTCATCTGGGTACATTGCCTTTTAGTTCTAGGCAGAAGTTTCAAATTTAATTAGACTTGTAATTAGGATAAATCCTTCACTTAGCTACTGACAGTCCAAAATATAGCAGGCTGCCCTCATAGAGAATATTTTCCCAAGCTTCACAAGTCTATCAAAAGAAAGACTCTGTTCATCTCCTTTTTAAAAAAGAATGCTCATATTGAACCAACTCTAGTAAAAAAAAAAGCCATCAATACAAAATAATGTAGTCAGAATATTTCTTCATGTGTGATATGGTATATCCATCATATTCAGGTGCATTGGTTGGGGTTGTGATAAAAATGGCATAATACAGTACATTTATCATAATGAGTGGGAAAGTTTGTTCACTTATACATTGCTATTGTGACAAGTAATATTTTTGAATTACTTTCCTGCCTCTTTTCTCTATCCTCAGATATTTTTAAAGGCATTTTGAGCTGAATTTTTCATATCCTATGTCGTTTGCCTGTTAATCCAAAGATTCTCTTAAGTAACAAAAAGCATGTAAAAAGTTGCTTTTTAAATAGTCATGAGTAATAACAACAAATACTTTTTAAATATGTGATTGAATTACTTTTTAAAAATAATATTCTGACTTCTAATTAAAGTATTATCTTATGCAAAATCTTATAATAAATTAACCATAACAGTATCATACCAGCTAAGGTCACACTGTGGCATGTATGGTGTGTCAAATATTCAGAAATTGATTATTAACTTCCTTTATTTTGGGAAATGGGTACTTAGTCATGATTAAGTCTGTATGTCTGAATTCTGATGGTGAAATGTAATTCTACTAGTTAATTAATAACATATTAACATATTGCCTAATGTACAAAATTCTTTACTGGCATTCTCATCTAAAATATTTAAATAGATTTTGCAATTGTGGCATTATTTTCATACTCTTCCAAAGTAATATGAAAACATGATATGTGATATTAAACTTATACAACACATTACTTCTAATCACTTATTACTATTAAGATTTAGGATTGATCCAGTCTCTTCACTGACTTCAGCAGGAATCCTGTTTTGTTAAATTTCAGTTCTTCAGCTTAATTGTAAACATTTGTATATTGAGAGATGACTAATATGCAAGGTATGTGCAGCACACATCATCACAATCAATTTTTACTCTTAAGGACTAAAAAGGCATAAAAGAGTCCAGTAGCACCTCTGAGTATTAAACTACTTTATTCTAACATGAGTTTTCATGGATAGCAATTCATTACTTCAGATGACAACGTGCTACTGTATTCTTTATGCCTTTTTAACAGTGAAACATACTAATACGACTATCTCTTTGAATAATACTACAGTTTAAGCTTCTGGCTCTAAGGACCGAACAACAAAGGTTTCTGTTTTTTGTTTTTTCAAGATGTTAACAGAATATATTGCACATCTTAGTGCTAAAGGAAGACACATTCTCTTATTTCCAGCTAGTATTTTTTCCTGCAATATTCCCCTACAGATATATCCTGAAACAGAAAATAAAATCTACCTTTCCAACAGTCTGAACTCACCAGGTAAAAATAAACCAATCTCTTTCTAAGAGCCATTTCTGTACTACACTGTTATAGTGCTGTTATTCCACTTCCAAGATCCTATGGAATCCTGGTATTTGAAGTTTAGGGAGGAGCATTTAGAATTCTCAGCCAGAGAGCTCTTTGGTCTCAGTAAACGACAAACCCCAGAATTCCACAGGATGTTGAAAGGGGAATAATAACACTATAACAGTGTAATACAGAAAGGCCCCTAGTTTATAGAGTCAGATTATTTGTCAAACTAGAGGGTTTTCCTCCTCTGATGGTTGGTGTCCATACCAAGAGACCATTCTAAGCCCTGAAATATAGGTTATTTATATTGTGAATTGCAAAGACAAAAAGGAGGGATAGAGAAACATTCCTTCAATATGTTATTTTTATATTCATTTAACATTCTAGAAAACTGGTAGGAAAGACGTGTACTCTATAATGTTGGCAGAGTTATTTCCAGTAAACTATCTATAGATATATGCCAGCAAGACAAAGCAAAGGAAATGTTTTATGCTTTTATGATCTCCATGGTGTGTATTGGAAACTACAGCAATTTACTCCTTTTGCATATCCATGTGTATGATGGAGAGCACCAAACATATATCTAAAGGCCACGTACTTTGCTGCATAAAGTACTTTGATGTATTCAAATTCATGTCATAACAGCTATGCACAGTGGACCTATTCATATCAGGCAAGGACTACAAATACTCTGTATATTCAGTTCCTTTCAGATGCAATTCAGTCCCTGCGTCACCAGCATCAGCATCAGGGTCTTCTTTTTCTTCCAGTAAGCACTAAGTCACTAAGGCCTAAGCCACAGAAGCAACCAAAAGACAACTTCAATTTTACCTCTCCTCCTTCTCATCCATTACTTGAATACTCATCATGTTGTTACATACTTAAAAACAGCAATGTTTCATGACCTTAAGTATTTGTTAGTTTTTATGTAGAAATTCCACAGTCTCATCACCTTTACTCACATCAAAAATGAATTTTCCTTCGGATACTTTCCCCTCTGACTCACTGTAATGACTCGAGTCAAGACTCAGGCTGCATGACTGACTCGGATCCTGATGCACAGTTATCCTCATTCAGAAGGCTTTATGTGTCAGCAAGTCTAATACAAATGTCAGAGTTAAACGCATGTAAGTCTTAACAGCAAAAAAGAGAGTTGTATGGCATCTTAAAGAATAATGGATTTATTGTGGCTTAAGCTTTTGTGGATATATGCATGAACTATATCCTCAGTTGGCAGATATAAATAAAAACATATATGCATGGTACATAGATTTCATTTTTAAAGTGTGGATAATTGGGCCAAAAGGACATGGAAGTGTTACATTTCTGTGGAATTTCAATGAAAAACATGAGCATATACAAGATAAAGAGAGTCACTGTGTAATAGCAATAGCTGGTGATAATACTATTTTTCTACCTTTACTGGGTTCCTTTCCTACTTGTAATAGGAAAGAACATCCTGGTCTTAAGTGAATACTACCTACATAAATAAAATCAGGACAACTGAATTGGAATTAGTGAGCAATAACTGATCAGAAATGTTAACTGTATTCATTTTTATTGAAATGTTTTCCCCTGTAGAAATGTACTTTTGAAAACCAGTTCTGACTACTGATCTAAGTCAAAATTATTTCCAAAATCAAAGCACAGCTTAAGGCAATTAAGAATCACTCCCTCTGTTTCAGAAGTTCAAAGGCAAGTGTTCGTCCTCATGTAACCAAAACAGCACCACCGATGCATAAGGAGGAGGCATCATCAGAGTTAAGAGGAGCCCAGGGTTTGCATGAATATCTTCCAAACAAAAATATCTTAAAAAAGAAAATTATTTGATAAGGTGAAGCCATCAAAACAGCTCAGTGCCTACTTAGCTCAGTGGCCACAGAAACCTGACTGACTATTGGAGGCAGTGTAGATGGGTGGGTGGGGAGAGAAACAGAAAAATGCATTGTCGGGAAGTGGAATAGAATATCCTGGAACCCTGAACAGAAGCAATCTCTATGTGTAATATTTGGCTGCAGGCCCTACTTGTTGACTTATATGTCTGAATTAAGATAACTAGATTTCCTATTAAAATCCATAGATTCTTGTAGCTAGGAGTCTCCTTCTATACATTTTTAATCTTCTACCATGGGAGAACAACAATAACAAGAAAGTAAATTTGCATTTATTTATCTGATTAGTCATTAAAACAGAAACTTGATCTCACCTAAAATAGGCCTTTCTATTATATATCACCAATTAATAATCAATATGACTAATAATTAATGTTATTAATAATTGCATACTAGTTGTTGCATAAACAGAACTGGAGACTGGATATTTTAAAAATAGCAGTCTACAGGTTCCCACTTATTGTGGTTATCAATCAGGTGGCCAGAGCAGGACAAGCTGACTATATTTAACAGATCTAGAGTTACAGAAACTGAATCTTCTGCTTCCAATCTTAATCTATGAACATGAACATCCAAAGGCAGTGCTCAGTTACATCAAATATTATGTTTATGAGGGAAGAAAACCACTTGGAAGTCAGAATTACCACAATTCTACAGTGGGCTTGTTCACATATACATAAATCTTCTAGCATAATGGTATGAGAAAACATATTACTTACAAGGGATAGACAAATTTGTAAATTGGATTTTCTGTCAGTTTCTCATTTTCCCAGTTTTAAGTTCATTCCATTATATTTCTTCATCGCTTTGTGAATATTTTGTATTCATTTTAATGCATATTTCCCCTAATTTATGCTGTTTGCATACTGTTCTGCCCAATATGCACAGTTTGCAGGAGCTTTCCCCAATGCAATGCATTTTCACTATTACAGTTAGCCCTCCACATCTGCTAGGATTAGAGTCAAAAAACCTCCACAAAAGTGGGAAAATTACAAATATCAAAGTGGGGAGGGGAAGGTGCCCAGGGCATGGTAGGGAGAGTAGAGACCCACAATCCAAACCAAGCCAAGGAAAGGAGAGGAAAGAGGAGGTTGACGTGGTGGTCCTACACTTTCTCTCTTGCCCATCTCTTTACTTAGGTGTGTGGGGGGCATCAGGAGAAATCCTATGGTGCTGAGAAATCAGGATGTGAGCCATCCTTAGCTGGTCAGGCAGTAGCTGATGAAGGAGGAAGAGGACCAGAGGTAGGTTTTTAGAGGGCTGCATGGCCAAAAGGTACACTTGAGGTAGAGGGGCAGGGATTGGAGAAACCCACAAATAATCAAAGCCACGAAAGTGAAATCCACACATGTGGAAAGCTGACTGTATGTCCATTGCAGGGGGGAGGGTATTTTTGATCAGAAAATGGGATCACAAAATTCAAGGTAAGGCAAATACCAAAGGATAACTGCATTTCTGTTTGCATATTAGTTCAGGAAATTTGAAGTAGGTAGATTTGCATTAAAGTGAAGACTGAATTAATTTCCCCCTCATTCCTACAAATTGCTAGCTTTAGCCATGTAGAATACTGCTGCCACTACAATGTGGAACACAGAGAAGAAAGAGAAAGGGCATATCTACTTGCTCCTTCTGCTCTAATCTTTATTAGGGTGGGATCTGACCACTGACTTCTTGCATACAGAAGTTTGATTACGGTAGTCTGGTAAATAATACTTCAAGGTAGAACACAGGCATTGCACATAGAAGGCCTCAGGCTTAATTGCTGGCATTTCCAGTTAAAATAGGAACAAGGAGAGGCGAAGAGAAAGTCCTCTGCATCTGAGACCTTGAAGAACTTCTGCCAGTCAGAAGAAAGATGATACTGGGTTATGTGGACAAACAATTTGAACCAAAGCTGGCTCAAAACATTTGGCTACCAGAAGAGCAAATAGCATTCCACATCCATGAAAGTTGAAATTCATTGGACCCAAAGCCAGACAAGTTTTTTTGGCAGGAAATCATATAAGCACCTCTCTCCATCCCTAGCTGTAAAAAATACAACAATAACAAAATAACAACTTGTGCTCCTTTAATGACACCAAACAGTTGCTGCTTGAAGAGGCCACTTCATTCTGCCTAATGGTAAGGCTGGCCTCAATTTAACCTTGTTAAGGTAACCTCCTAATTGGGTTGGGGAAGCATGAGCTTCAACTTTTGGCAGCAGTAACCTACTACTCGTATTCAAGCAATCTCTGTCTTCAAGTGCTTGGTTTCTGTGTCTCTAACGTTTAGACCACCACTGAAACCACACCAGTCTGGAAGCCCAGCCTCCTAATTCCAGATATGTGCTGTGTATATCTGAAGGAACAGTAGAAGCTGGATTGTGGCACTCTGTAGTGGGGGAAGAAAATTTAAACATTTCCCAGAAGTATTCTCCCCCTCATTGTTGCTTCTCATGATTCAGTACAATCTCTGTGACTGAACCTGGGTTATTCTTGGCTCCAGTACCTGAGAAATTATCAGTGGTAAGCCACAAGCTGCTCAGTGGCATCACTTCCTTAAAGGTATGTGGTTAATTTCCAAATCAAACTAGTAAAAGCCATTAAACCAAACTCCTTCTCCAGTAAGCATTTTCTAACACACCTTTCCCCGTATATTTTTCCTACAGTAGCAATATATGTGTCTGCGACCCATGTAAGACTTGACATGGAAGATCTGTGATTAGGATCTCCCTTTAAAAACAAAACAAAATAGTAGTTAATTAGTAGACACATCTGCCTGCTTTAGGGAAATGGCACTCTGGAAAAAAGTGTTTAACCCTTTTCCACCATTCCCTTTCCTCAATATACCCCTGCACCAAGCTGCTATTACTTGCATACAGGGGAAAGAACAGAATAGAAGAAGAAAGAATAGAATAGCAGCTTTTGCAGAAATAACATGATTTAAGGGCATGGGATGAAAGAGATGGACACCATCTTCTAGACCACCATTTTCCCAACCTTCAAAGCAGATGTTTGAGGTGGATAATAAATTAGCAAAATCCTAATCAGATCTCCCATATGTCTAGCTTGGTCTTAACTCTACTCAATTTACAAGTGTTTGTAGTATTAAAAAGCAAATCTTTCAATTCCCTTTGTTTCTTGCACTAATACATGTTTAGAGAAATAAGAATATCTAATGATTATAATCTTTTGCTCCATAGAAGGAGACAGAGGAGAGAGGCAGAATGAATAGATGTGTATATATATCAAGAGAAGAGGGAAGAACCACAGTTCCTAGAGTGACTTCAACTGAACATTTGAAGTAGCACAGCCACTTTCAAATACCACATTGTAGACCTTTTCTATGGAGAAAAGGTCAGGGCTAATTCATACATAAGCCATGCTTCTATTATTTGCTTTGTGCACTTTGCACTGTCAATACAAAAAAATCACTCAAAGCACATACCAATATCCTAATACTTGAACTACAGGATAAAAAGTAGGAAAACTCTTCAAGAAATACATAAATTCTACCTCTTGAGGTAGTGTTTGTTGCTCTGTATAAGCACCATCATTGTCAACGAAGTTATACTAATGATCTCCTCAGCTTGCAGCTGTTCTGTCTACATCAGAGGCTGGCAACTGTGACCCTCCAGATGCTCTTAGATCCCCATAATCCCTCACCTGGGGCTGTACTAGCTAGGGCTGATGGCAGATATAAACCAAAAACATTCAGAGGCCCATAGTTACTTACCCTGGCCTATATAGAACATTGGATAATGTTTTAATGAACTCAGTAGAAGAGACAGCCCCACCATTTGGTAAAGTGAGGTAGCTGCTTCTGGCCACCAATACCCTGGAGTGCTGGGAGAAGCAGTGAGGTCTTGGAGGGCAGAGCTGTGTCTGAGTGTGTCATGCACAGTTGAACACTGTGCATTCATGGCTAGCCTGCTGCCCTCAGGTGCCATAGGAGACACTGCCCTGTCTGCAGTACTGAAGTAAAATTCAACTGCTGGTCAGCTTTTGTACACAGAATGGAGAACTGGATTCCACACCCTGTCTTTTGCATAAAGTAGTAAAATGTCTGGGGCCAATTCAGCTAAGTGACATTTACTGCTGGGTAAATCTGCTTTGAGGCCTGAATACCCGAAAGGCACCAGATCTCATCTGATCTTGGAAGTTAAGTAGGGTCGAGCTCCGGTTAGTTCTTGGATGGAAAAGTGCCAAGGAATACTTGGTACTGTAGGCTATACTTCAGAAGAAGGAACTGGCAAAATCACCTCAGAGTATTCTTTGCCTAAGAAAACCCTATGAAGTTCACAGGCAATTTGAAGGCCCATACATACATACAAACATACTTTGGGTTGTGCTGTGGCATATGGCCCTCACTGCTGCAAAAATCCACTTGAATCCACAAGGTCCTTGTTTCAGTGCCTCATCATGTGTTCATTCCATTACCTTCTTAATATGAATGACTGTCTCAACAGATTAGAGACAAATAACTGTGCTCCTCATATGTTGTTGGTCTGTAATGCCCATCATCCTCCATCCTTGGCTATGCTGCCTTGAGATGCAGCATAGTTGAGAGGGTCACAGATGCCCACTCCTGATGTACAGAAAGAGTACCACAATCAAAATATCCTAAATAGAAGCAGCTCTGAGTATTCCTTGCCTAAGAAAACCCTATTAAATTAATGGGATCACCATAAGCCAACAGCTGACTTAAAGGCACTAGGCAGCCTGGCATCTAGTTGCCCTAAGTAGAAACTGTTTCTTTAAGCCAGGGTCCTTTCACCATCACTACACCATTACATACTTGGGTTCCATTTTTATTCAGTATTAAGTGCCATGGCTGCATCCTATGAAATCCTGTAGTTTGAGGTGCCTTATGAAACTATAAATCCCAGGATTCCATATGATGGAACCAGAGCAGTTGAAGTGATAGTGTGAAAAGGTGCAAAGACGTGAAACCAGAGAAGCTAGTTGCTACAAGAGAATGGCATTGACAACACACTCAAAGGCAGTCTTGCTTCACTTACTACTTCACATCTTCCAAGATTTTTGAAATGGGGAGCATGTTCAAAGTGCTGCAAAGAAGCCCTAGAGAGGACATCAATTTCCTAAAAGAGAAGCTGGCTTAGGACAACTGTGCTTCCTTGAATTTACTGCGGCAAGCCCCAAAACGAACTGCAGTGAAGGAAAACTTATAGCAGTGGGAGAACTTGCAATGTGACGTCTAAATAAGCCTGCAAAATCATCACAAGACACCCTGGTCAATCCCTTGCCAACACTGAAGGTTTTGTTGGGATTTTTACTATATAGAAAAACTGAGGCATCTACCTTGCTGAGTGCACCCTGTCTGCTGTTCAAGCCTTCGGACAACAATTCGGCAGCGAGGGCAGCAGTGCCCATAACGGTTAAACACGCACATATACGCACAGGCTGTTTCCGCACTAGACTGTTATAGTGCTATTATTCCACTTTCAACATCCTATGGAATCCTGGGGTTTGCAGTTTAGGGAGGGGCCTTTTCCTAAATTGCAAACCCCAGGATTCCATAGGATGTTGAAAGTGGAATAATAGCACTATAACAGTCTAGTGCGGAAGGTAAGGCGACCGGTCAGTATCTTCAGCTTCCAGAAAGAGCCCGGTGCTTCGCTCCGGTTAAAAGCAAAGCGAATACGGAGGGGAGAAACCAAGCGCTCCTATATTGTAACTCAGCTTAATCATCAACAAGATGACAAATCTCCCGAAGGGAATATTTGTCTCAACTTTTTCAGACACTGTTCCCTCCCCTCCCGTTTCTCCAGCAGACTTTGAGTAACTTGCGGGGCGGGGGAGGGAAAGTGGGACGAACCAGGGAGATCGGGACATCCGTCTGTGGAGACTCGCTTCTCAACAGGAAAAATAAAAAGGATATAAAAATGTAGGAGTGGGGAAAGCAGAAGGCAATCAAGAATGGCAACGAATTCGTTTCACGGGCAAAGTAAAATGAAGCATTCCAGGTTTCTCCTGAGGACGTGACAGCGATTCTAAGGTCATTTCCGCACTAGCCTGTTGTAGCGCGATGATTCCACTTTCAACATCCTCTGGAATCCTGGGGTTTGCAGTTTCGGAGGGGCCGGACGGCCCCTCCCGAAACTGCAAACCCCAGGATTCCAGAGGATGTTGAAAGTGGAATCATCGCGCTACAACAGGCTAGTGCGGAAATGGCCTAAGCTCACGCACACAATCCTCGGATGATAGAATACTCCAAACATGCAAAACGTATTAAAAACCCAGAGGTCCCTAACCAGAGATCAGGAAGCGTCTCGTACTCTCCGCTGATCCGAGCCGCGAAAGGAACAGAACACAGAAAAAGCGAGGGCTGTGCTGTACTTACACCGAGAGCGTGCCCTCTTCTCCCTCCTCTTTTCCCGACAACGGGGCAAAAGTTTGTGCCGCTGCGGCGCGACCAACCCGCGAGGCTTTTTGTTCGGTCTGCAACGGCTTTCCACGCGCTTCCCTGACGGGCGCTCGTGGTCAGCTAACCGCCCCCTTCCTGTAAGGACCAAAATCGGAAAAGGCAGCTGCCCCGTCGGCTCCGGGCGCTCGGAAGCCAAGCACGCAGGAGCCGGAGCCGGAGCCGCCGCCGCCCCCCCCGGGGTGCGCGCGCCCGCGCGCGCGGGGGGCGCATTGTCCCCACCGCCCTCCCCCTCCCCCCTCCTCCCCAGAGACGTCCGCGCTCTTACGCCAGCGCTGCCTCCAGGTCCCTTCCCCGGACTCGGGAGCTGACAAGTGACGAAGGCGCCCAGCGCACCCCGCCGCGTTACGCCAAGGGCCTCCCGGGAAGCCTCTGTCGCCGCCGCCGCCGCCGCCGCCGCTCCCGTGGGGCTTCTTCCGCCCAAAGTGCCGCCCGGGGCTTCCCGCTCGCCTTCGGGGTGCCGTGGCGGCCGCAGCCGGCCAGGGGGTCTTCGTCCTGCCTCGGTGCGGCGCCCCGCGGCAGACCCCGCGCCCTCTTTTGTGCGCGCGGGCAAAGTTCCTATGGTAGCAGCATCCACTTACCAGGTAACCAGGTTTTCCACAACAAACCTCCAGGTGCCCAGAGTCCTCCCGCCAAGTCCGGCGCCCCCGCCCCACGCGCTCCCCCTTTCCCCGCGCTCTCGCATAAACGGTGGAGTGACAGCGCCTACTTCCCGGGGGCGGGGTGCTGATTAAAAGACGAGCCCGACGGGGCTTCACCCCTTCTAGCCCCCTTGTGGGAGGTTCTCCACGGGACCAGTTTCCATGCGAAGTGGCGGGCAACGCACAGACCGGGAGAGGACGTTCCTGAGGGGGGTTCCTTTCCCTTGTGGACTTCGGTGTCCTCCCCACCCCCGGGATTCCCCTTCTTGCACCCACCCCTCCTCACTTTTTTTTTTCCCCTCGCGGCCCACACTCAGGGGGAGGGAGAGTTGTCTCTGTGAGTCTGCGGCCCGAAAGGATACCTCCGGTCCTTTTCACCTGAAGAAGCTCGCGTGCCTCTGAGAAGATCAGGGAAGTTGGCAGTCTTTGGAGTGGGGCGTGTGGAGAGGGAGGAAGGAATTGATCGCTTCGCTTCCCAGTTTTGTCTGGAGGGAAAGAGGACAAGGAGGACGGTTTGCTCCCCTCACTGTAATGCCCGCGCTTTTGGAAGAGGGGCTGCGGGGACTGAGGGAGATGGATGCGGGAGCGCGGGGGCGCGCGCGCGTGTGCCAGCAGCGGGCGGCAACGGGGTGAGCGCGCGCGGGCCGCTAATTAGCCAGCCGGCAGCCGGTCGAGTGCCAAGGCCCTCAGGGGAGCGGCGGGGTGGCAGGGGGGCCCTTTGAGGCAAAGGCAGCAGGAGAGTCTCTTCCCCCTCCCGCCACCCTGCATCGTGGGCTGTGAGTCACCCGCGAACAGCCGGGAAAGCCCGTGGCTGGCTTGTAGGGACACTTTTTCTGTCTTCCCAAGGGAATTTTCCTTTCGCCGAAGTCGAGCAACTGCTCTTCCTCTTCCTTGGTCTCCCTTTATTCCCCTTTTCCCTCGCTTCCTCTGCGTCTGTTCCCGGTTACTGGTGCAAGTAGCCCTAACGGGGCGACGCTCCCTGAGGCAGAGAGCAGACATACAGAGGCACAGGTACACACGCACATCGTCCCGATGGAATTCCAGGAAAAGGGACACGTCATAGGCCTTTTCTGCACTAGCCTGTTATAGCGCGATGATTCCACTTGCAACTCCCATGGAATCCTGGGGTTTGCAGGCCGGCCCCTCCCGAAATTGCAAACCCCAGCATTCCATAGGGTGTTGAAAGTGGAATCATCGCGCTATAACAGGCTAGTGCGGAAAAGGCCATAAGAGTTCTTTCTGAATGCTAGAATCCAAGCTGAACCACTAGGACCATTTCTGCACTAGACTTATAGTGCTATTATTCCATGTTCAACATTCTGTGGAATCCTGAGGCCCCTCCCTAAACTGCAAATCTCAGGATTCCATAGGTTGTTGAAAGTGGGATAATAACACTACAACAGTCTAGTGCGGAAATGGCCTAGGATGGGGAAGGGGCAACATTACACAAGAAATGGTCCTGAAGGCATTGTCAAAATTCTTCCAGTGTCTCCAACATGCTAGGATAGAGCGTTGGAGGAAAGAAGTCCCTGACTTTGGAGACTATTGGCAGATCATGCAGCTCAATCCTAGGCTGCCTTAGTCAGAACAGAAGGCAGACTCACTGGCTTAGATGGAGCATACTCCCAAGAATGCAGAGATTTAGCAGTATAATCCTATATGTGCCTTCTCAGAAGTAAGACCCACTGAATAGGACTTAAGGCAACTCTATGGTGACTTCTACAGTGGATAAATGGATAAAGTGTATCCAGTTTAAATGGATAAAAATCCACAGAGAAGCTTTTTAGTAAAAATTACACCTGCTGGTTTTTTGCAGTTACACAGCTATCAAAAAAGCACAGGAGACCCCCAGGGGTTTGGAATGGGAGCTGGCAATCCTATAGGTAATATGTTAACACAGAGCATTACAGAAATTGGTAGTGTCCAATGTTTCATGCAGAAGTGTGTTATCTGGAAACCTGATTTAATGAATGCTCTGGGAAAGAAAGAGAAATTTGTAGTCTCAGAATGTCTCATGAAAAGGAACTGTTCCCGGGAAGAAAGGGTTGTGACACAAAAGATGTATGCCATAAATTCTATATAACTAAGGAAAACTTACTGGAATAGGTGAAAGAATATAGTAATGATATCTCTTTGTCCATTGTGCATTTGATGAAGTGGGCTGGACTCTGCAAAATGCCATCCAAATAAAAAAATGCTAGTCATCATGACACCAGAAGATTCTTTGTTCACTGAAATCCTCTGTCACTCAACAGAAATTCTTCACAGTGCTTGGTGTAAAAATGTTGAATTGCACCAAATTCAGTCAAAAGTATTAATTGCTTTCACTCAAAAATATTGTGATTATGTGAGAAGATAACAAAGTACTGCTGTTAACAGCTGATACTTATTTAAATTGTCCAACCAAAATGAGATCTTTATTCAACAATTTGACATTCTATTTATAAGTTTGTCACTTTATACTACAACAAGTCCAGTAGTGGTCACACTATCAGAATGAAATCTGGCACAATACATATTTCTCACCTCAGAAGCAAACCATGACGGGACTCATTGTCTCAGAATGAATGTTGGAGTGCACATTCATGACAGTGTGCCACATTTCATAGCACAACCCCCAGTTGATCTATGCTGCTGTTTTCAGGCCTGGAAAGTTGCAAAATATAATGCAGTGCTTCCTTGCAGACAATGTATCAAAATAAAATGTGGTGGCATGGTCAGGATAATATTTTCTGCATTTGAAAATACGTTGGTCAGCTCAGTCCCACTTTAGTTTTCAGACCAAAAAAAAAAAAAAGTGTAAAATATAACGCACTGCAATCAGGATTCAGTACAGGTTTCAGTGGTATGTTTACAAAGTGATCATAGGAGGGAGCCGTACCTTCTGGCAGAAGTGGTGAGTAGCAACAGCAACATTCAGAACATCTCTGGGTTCCTGGGAGTCAGTATTTTGAACCATACAGTGCCTTAGAGCAAACTTACATCAGAGGCATTGTGGGAAATGAGTGACTACATCGGGGCATTGTGGGAAATGAAGATGGCATGTTGCCCACGTTGATTAGAGACGCAGGAGAAAGAAAAAAAATCAAAGAAGATCTCAGGACAGGCAGCAGCAGTTGGTCTGGCTGCAATGTTAGCAACAGCCAAAGGATGCCAGGTGTTGGATACTGGATATGAAAGCATTTCCCTCTCTGAGAATGAGATGTCAGAGGTCAGTGTATACAATCAGATCAACCTGTATCATTTCAAATATGAACTTCAACCCACTTCCTCTTTCTTTTGGTGGCAAGGAAGAATGTTTATAACATGATGCAAAGTCCCCTGAAGACTAAAATAATAGGGAAAAATAGAGTGAAACCTGGTGTGTATGCTCACAGCAGCATTCTATGTTGCAAGTTACAAGTCCACATGCACCTCCTATATGTTTTAAGTATACTATATGAAACACACCAGAATGGGCTTAAAGATCAAGAGATAATATGCACACACACACACACACACTATCATTTTCCATTCACTACTCACTGATATTCCCCTGTTTTCAGGATTGGAAGAAAGAAAAACATAAAATAAATTGCAGTGCTATTTCTTCCTTGAAGATTGAGGTTCTGGGTAAACTTGATGTTTACACTCAACATACAATTTGTATACTGCATACATAATTCAATATACCTTTCCTTAAGAGGATGAAGAACATGCAGAATTTCTGAAACACAGTGCTTTACTGGAGATTATTTATTGCATTTTCTTCTTGTTGTTTGTGCCTTCAAGTTGTTTCTGACTTATGACAACCCTAAGGCAAACCTATCATAGGATTTTCTGGGGCTGAGAGTATGTGATGCACCAAAGGTCACCCAGTGAGTTTCCATGGCTGAGTGGGGAATCTAACCCTGGTCTTCAGAATTTTCTATAAAACTCATCTGTAGGACATGTCATAAATCAACAAAACCAGCACTGATTTGGTTTAAAAATCACAAAATACCTGAACAATTTCATACCATATCATATTGAATGCCTTGTAGAAAATAATATTATTTACAATCTCTCTGAAGCAAATTAGAGTTTGGACCAGGCAAGGGCCTGAGATGGTGTTCCATGTTATTATGGCCCCACAGCAGAGGAGGCACTGCCTTTTGTGGCTATCAGTCCAGAAGCCCATGATAGTATGAGCACATAGGACAGAATATCCCCAGAGAATCTAAGGCACATGCAGGCCATCACTGGATGACACATTTAGTCTGTCTTGAAAACATGTATAAATTCAGCTGTGTAGCATTTTCAATATCCTGCTTTCCTTTTCTCATACTTTTAAGCTATTTGAATTAAAACAAATGTGATTCAACCAATGTGTGTTTAAAGAATTGTGAAATAAAACAATTTTAAAAATTATTAGTAACTCCCTTATTTGTTTCCCATGTGCAATTGATGCTTACGGCTGATGCTGATTTTATTTCTAATTTCCTAAGCCACTTAACACAGTATTTTGGTTGAACCAGTGCCAGAAGCAGTAGTCCTCCTATCTGCAGTTGGATGAATGCAAGTGTGGGTGAGAAAATGAGGCTTTAGCAAACAGAAAGGGATACAAAAAAGAGAAAAGGAATGTAGGTACAGAATGACTGGCTGGCTGGCTGAGTGGGTATGAGAGAAGGAGGAAAAAGGAGGGAAGTATATGGGCTGAGTAAAGGGATGAATAGGGGACCATTGCTCTGAAAGGAAACAGATGCCCGTTCCACAGTTTGCCTGGGTCCACAGTCGTCCCAGCATCATCCCAGCAGTGGCTTTGCTGGGATGGGAGTGTGGACACCAAAGCTTCTCTCCTCACCAGCTCACTTGCTGCAGAAGGAAGTGCAATGGCACCGCCTGTTCCTGCTGCAGGACAGCCAGGTACTGTCCCAGGCTGTGCTGGGACAGGAGACGCAGCCATTGCGCTTCCAGGACCTCCACAACTAAGGTAAGTGTGGGTGTGTGGCAGGATGGAGGTGCAATCGCCAGTCATTGATGGAGAAAACCTGTCAAAGATTTGCAGTACAATGATGCAGCCTGGGGACAGGAGAAGGACAGGACTGTGACGGCGTCATGCATAGACATTATCACAGTCCCATCCTTCTCCTGTCCCTGTGGTGAGATGACAATGTCCTGCAGAAAGGGCCAGAGAAGCACAACACAATATTGGCTTTGCACATACTAGACTTCTTTTCTTTCACAGATGAAAACTGGGGCCACATACAGCCAAGCAATATTAGAGTGTAGTCAAGATAGCACATTAAGAAGATTAACAAGATTAACATTTTTAATGTGAGAGAACACACAAGCTAAGAGAGGCTGCAGCATTTTGCTTTTGCCTGGTCTACTGAGAAGGGCAAGATTCTGTTCCCCCCCTTCTCTGCACCCACTGACTTAATTGGATGCAAACTACTTTAGCATTTTGAACTCAGTTTGCAGCAATTAGAGCATGAAGGGGGAAAGTGGGAGGAGGAGAGAGGAACTGGGACATTTTAAGGGCAGCTGAAAAGTAGGATAACAGAGGAGTAATCAGGGCTGTTCCTGTCAAATTGAGACAGTTGGAAAGTATGTGTCTCCTCTTAAGTCAGGAAACATTTGCTGACTGATTCTGACTTCTGTGGCAACAAGCCACAGGCACCAGAAGAACAGGTTGGCACTGGACAAAGGTACCAGAAGGTTGGTAGTTGCATGGATCATTAGGGTGACTGAGAGACAACACGGATTTTATGTTTCCTCAGGAGAAGGGGAAATTGAAGATGACCACGGTGGTGATGCTGGTGCTGACAGAGATGATATAATAAACTGAAGCAAGGTGGGCAAGTGTGCCCCATCGGCCAGTTTTGTGGCCCCTGAGGCCCCCCAAGGGTCAAAAAATTGATTTTTTAAAATAAGTTTTTGCTCCAAAATGCCTGAAAGGATACGGGTTAAATATGAAAGGAAAAGAGGAGAGGGTGTAACAGCAAGTGGGTAAAATATTTTGAGTGGCATGGATTGAGTGAGGAAAAATCAAAAGCCTTCTCCATCTGGTCACTGGATGAGCAAATTTTGTTTTATAAAAAGAACCTATATCATTATACCTCAAGAGCCAATTACTTTTCTTAGTTTTAGGAAAGATAAACTGTGGAACTCCCTGCTACAAGGAAAATAATTCATTTTCAATAACGACTGCATATTAATAAATATTTATGGCAGTAATTGCAAACTGGTTGTGCCAAATTCCACCTCCATCTACCACCATGTTATGACTTGTTGACCTTATTCATTTTTCTCAGGTAGCTCCTGGGGTTGAAAAGCTGAGAATCCTTGTTAAGTGAGTTCATTAACAATCTGTGGCAAATGTTCCCTCCAATTTCTGCTCAATTATACTGCTCAATCTTGTGTCAGTAATAGGCTTAAGGTATAATACCTTCTTTCAAGAATTCAGGTTCACAGCCTTTCTGTATTAGACCAAAAGGCCTATCTAGTCTAGTATCCTGATGCCCAGAGCAGCCAACTAGATGCCAATGAGAAGCCCTGTAGGTCCTTTTGCTCCTAAAGTGTAGGAGGACATGAGGGCAATAGTGATCTCACATGATGGTTTCCTATCCAGAGTTTGAATGTGGAAACAGAATATGTTTTTGTTAAGTGTTTATATGGAATAATTTTGTGTGGAGGCCTACACTGAACAAAGCCAGCATAAGAAGAGCAAAAGGTATATCTGCACTACACAGTTATTTTTGTTTCAAACTACTTTCACTGTCACTTTAACTTCCACTTTAACTGTTGTGACTGCTTCCCATAGAATCCTGGAGTATGTAATTTGGGATTACAAACTCTCTGATACAGTTATCTAACATTTTTCTACTGAGAATTCCAAGTACTTAAACTATAAATCCCAGATTTATGCAGAAAGCAGCTGTGGCAGTTAAAGTAGTATAAACCTGGTAAACTTTGTAGTGCAGACACATACAGATTAGAACCTTGAGATTATTCCTGCAGCCTCTGATGTCAGTTTAAGATAGAAGATAGAAGGAATGCATTGTCAGGTGCCATTCTGGTGATGAGCTTCAGCACCTTAAATTGTGTTTTTAAAATTCATGCCATTTCTGCACTAGACTGTTATAGCACTATTATTCCATTTTCAACATTCTATGGAATCTTGGGGTTTGCAGTTTAGGGAGGGGTTGTTGAAAGTGGAAAAATAGCACTATAACAGTTTAGTGCAGAAATGGAATCAGACTAAAACCCAGAATGGATTCACACTCCCACTGATATCAGAGCTACTCACTTTTACGATTTGAATGTATTCATATATTATCCAAATGTTCTTGTAAAATGGGAGTTATATATTCAAAATACGTGTTGTTCTCTATATAGCAGAAATAAATGATATATTATCGTGAATGTATAAATATTTTCCTCCTCCAAAACTCAGCTAATGTTAACTCAGTTGACATTTTCTGATAATACTGAAGATTTTAAAGAACTTTTCAGAAAATGCCTGGTACAAAGCTGAAGGCTAACTGTACGCCATCACTTAATGAAACCAAATTTCATCTTCATTTCTACCAATTACCACCCTAGTTTGTAAATATCCATACCATAACAGAAAGATTTTTAGCAGGATTAGTAAATTTTGAGGGAAACATCATTGGTAAGTAATAAAATCTCATCCTCAAACCAAAATGGTGAGAGGCCTGGAAGCCATGCCCTATAAGGATAGACTTAGAGAGCTGGGTATGTTTAGTATGCAGAAGAGAAGGTTAAGAGGGGACATGATAGCCATGTTTAAATATTTGAAGGGATGCCATGTAGAGGAAGGAGAGGGCTTGTTTTCTGCTGCTCCAGAGACCAGGACAAGGAGCAATGGATTCAAGCTGCAGGAAAGGAGATTCTACCTGAACCTCAGGAAGAACTTCCTGACAGTCAGGGCTGTCCAGCAGTGGAATATGCTGCCTCGGAGTGTAGTGGAGTCTCCTTCCTTGGAGGTTTTTAAGCAGAGGCTTGATGGCCATCTGTTGGGATTGCTTTGAGGGTGTTCCTGCATGGCAGGGGGTTGGACTGGATGGCCCCTGTGGTCTCTTCCAACTCTACATTTCTATGATTCTATGATTCATTTGTATCACTTATTTTACCAATGTCTGGGTATAAATATCAATAATTGTTTTTGATTTTTATTGATACATTGCAAAAAACACAAAGATCTAGCCATAAATAACTCAATTTCCTTCCTTCCTTCCTTCCTTCCTTCCTTCCTTCCTTCCTTCCTTCCTTCCTTCCTTCCTATCTCACCTTTCTCTTTGCATAGGATACAAGGTAGCAAGGTGACAAACAATTTAAAACAAAGTACAGTTAAATACATTATTTGTACAAAGAATTTTTTTAAGAAAATTAACAACACTTTGGTTAAAAACATGAACTTAAAAGATGTAAAACACAATTAAAAGATATAAAATGCAACCCAGGAAAGAAGTATGTCAACTGAACCTCCCATGGGGGGAATGCTACAACCTGGGAGCAGCTATTGAGAAGGCCTGTGTCCTCCCCAAATGTGCCTATGATGGTGCTGAGATAGAAAAGGCCCAGAACCAAGAAAGAAAGACTCACTTTTCAAGTACTTTCTTACACTTGTAGTACAAAATGTATGTTGTGTTTACAACAACAGTAAAACAATTCTTTCTTGAAGGGGGTTGTACACTATGGCCATTTCTGCACTAGACTGTTATAGTGCTATTATTCCATTTTCAACATCCTATGGAATCCTGAGGTTTGCAGTTTAGGGAGGGGCCTCAAAGGATGTTGAAAGTGGAATAATAGCACTATGTCTAGTGCAGAAATGGCCTATGAAATGATATTATGACAACCACACCACTATACTTCAGATTAGAAGGCTTCTGTTCATAAATGAGATAAAAGGCATTAGTCATTGAAAGCATCTACTAAAATCAATAGATTCTTAATATTTTAATGTAAAAGCCAAAGGAATGTTGTATAATTCTGTGTCAACTGAAAGAAACCAGGAAATAAAATTCAGCCTTATCAGCAGACTATTTTAAATTTTAATTGCTTCAGAAAAGTAGGAATAGTGGCATGTGGGAGGAATTAATTGTTCTCCTCAACTGAGATATTCATTTCCAAAAAGGAAATAGTAGTTGTTTTAATATCCTGGCACCAGGCAAATATTTTTTTTGACAACTAAATTAGGGTCCTAGGAAGTAAACTCCATTTATTATGTTTTATGATATGAAAGGACTCTAAATGGCTGACTTTGTGTCTTAGACACTTGTGTTTAAAATATCTTGAGTTTGTAAATGTGGGCAACATGTATTTGGCTCTATTTTTATCTACAGATTAGTTTGACAGCCATCACTTTCAGGATTCAATGCCTTTATCATGCCAGCTGATCAACAAAAGAATCATGCATACTATGGGGAGTGACACTGGCATTATAATTGTTCATTTGCCAACAGCACATACAAGAACAGGTACAGAGGGCAAACTCAAGGAACTTATCTGCATACATCAAGCAATTGGACTTTGCATAATGCTTACAATTGCTCCCAGCTCTGCAACAGCACCGTGAGATATTTCATTATTATGCCAGTTTAGACAGTCAAAATGCTGAAGCTGAGAGGCCAAGGCCATGTAGTGAAGTGGGCACTGAACTCCAGTATCCCAGATCCAGGTCTCATGCCATGTTTACCAGGAAAGGTTTGTCTTCAAGGAGGCAACTTCTTGACAATCCCCATTTTAAGTGCTTTGAAGAAATATAGTGAAATCAATCAATCAACCAATCAGAGACCAATATAAATACTAATACTAATAATAATATTTGTATCCCGCCTCTCCACATGGATCAAGGCGGCGAACAACATGAAACACATTATACATTAAAATACATTAAAAGACATTAAAATGTCTCTGATGCTGTTATTTTTCCACTCTCTTTTACTCAAGCATCAGCAACTTTTTTTCCAGAACGTGCTCAGTGGCTTGAGACCTCAATACTTGAGGGAGAACCTCTCTCTCTCTCTCTGCCTGCCAGAGGCCTACCGAAGGGGCCCTCCTTTCTATCCCACTCAAAATATATTGTGGGAGGACACAGGACAGGGCCTTCTCTGTGATGGAACCCCAGTTGTGGAATACCCTCTCTTTGGAGGTCTGATTGGTGTCACGATTTGTATCCCTTTTTTCCCCAAGTCAAAACTTGGCCTTTATTTAAAGCCTTCAGGCCTAATTCGTTTTATCCAAACTGCACTTGTGCTATGCACTATTTTAAATTGTTTTAACCAGTTTTAAATTGTCTGGGTTTTAACTGGTAAATAATTAAATACTTTTTTAATCTTTT
This sequence comes from Ctenosaura bakeri, assembly GCA_948474755.1. Classification (NCBI taxonomy): domain Eukaryota; kingdom Metazoa; phylum Chordata; class Lepidosauria; order Squamata; family Iguanidae; genus Ctenosaura; species Ctenosaura bakeri. Next base: position 933,482 of record CAOLHI010000100.1, read on the forward strand.
AAGATTATTGTTATTATTTATTTTAAATTGCTTTTATTGTAAGCCGCCCTGAAATCTTTAGATATAGGATGGGATATAAATATCTTAATAAAATAAAATAAAAATAAATAAATAACCCATCCTTGGATGTAATGCCAATGGCTAGAATAGTGCAGAATCTCTCCTTTTTCCAAATAACTTCAGCAAAGGTGGTGATGCCTTTGCCTTCTCACGTCTATTTGAAATATGGTGAGTTGTCTCAGGGAAAGCAATTCAAGACACTTCTGCCTCCATATTGTCCTTCCTCGAAGTCTAGAATATTAATGAGTTATGTAACAGGTTGGAATACATGATTCTAAGGATGGGACAGAATCTATTAGGAATGCTGAAGGATTTTTTTTTTCCTGGTCCATATTTAGAATCAGAGTCCCCTGATTTGCACCACTCAGACAAATATGCAGATTGCAACAAAGTTATCCTTCTGATTCTACAACTTTCCAAATTTTAGGATGACATTTTTTGTTCAAAATGGACATCAAAATTGTAATCCTATATATACTTTCTTCAAGTAAATCTAACTGAATTCAATGAGGCTTAATCTAAGTAGACCTGCAGAGAATTCTGCTGTATGTTTCACAATGAAATACATTGTGTATGAAATGTATGTTTCACAATGAAATACATCTTCAATTGCATGTACAATATTGTCTTTTAGGACTAATGCTGATAAAATGTGTATGTATCTTCATGCATTTTTTTTTCAAAAATGCAGATTAATGCAGAAACAGGGCAGATTAGATTTATGAATATGCACATGTGAAAATGGCATAAAGCAAAAATAGTCTTAAAATAGTCATAGAAAATAGTCTGATTTGTTCATCCCTATCTATCACTACCCATCAGCTGACAAAACCTCCTTTATTGGGTATGTTTCCAGATTTTCCATACACTTGTGGGTACTAGAAATATATTTCCTATATTCCTATGACAAAAGGTTCTAAGAGGTACTCCTGACAGAAATGTATCTAATAAGACATGTGGAATCAGAAACTGTCTTCCTTAGCAAAGAGCAGAAGAAGAGCTCTGACACAGATTAAGTTAATTATAAAATATTTTATAATGTAACAGAAAGATGTCCACCATTTCTAAAAGAGAAACACTGGAGCTTTAGTTATTGACTTTACTATTGCACCTCTCAATGTTGAAAACATGCACAACTGAAATGATTGATAGGTAAGTCTGGCCGTTTCTGCAGCTTATCTTTAGACAAATCCATTCCATGGGAACCCTAGTGTTGTCTCCCCTCGGAGGGGAATGCAACAGAAGCGCTCCCCTCCACACCGGCTGCCTGCTGGAAGGGAGGAAGCATGATGGCATCGCCTCTCCCTTCCACAGTGGAGCCCAGCACTTTCCCAAGCTGCATTGGGGGAGGAAGTGCAGCCATTGCACTTCCTGACTCTGCATTACAGGTAAATGCAGGAGGGCAGCAGGGGGACTGCGCAATCATGGTTCATTGATGGAAAAAACCCATAAATGCTTTACTCTGGTATTGCAATGGGTAGCCACAGGATCGTCATGGGATTGTGACAACATCATGCAGAAGTGTCATTGCAGTCCCATCACAATCCCATTGCCATTGTGGGTTGGGTGCAAGATGCAGGCTTGACACACACACACACACACACACTTGGGCCCTTTCCGCAACTTACCTGTGTCCAGCATGGTCACGTGGGGATCACATGAGCAGCCTCTTCCATGAGGTTCTTGCGTCCCCGTTGCTTCTGCACTGCAGGAGCCGCCTGCCAGCTGACTGGCAAACAGACTGGCAGCATGAGGGCTCAGCTTCTTCCTTCTGCAACGCAGCCAGCTATTTTCCCAGGCTGTGCTGGGGGAGGAAGCGTGAGGCCTGCGGCTCCGGAGGCTCCACACACAAGGTAAGTGCATGTGGGGCCCTGGAGCGATGTGCAATCGCACACCATTTTCAGCTAAAAGCTGAAAATGATATAGTGTGCAATTGGCACCACTGGCCCCAGCAGTGTCGTGCGATTGCGAGGATGTCGTCTAAAATGCTCCTCGCAATTGCGTGACGCTCCGGAGGCCCTTTTGCATGATGAATGCCATGTGAAAAGGGCCTTGGTCTCTCTCGCACGCTCCTCTTTTTCCTCTCTGTCTTCTTCTCCCTCTTCCTTCTCTCTTCCTCTCCTTCTCCTCTTTGTCAGTGGAAACTGATATAGTGAAGAAAAAAAAAGCAAATGCCACCAGAGCATGCAGTTCTGTCCTGCTTACTCCTTTCAGTGCCAAACTATGTGTCTGCTCAGATTAGGAACAAGCACAGTTAAAATGCATTAAAATCCATGAGACCTATGAATTTAATGAGGGCTGAACATTATGCAGCCTGAGAAGGAGCAGAAATAACCAGTCCCAATTCCCAGCCATTCAGTGAAGACTCAGGACTTAACAATACTGAGGGCAGGTCGAATTATCTTGTCACCTGAGACAGAGAATCCTACAAGTGCCTTTCCTGCTCCACAGCCCTAAAAACAGAATAACAATAAATTGCTCAGATTAGGTAATGCACACTGCATAAGGTTGCCTTTGGAAACTGTTTGGAAACTTCAGCAGATCCAAAATGCTGTGATCAGGCTTCTGACCTGGGCTGGCTACAGAGACCATATAACTTCCCTGTTGAAACAGTTTACTGGCTTCTGGTCAGTTTCCAAGCAGATTTCAAAGGGCTGGTTATGACCTCTAAAGCCCCAAACAGCATGGGTCCAGACTTTGTTGTTGTGTATCTTCAAGCTGTTTTCAATTTATGGTGACTCTAAGGGGACCCTATCATGATTTGTTCAGAAGGGGTTTTCCTTTGCCTTCTTCTGAGGCTGAGAGAGTGTGACTCACCCAAGGTCACCTGGTAGATTTCTGTAGCCCAGAGGAGATTCAGACCCTGGTCTCCAGCTTCATAATCTGACACTCAGACCACTATACCATGCTGGCTCTCAGGTCCAGAGTGTTATTTCCTTATACAAAGTGAGCTTTAAAATCTTTAGCGGAGGGCTATATTTCAGTCCCACCACCATCACAGGCACATTTTGTAAAGGCATGGGAGAGAGTTGTGGCTGTTCCTAGGTTGTGGAACAATCTTCCAGGGGAGTTCAGGTTAGCTCCCTCTCTGCTGTCTTTCCACCAGCACGCCAAGACCTTTCTATTTAGGCAGGACCTTGGTTTTTAATCAAATGGCAGAAGGGTGTTTAAAAGTGGTGTGCTGTGTTTGTATCTTGTATCTTTTCAATTATGTTGTAAATGTGTTTTAGGGCTTTATCATACAAGGCAAGTAAACCTCAACTACAGCAGGATAACAGCATCTTTGATTGGGACTTATCACATTACCTCTTTCCACTTCCGTTGTTTTCCCTGTGGGAAACCATTTGGAAAGCTTTTCTTTTATGTTAATAAAAAATTGTCATGTGATAAGTCCCAGCCAAAGATGGCATTATCCTGTTGCAATTGCAATTTACCTGCCTCTTCTGATAAAGCTCATAAACTGTTTTTAACCATGTGCTTTTTAACAAAATTGTTAACTTTTCTAAAGTAAGATTTTAGCTAAACTTTTATTTTGAATTATTGCAAGCCACTTTGGGTCCCATGCATGGAGAAAGGTGGGGGCATAAACTGAATTAATCAATCAGTCAACCAACCAATGAAAATATACTGTTGTTTTTATTTTTGCAATACAAAATCAGCTGCCGCAGGCTGCCTCCTCTAATTGCCCTAATTGTCCAGCTGCCTTTGTGCTTGACTATTGATTCTCAGTACCTTTGTTTCAATGAGAATCAAGCAGCTCTTTCAGTTTGCATTGAGTTCTTTGACCTCAGTTGTGCAAGGGGTTGAATACCACAGAAAGCTGCATTCTTTCTGTTGAATATATGGCAGTCTAACTCCCTAAGACCTTTTCCAGTTTGTCAATACTGACAAAGCTGATCACCTATTAGGTTAAACCACAAACAGGGTACCTGGTCAGAATCCAGCACCTCCTGCCAAGTACACTCCTTTGATAGTGATCATTTTCTGCATGATAGTTGGCACCTCCGGTGATCAGAATGCATGAGAGCATGAGTGCATGCATGTACATGAAATAGAATTGACTTAAACAAGTTTCAGTAATAAAATCTATCTGCAAATTCACAGGATCCTGAAGAAGGTTTTACATATTAAACATCATTTTAGTTGCAACTTCTTTATTAAGAAATGTGAGGCCTAATGAATTCATAAATGACATTTCATGTCAAAGAGCCACGAAAAGGATTTCCCTCTTACAAACTATACCAAGCTTAAACACAAGTGGGTGAGACCACAGTAGTGGATGAGATTATATGCTCAAAACAATTAACTTCAGTATTTTATACATTTTAAACAGACTCGTTATTAGCATATTTTGGAATTTAAAACTAAATAAGGATCACAAAGCAATACAAGAGTTTATTATTAAACTCTGACACAACTGAATATGAGCTTGACTTTGATTTTGATTCAATAGCATTACACATACCAGCTTGATGTTTCACTCACAGCTCTGGGGGTTTTGCCACAGTATTGTTTTACGCAATCATTTATCAATTTATCAAGTGTACATGGTACCATTGAAAAGATAAATAACATTAAGATACTGCAATATTTATGGAAGCACTCACAGCAGGTCTCAGTCTTATGTCAGCTGCTTACATCTTTAATTTAATGCAGACATAATGCTCCCAATCTCTAACTTTTCTTAAAAGAGAATGTAGACATTTTCTCACCCACTAATTAAAAATTTGAGGTGGAAAAGGCAAAATGAGTATCAAAACTAACTGTGATAAGAACCCAATACACCCATGAAAGTCCTATTTAACTCAATAGGTCTTAATAGACTTTATATGATTGCAATGTAAGTGTACTAAACTGAACATATATCTGGATATTCTCAGTACTGGTACATTCATGTTAACATGAGATAATAAGTACAAATGTAGATGAAGTAAAAGAGTCACTCTCAAATCTCATTGATATCACAGGGATTTCATTTAGTCAAAACTAGCATTTTCTAGTAGTTTCAACAGGACTTAAACATGATTAACTTTTTCTGGATTGGGGCCATAATGTTACCCAATATACATATTACTTAATATATGGGTGTTCCAGTAATGAGGTAGGGAAAATGTCACTGTATTACAAAATGTTGGGATTTTATGCAGCAGCTATTTCTACTTTACTTATCTCTTTAAAACCATCAACAACAATGGAGTACAATTTATTATATTTTCATTATTTGCTGGCCCCATAAATTATATTGTCTCTGTTGACCACACTTTCATTGATACCATATGTTCAGAGAAGTTCCATGCAACCACATCCTGGACAGATAACCATTACAAAGAATGCAGAAGGGTTGACATACACACAAACTCTCCTCTTTGGCTTTTTTTAAAGAGTTAATATAACTAAAGGCACCATGACAAAGCCAACTAGAGAATGATAACACTTAAATAACACTTAAATGGATATAAGAAAAAGAACATTTGGGAACTGTATATCCCTTTGAAATTGTTACTAGTTTTGTATCAGATTGTTATTAGTTTTGTATTTGGTTTATATGTCAAAGGTACAGATTCAATGATACAAATAATGAGAGTAAAATGGTTGCATTATACCAGTGTTACTCTTGCAATACCTAAAACTGTCATCTCTTTAACAGAGAACCAAATACATTGTTATAATAAATGCAGAGATCACTACAAAGAGTTACTTTTGGACTGCAGCTCCCAGGATCCCACATCCAGCATAACCAGCAACACATATACGTGTCATGTCTAAAGACCAGGTGTGGTAGCTCCTTTCTGGACCAAAACTGCAGAACTGTGGAGTGAATGGACGAAGGCCTAATCATTTTGACTGAGAATCACTGTTCTGAGGGGAGCTTCTTGAACCTTTTATTTGTCCCAGGAGGAAGTAGGGAGGGTGGGGCAGAATAGACTAAAACCCATTGGCTGGACAAAGGGTTAAGCTCACTCTCCACTCATTTTCAACTTATTTGCTGGTGTTGCTGTTCACTTATTTTCTGGTGCTACTTTAGGATTATCAGGTGACTGGTAACCCAGAGTGCTTCACTCCAATTTCCCCTGCAGTAATCCTCTTAGTTAAAGGAATAGTTGTCTTGACTCACAGATATTTTGACCCCATAACCTCCTACTAATGGTCAAGTAGGGTGTGGCCCATGGAAGTTATAAGGCCAAACATCTGGGGAGCTAGAAATAGGGTTGCTAAATAAGAAGCTACTGGGATGTTGATATTATTGAGCTTGAAGCAAATTTTAGCTGAAAGCTGTTACTGTCCATAACTAAAACATAGGAGAGGCACTTCAATAATTCTGAATGGGGGAAAAACAAATTAAAATTGGGAAATCACCAAGTGGCAATGTCATAAGGAATCCCAGAGAGCCAAGCTGCAATCCTAGGAAAGCCATTGGCCCCAGGACCTAAGGTTTCCCATCCCTGCTATTCATAATGCTCAGAAGTAAATGCTACTAAGTTAAACAAGACTTACTCCCAGATAAATGAATATAAGGTTCTAGCTCAGTTTTCATTCTATTAAGAATCATAATTCTCACTGCCTAATACAATTGTTGTTGCTGTTGTTGCAGTTCAAACACCAAAATGTGACTTGGAATTTTCCTTGATATATTATAATTCTTAGATTTGAAAAAAAAAAACATACAACTTTCTAATCATCAGTGTGCATTTAGAAGGCATGGGAAATAATTTCCTATAAATCCACAGATATTGTAGGCCTAACAAAGGAACAAGATTTCTAGATATTAATAGCAATTCCTTGTGTAAGCCTAAACCTCTGTAGTTTGAGGCAGAACAGCTGATAAGCACAGTACTGAAACTCACTTTTCCTGTTTCCTAGCACCGAACTTTATTGAAATTAACCTAGTGGCATGCATGCTATGTCAGTGTTCCTTTTTCTTTTCTCTGCCTTTTGCTACACTTGCTATTTAGGGGTACAAAGTGTGTGGACACAACTGCTCTCAACTGTTAATTATGCATAAATACACACAGAAATGTACTTAACCAAGTAAAGTAGAAGCTACTGTTCCAAAAATAAATGCAAATAAAAACCACTTCTCATACAAAAGGAGATAATATTGTCCAAAACAATAGTGCCCCAAACTTGTTAGCATAGGGATGTAACAACCATATGCTCTTTAAAGAAAGTCTGGGGCATACCTTGTATATACAATGTTTATTTGAAAGCAAAACATCCTAAACCTCTTGGGTTTTCCTGGAACCAATTATAGCAAGTTATATTTGAGGTAGTAATTTAGAAGGCTTCTGTGATCCACTGGTGATCTCTAGACTCATTCTTTGGCTATTGCTATCGTAATGATCAATAATTGCAGCACCCACCATGAAGCAGAACATTAATTAATTGAGCTGGAGGTAGATGCAATGAGGCGTGCAGGAAGACCTTGCATGGTGGGACAAAGGCACCTCTGGAGAATTCCATAGATAGCTAATTTATAAACTTTAAATCATGCCTGCAGATGCTTCCTGCTGATAGGCCACTCTGTTTATTTATTATTTTGCTTTCTGATGTTCTGAACAATACAAACACAGAGAACAAGTTTATCTCTACACTCATGCAGATTAGCAGAAAATGTTTGCTTCTCTCTCACCTCTGTTGTTTGTTTTTTTCTCTTCCAGCTACATGAAGCTCTAGCTAGTCAAGGAAGAAGATAGCAGGAAGCTACTAAATTAGGATTATTAAATTTACCCCCCTTGTAGTCTTTCAGCATGAGCAGGAGATTCTGGCTTCCCTGGCTGATGAATTTTGCTATCTTTCATTTAAAACATGCTGAATCCTGTAGCTGCCCACAGTGTGAACACTGCTTTCATTAGATGATACTCTGCTTCAGTGTTTGCTAATGTAATTCATAGTAATAATTCTTAGTTTACTTGCACCAGAGAACAAAATAGGTATTTTTTTTCTTACAAAAATCATAATCTTTGTGTTACATACCCCAACAGAGGCAGTTATTATGTGTTTGGACATTTGTTTAGTTAAGGAACATCCACTTTCTGTAGTTTATGATAGGCAAATTTCTTTCCACATCAGTTCATACTGTTGGATAATGACCTACTGTGATCATAGATAATGACCCATGATGACTGATGTTAGAAGCTTCACATATGTAGGCTAATGATATCTGCAGTCATCACATAAACAGCTTAATATGCATTTTAGCTGATAAGAGCTGCTATAACTTAGGGCAATCTTCACGCCTTACATTTTAAGGTGCTTCCATAAAATCTTTTATGGTAAAATGAAAGTTGCTGTTGTTGTTTTAGAAAGAAAATTATAGCAGTCTATTTAACGTGAGCCTTAGATGAATGTGACTTTCTTTCTTTCATTCACATATTTATTTCCACGCTATACTAAGTCTGAAATATACTGATATGTCTAAAAAGGTGAATTCCAAGCATACAATTGTTATAAAATAGAGATAATGTATGGAATGGAATGTTTATATGGAATGGAATGTTAAACTCAGATTCAACTGGGAAAATTGATGTCTGGAAGCGGGGAGGGTTTTTTAAAATTGTTTTTTCATTAAAATTTTTAATAAAAATTATTCAAAAAAATAAAAATAAAATAAAAAGGTGAATTCCTACCATCCTCAAAACTTCTTATTTCAGCTTATTTCAAAAAAGTGCTTGGAACAGTTCTTCAGGGACAAAGAATGTGTTATTTTATTGCAATTGAGATGCCTCCATTAAGCATCAATGCATGATTAAAGGAAGTTAATGGTATAAAATTGATCACAATCAATGGGAACAATTAGATTTTCCATCCAAGTTGTACATGACTGGGATTAATGTGAATTGACAGGCAAAAAGAGAAAGAAATCATTCATCTGGGATATGCTAAAACTTTCTGTTATTTTTACCTCTTTGTTTATATTTTGTCACTGGGAGTGGCTTCTAAATGAAATTATAATGGAATGGAATAGGCCAGAGGCCTCACTTTGCTGCTCTGTGTTTGACCTAAAACAATTTTGGCTATCTTAGTAACAGTTGCTAAGGAAGGGAGGCTTCAGATTTGACAGTTTGGATAGAGTAAAGGGAGAAGGTACCCTTCTTTGGATTGGTTGAAGGAATCAACAAATATGAATAAGTTGTAGAAGTTCAGAGGCTCTGGCTATCTATCCCCACCCACATACACACACACACACAAAGGCCAGATATGACTGGAAGGAGTTTGTTCAGATGGCTGGAAAAAAGCTTGTGGCTAAAACATAGAAAGTTCAAGGGTGGCCACAGGGATACACCACTGGGGGAACCCTGCTGGGAGCTCTGGGTCCCAGAACTGGTGGCAGAGAGGACTACGAAGCTGTACAGCTGCAAGTTTCCACTGCTCAGGGAAATGTGAGATATCAATCAAATAAATGGATATTTGAACCCAGCATCTGCAGTTTTAGACAAAGATCTGGCCAGAAATAGCTTCAGCTAGAGTTCACACAACTGAATCATTCCAGAAAGCAAGGACAGAGGAAGGCTGCTGCACAACATCTGTTACTGGTTTTGAGAGTTTGGCTGGGCTGAATTTGCAGGAAAATCTCATCCAAAGGAAAAGCTATTAAGAATTTATTAGCTGGAGAAAGCTCTATTCCCTATTAGGTAAGCAATTTAAATGCATGAATTTTTTTTTAAAGTCATACTTTCTATTTCTTTTCCTAAATAATGCCATGATAAAAACTATAGGCCGTTTCCACACTAGAACGTTATAGTGCAATTGTTCCACTTGCAACATCCTATGGAATCCTGGGGTTTGCAGTGTCGGGAGGGGCCAGGTGTTGCAAGTGGAACAATCACGCTATAACCGTCTAGTGTGGAAACAGCCTTAGTTTTGGTCATCTTGTCACTAGTGGTCATGTCATACAGTAGGAATCAGGTTTGTAAGGTCTGCAAGGCTTAGTACATATGTGTGTTTTATTTTGTTTTGAGCAGCAGTATAAGCTTTTATAGTGGACTAAGACATGTGCAATGAGTTCCAGACATAAAAGTCTCAATATTTCAAAAAAGGAACATAGGTAAGAAACCTACAGTGTTTCTTCACAAGTGGTGGCAGCTATGGAAGTCCACATCAATATCTTGCTATGTGCATGGGCAACAGTTGGTTAATCTGCCTCCTTGTTTTGTCACAAAGGGTAGAACAGTAGGCAAAGTAGATTTAGAAAGTACCAACAATGATGATTCCAGGTTTCATTAGAAGTTTGTGGCTCTCAGTGGGCCCCTCCCCTGGACAGATCCACCTCTTCCTCTAGGCTGTTGCTAGGAGACATATCCTTGTCCTCTACCTGTCATTCTGATCCACATCACTGAGAACCACTATCCAGAGAGATAGCCAAACCCTGTTCTGGATTTATTGACTGTTTTGCACTTGTTTGTTTGTAAACTACTAGGAGATCAGTTGCTAGCTGGGCAATATCTGCATTTAATAAATAAATAGGGCAAGCAGAAAATGAATAAAATAACTAAACTAACCATGATCTGCTTGAAACAGGATACCTATAGTGTCCAGATCAGAATGTTTCCCACAGTTTCCTAACTGAGAGGTCAGTCTGGCAGATCACCACTGTTCGACAAATCCAAGAATACATGAATGTTGAGGAACACAATAAGCTTTTTCCAGGTAGATATTAATTGTTCATCATATTAATGTCTACAGTGATGTTTTATGAGTGGAACTGTCTCACCACAGAAGAAAACAGTTATTAGGAAAGCAGACTCGGTATACTTTAACTCCTCCATCAAACCTTCCCATTTTTCTTCTATTTTATCTTGCCCACTGGCAATTTACTTTTTAATGAACTCTGTGCCCCCACCTCAAGATCACAGAACTATAACGTAAGAAAGAATAAGTTACTGCCTTGAATTCCAGTTTTGCAAGAATATTTGGGTATATATTAAATATATAATAAAATATGAAATGCACTGTTTGGGTCTGTTTCTTATATCCACATATTGCCAACTATTGTAGAACAATTCAGTTCTGATCATCCAGTCTGTAATAGAGCACAAGCAAAAAAGATAGCAGGCCCAAAATAGGGAGACAACACACACAGCACCTTGTCGTTGTGAGTTACTGAACTGTTGCCACCAGTAGAAGGAGAAGTGGGGATAAAGTAATCACATTTCTGACCTCAGACAATTTTAAAAGCCAAAGACCTGGTGAAGCAATTCAATTTTTATTTTTTAGGGATGAACCTCCCTCAACCTGACTTCCCTTGCATTGGAGTTCCACAATTACTGCCCTGCTACAGAAAAACCACTGTCTTGTGTACACAACAACATATCCTCTCTTGATGATAGTATACACAACAGAATCTCTAAAAAGATTCTCAAATTATGCACAGGTTTATACAGGATGGGGTAGACTTTCAAATATTCTTGTCTCAAGCCATTGAGGTCTCTATTGGTCAAACCAAGCACCTCAAGGTGGGCTTAGAAACAAATTGGAACTCAGTGCAGTTGGGAGAAGTAACTATGACAAGGATGAGATGGCAGCCTGCAACTTGCTGCAGCAGGTTGTTGTGGACTAGAAAGACTACTTTCTAAAAAAGAATCCTGAAAAACTCCTCTATAGCATAAGACTAACCTGTCTTACAGCAAACATTGATACTCCTGGGCTCACAGGACTGAGGCCAAAATGGCTCACTGAGAGTCTGGCTTAAGCACTCCTTAGCCAATATGTCACAATTTTAAAACATAAAAGCTGGGCAATGGGGAAGAAACTTTTCATAAGGGAGGTTTAACCTCACCTGGATGAAAATGTTCTTTCCCTGCACTACAATTAACTTTAACAAGGCCATGTTCCCATTGATGCAGTGAAAACTTTCTACCTAAGGCTGATTGCAATGGCGGTGGCAGCAGCAGAACTATTTGCCAGAATCATGTAATTCCCCTGCTGTGGTTCCAACAAAAAGTGTCTTCTGCAGCTAATATTAAACTTTTTTTTTCCTAAAACAAAGCTGGTATAGTTGGAGGGGAAAAAAGACTGGCAACCAGCATGGTCAATAGTCACGGAATGCTGATGGTCACTTGGAAAACCTCTGATGGGGATATTGAATGACTTGCTTGAGACTCTTAATGCAAGAGGGGGGCAAAGTGTAGCTTTGGGTCACATGCAGTCCCCAGCCCCTCCAAACTGTCTGGACTGTCCTGATCCCTACCTCCATGGTGAATTGCCTCTTCTGAAAGCCCAGAAAAGGTTCTTTTGATTAGATTGCAGGGAGGCTTGAACTGTTCTGCATTTCTACAAATCTCTTAAGTTTTTTCTTACATTTTTTTTCTGGGGGAGCAGAATGTTAGGCAATCTCTTTAGCCTACCTTCAAAGAGCCCTGGGTACAGAAAAATTGTCCCCTAGATCCATCATAGTTGCTCACCCCTGCCTTAAAGCACAGAATAATTCAGAGGGCATCAATTCAAAGTCAGCATTACCTAGCTAAAGCCTGCTCTCTCTCTCTTTGGCCCTTTCCGCATCGGGCTATTAAAACGGCGCAGAGCAACCTCTGACGGAGGTCTTCTGCACCATGGAGTGGACTGGGTCGGACTACTTTTTGTAGTTCCGCACCTCAGTCCACTCCGGAGCAACTGGAACTGGTTGCGCAGTGTGCTTTTTAAAAACCTCTTTTTTTTTTCAATATCATTTTATTAAAGTTTCACAATTAAAACAACAATAGTATTATTGCTATTTCACATGAATTATTTCTTGGATCTTCCAAACTGATCTAGACTTCATTTCCAAAATCTGTTAACATTGTTATATCATTGTACTGCATTTTTCAGCCATTTTACACGTTAGTACATAGCATTTCCATTACCATATTCCTGCTTCATGATATCTGCCGTAATCATCACAATGAAATTTTTCCACATATTACCATGAATTATAGACTTCTATCACAGGTCACCCAGCAATCACCTACAATTTGCCATTCTTTCTGAATTTCATCATCTGATTTCCCTTTCAATCTTTGAGAGACTATGTCAGCGTTTTTATTTTCAATAAAGGTTCCCCACCATTGTTCTATTGTAGGTATTTGCTGTGTTTTCCATACCTTAGCATATTCAATACGTGCTGTTGTTATCATATATAATAATATTCTCCAATATTTCTTTATATTCATACCGTCTACTAAATCTGTCATATTTAACAAATACATTTCAGGAGTCATAGGAAATTGTAGCTTCATTATTTCGCAAATCCTCTTATGTATCTCAGTCCAATATCTCTTGACCTTTGGGCATGTCCACCACATATGATATATCGTACCCACCTCTTTTAAACATTTCCAACAAAGCCCAGTACCTGAATTGTAAATCTTTTGTAATTTATCTGGTGTCAAATACCATCTATAAAACATTTTATAATAGTTCTCTTTTAAATTCTGGGCTTTAAAAACCTCTTTTAAGAGGTTTTTAAAAAGCACGGAGCGTGCAACCCCACGTCGCTCCATCACTGCGCTCAGGTGCAGATTTGCAGGCATGCATTAGTGCGTGCCTGCAGATCTGCCAGGGGCAGGCTTTAGGTTGGCAAGCTTCTCTGGTTGGTGGAGAGCCTCCACCAACCGGAAGCCGCCATTTTGGACGCTGGAGCAGTGCGAAGCGACAAGCTTGCACTGCTCCTCGTCCCGACGGACTCGATCAGACGGAGAAGAAATCCGGAGAGTCCCGTTTCTTCTCAATTCACACCCCACGTGTGGAAAGGGCCTCTCTCTCTCTCTCTGTATGTGTGTGTGTGTGTATCTTTAGCCAATCTTGGGTAATATCATTCAAGCCTTTGGAGACAACAACCTATCTTCAACCAACTGCCCTTGAAATGTTATATCCAGCATTATTCAGATTGGGAATTATATGACCCTCCAGATGTTGCTGGACTGAACTTCCCAGAATTTCAGCACTGACTAGGCTGGCTAGAGATACTAGGACTTGCAGTCCAAGAATATTTGGTGGGGCAAGTGATTTTGTGTGTGTTTGTTGCTTTCAAGTTGCCTGCTGATTTCTGGTGAGCCCATGAATTCCACAGGATTTTCTTAGGCAAAGACTACTCAGAAGTGGTATTGCCAGTTCCTCCCTCTGAAATACATCATCTTGCATTTGTTGGTGGTCTCTCTTCCAAGTACTAACCAGGGCTGGTCCTGCTTAGCTTCCAAGATCAGAAGGGACCTGGTGCCTTTATGGTATTTTGGTGTTCTGGGGCAGTTCAGGCTTAATTTTTATTTCATTTCATTACAATAGATCAGGGGCAAATGATTCCACAACCCCACTCTAATTTAACAAAATGAAATAAAAATAAATACATCTGAACACAGAATGCAAACAACTACACTGATACATTAAGCTCAAACATACTGTGCAGAAGGAAAAATCACATAGTATTGGATCACTGACTTTGTAGATTTTTTTTTATAGATAGGTACATTAAAAAAAGATTTTTTTCTGATAATCAGGCTGAATTATTTTCAGACATCTTCACAAAACGTTTATAGGGCCTGCAATATGATTAGCTTTCTACTATAAAAGAAATGTGGTTCTGTCTTATTGAAATATTGTTGTGGAATCTGAATGTCTGATAGATTTTAAAAAGGGGAAATATGTAAGGTAACAGGAACTGCCTGGTTCTAACTTCATGACCAAGGTTAAAGACCAAAATGCAGAATAACCTGCAAGACACTAGAATCTGCTTTTCAGTTACCAATTTGTGTTAATGACTTCCTCCCTCATCTCCACCAGGGTTTATTTATACCTAGCAAATGACATTTTTATTTGTCATTGTACAAACAAATGTGAGTTTTACAAGAGAAATAAAAACTGCACATGATAGATAAGAAGGCTTCAATGTACAGGGACTATTAAATCAACTGCAGAAAAGTCAGTTCTACAACAAATAGGTGATCATGTGTGTTTTTAAAAAGGAGAATACCTTGTTCCAGATTTATTGAAAATTTGGGGTAGGTATCAAAATAATTCACCACACTGTTAGTCTCCACTGATTTTGGTACTGTATATTATATCATCCTCAATTTGAAATGACAAAGATTTGTCATTTTGGGACAGCAGGCCATTTCATTTCAAGATGTCATAATCAGATCCAATGAATAGTCCTTTATTCTATAGCACTTAATGACACAATTGTATGCACATCTATTTAGAAGCAAGTCCTACTGGGTTCAGTAACTTGATAAGCTTGTATAGGTAGGAACTTATCTTCAGTATAAGTGCATAAGTGACCCACAAATAACTGATTTACCTCTAAGACAAAATACTGCACTGTTAAAATCTTTTATGAAGGATACATATATGTGTGAATTACAAAGAAACTGGAAATTATCATCTCCTAAAAACAGTATGAAAGGATCGGTACAAGTTAAAGTATATGCATTTGTTGGTCTCACATAGTAGGTGCATTACATGCTACTAAAAATCACATGCACATACAGATTCACATAGAAATGAATTTGTAATCAGAAGAAAATAAAAGTTGATGTGGAAGAAAGATCTAAACAGATGTCTAATAAAATGACCTTATTTGTGTAATAGAAATATTTTTATTTAGGTAAATATAAAATATAAAATATAAAAATATTTACAAGATTCTTTTCATGTTATATCAATTAAAGTCTAAGATTTTCTAGATTAGATTAAGAAAACATTATCAGTCTTCTAATATTTGCTGGGAAACAAAGTATCTAGTTACTAGCTACCAGAAATAACTTTATTAAAAACTGTCACTTGGATTCAAACTGAATTCAATCAGTGTTGAATTTAAAGACAAAACCATATTAGGCCATTTCCGCACAAGACCAGTCATGTAGGGATGACAATTCACCCCCGGTGGCAATGTTTTTGGGGGGGGTCCCAGCTCGTGGCCACGCCCCTGTGTGCTACAGCCATGCCCCCATGCACTGCGGCCACGCCCCATGCTGTAGCCCCTCCCCCTCCTGCCCCCCCACACTCCAAGCTCTGCCACTGCACTAGACTATTATAGTGCTATTATTCCACTTTCAACATCCTATGGAATCCTGGGTCCCTCCCTAAATGGCAAGCTTCAGGATTCCATAGGATGTTGAAAGTGGAATAATAGCACTAGTGACAGCCTAGTGCAGAAATGGCCCCAGTCTGGATTAGTATGCAAAGGGGTGTTGAGACTGTGGGCCTTTCCACACTACACTGTTATAGTGCTATTATTCCACTTTTTAACATCCTATGGAATCCTGGGGTTTGCAGTTTAGGGAGGGGTACGGTATTTAGAATTTTCAGCCAGGGAGCTCTTTGTCCTCAGTAAATGACAAACGCCACAATTCTACAGGATGTTGCTAGTGGAATAATAGCACTATAACTGTGCAGTGCGGAAAGGCCCTGAGAGAAAGAAGTTTGTAGCACAAGCTTTCATAGACTGAGTCTGTTTCGTCAGATGCATGAGATGAAGTGCCTACATACAGACACTGGGCAATGAGTTAGTCATGACTAATTTGTCCCTTGGTTTCAGTGGGCCTGCTCTAAACATGATTAACCTGGACCCCCACCAATGTAATTAAAGAATGCCATGCTTTAGTGCAGGATAGGAATAATCTGAGAGTCCGGTCTTGATTTCATTCAATCCTTTAGTCCAACCTTTCTTGATCTTTTTACCCTGGAGGATCCCCTGGAATACTTTTCAGGTCTCAGGGAACCCCACTATAAAAATTATTATATCCACAGGTCAAAAAAGTGTGTGTGTGTGTGTGTTTTCAATCATGGACTCATGTAGTATTCTTAGGGTTCTGGGAACCGTAGTTGAGAAATCCTGCTTTAGACTAGGTTTAAAAGCTCCATGTACACAATCAGGTCAGGCCTTTGCTTGAATATATTTTTTCCCTGACTAGGTAGAAAGGATGAGTTATGGAGACTGGGGGGAAATTAGAGAGAGAGAGAGAGAGAGAGAGAAAGTGGGAGGATGGCAGAGAGGGGGAGAAAGAGGGTAGCAGAAAGAAAGGGGGAAAGGAGTGAGTTTGTCTTGTTTTATCTCTGGCTCCATCCACTACTTGCTTCAGCCCTAACCACTGCTTTCACGTGGCCCATGACCAGTGCCAAGGGAATGTGATGGCGGGGGGAAGCTTGCCTATCCCTGCTGTGAAACTCATTGACAGCTTTGGGTCACTCACTCTCTTTCAGCCTCATGTACCCCACAGTGTTGTTGGGGGAATTAAATGAAAGCAGAAGAGGAACCATATCTGCCATCCTCAGTTTCTTAGCAGGGGTGATATAAAGTGTAATAAATAAAAATGGACAAAAAATAAATAGTTCGAAATCTCCTTACAGCAGCTCTGACAAGAAAACAGGAGACAAAAACACATTGTAAGATTTAGAAAGTCTGTGATATGGT